>CAVNZL010000141.1:5020000-5032500 GCA_963693355.1 Pontia daplidice | reverse complement strand
TCTTCAGCCTCAAGAGCCTCATATTCTTCAATTGTTTTTGGAGTTCTTGTAATGTCTTTCTCGGTCGAAACACTATCTCTGGTTGAAGTAATTTCATAACCTAAAGAAAGTCAGGGAATATATTAAATCTTGTTTAGTTTAAATTATTAAAAATACTGGCATAAAATTAAAGATATAAGAAAATACACATACACATTAACTTAACCAGTGCCATCTTTAGTAGCAGTTGATTAACTTTAACTTCCATAACATTTTGTGATTTCACAAGTAACAAAACATTATGGTCAAATGATTCGGAAGATGCACAATAGATGGCGCTAACTGGTGCATGCAGTAAGTTTTATATTAGCTGATGCATATTACTATGTATTATATTTATACAATTCAATTAAATATATGAGTTTCATACTGCACTGCTAAACAAAATTATGGGTATTCTTACATTCATCATTTTACCTTCATCTTATAACTGAAGTATCTGTACTAAAAATTCGATTTCTTCAGTAACTAAATGAAATTACCAATAACTATAAAAATAAAATTACCTGATATATGTAGAAATTTTTAGATATAAAAGTATAATGAGTATAAAAAAAGTTAATTAATAATAAACCTGTTGAAGGAAGATCATCTCCTTGCAGAATTTCCGGTTCTGGGGGTCTCATCAATTCAGCCAGCTTCTCCAGCTGGGCTGGGGTAAACTCTACCATTGTTAAAAATAAATAGTAATCAATCACCCAGAATTCCAGTAACTACAAAACATTACACCTCCATACAAATTGACCAATCTATATTTGTTGCTAAGAAACCAAAATCACAAAAGTAAAATATGACACGCCGTTAATTTAATTCATACCTAATTCTTACAAGTAATCTGTGGTGATAATTATAATCTTGTTAGATGCTTTGCAAGTTACCTATTGAGTACCCAATGTTTGTTACAATTTAATTAAAATGTATAAAAAAATGAATTGTTCAACCTGTTACATGCAAGCATGGATATTTATTACCCACTCCTATTCAAACAAACAAAATCAGTTTCTTTATGCTCTTATAAAAAAAAATTAGATTTCATCTTTATCATGTATCATTTAATGAATAAGGGGTAGATTTTGTATTTCATCAAAAATAAAAAATCTAGAGCTATAAGAATAATGAGTTAATAATAGTTACTGAAATATTTAATTATAGTTAAGAGTGCAAGTGTTAATACAATTTTAAATTTGTAATATACAAATACAACAACTGCAAAAACCATTAATTTTGAAATTTTTAAAAAAATTAAGGGAAGCCATCATCATCCTCTTCTGCCATCTCCTTAGCTAACTCTAAGTCTTGTTGCTCCCTTTCACGTCTTTCTTCAGCACTCTCCAATTCTTTACCATAAGATTTTGGAGGATACCTCATAGCTTTTACACTTTGATTGTGCAGTTCTAAGCAGAATGATATGCGTTGATGAAAAGCTAACTGTGGCTCCCTGGTGCAGTATAAATCAGAGCTCTCCTTGTTGCTCATGTAGCCCTTCTCTGGATCAATGGTTGCTTCAATCACTCCATCTCTTATTGCTTTAGCAACAATAAACTCTGCATCTTCAGCAGAGTCAAGACCAAGTTTCCGAGCAATATCCTTAGGTGAAATGCGTGAATATGAGAGGCCAATAGATCTTATGGCAGTTTTGATAACATTTTGACGTAGACGAAGAATCAAAGTAAAGGTGTGATCAGAACGGAATTGCGGTCCAAAATTTTCTAAAACTTCACCAAACCTTTGCAAATTACCCAGCCTGACGGCTTGAGTTAGTTGGAAGTAAGGAGCTAAGGCTTTTCGTAATTGTGCCTGTCTGAAGATGGCTCTTTCAGGAATGTCTCCCAATAAAAGTTCCACAACAATAGCAAGCTTTTGAACGGTTTGCCGGAAGCCCACTGCAGCTGTTTGTGGAGCCTTCCTTAAAGCTTGTACAAGATGTTTATGAGCATCACTGTATTCAAGACGAGCTGCCTTTATTCTGCCTAAGTAATATAAGAATCTTGCCCATTCATTGTTACTAGCATTTTCTGGAAAAACAGATTTGCTGACTAGTTTATCAGCTTGATCATATAGAGCATAATGTAAGTAGTTTCTTAGAAGACAATTTATTAAAACAGCTTGGCCCTCATAATCATTACGTAATGTTGATGTACGGAGGCGAGCATGAAGTAAGCCCCTTATTAGATCCAATTTGTTAGTGAGTTCAAAGACTCGAGAATGATAGAAATAACATTTGGCAGCAATAAGGTCTAATGTCCTCCGATTTTGGGCTGTTACTTTAGAAATCAGTTGTTGGGAACAGTCAGTTGCCTCTTCCAATCTATTTGTATCAAGCATACGCACTAACACCAGAAGGTGTATGTAGGCATCAACTTCAGGGACAGGAGGCTTTGGAGCACTTCTCACTCTTGGTGCTTCAATCTCAACAGAACCAGGTTGAGGTTGTTCAACGAAGCTAATAAGTGTATCTTTATCAGCTCCAGCTGGATAGAGTTGGTTAATGATAGCACGTAACACATTTCCATTTAATTTTCTTCTGGTACCTGGAAGTGATCGAAGTACTCTTAAGGCAAATCTTGGTTCCTTCGACGTTACTGCTTTATCGATCTGCCTCACATGCTCCCTGAGGTCTTGAACTGTAAGAACATCAGCATCCTTTTTCACTTCATTCGCATCGGCGTCACTAGCCGCAGCAGGACTATCAACATTTTTCATTTCAACATCTTGTTCAACTGGTGCCATTGTGTAACTTCTTCTATTTACAGCACTTAAAAAACAGACTTTACTACGGTGTTTTTTTGTTATAAATTAACAATAAACTGGAACAAGATGAATTGGATAAGTCTTCAAATCATCATGTCAAAAATATGCCGAGTAACAATGGAGTATAACAGTTGTCAGTTGTCTTTTTATAAGCTGTCAGATCACAGATGACTGCATTTTATATTTTTTCCATTCGTAGTAATTAAAAATAAAGTAAATATTAGCGCGAGCAACTAAAAACATAATTTGTTCAGTTTTATATTATTTGTATAGATATTAAAGTAAGTATTGTTATCAAAAGATGAAAGCAAAGATTAAATTTTTACTGTAGTAATAAGTATATATTTATAGTAATCGTTATAAAGTTTCTACGATAACTTTATCTTTTTTATTCTTTAATTTTTCATATTCATTATTCTATAGTAAGCAATAGCATCTGTAGAAAATTCTTTTAACTTCAATAGTATAGACTAAACAGTTTTAACAACTGTTTGTATTCTCCCTTATATTTTATAAAAACGTTCGACCTCGACCTAAAAACCTCATTTTAACCAATTGTTACAAGATATATTTTTTATTAATAATAAAATTTTATTAATGATAACTAACTAATAAACGTATTGTTAAAAGTTTGGTTAACAGAATCAGGCATTTCCGTGCAGAAATCCATAGTATACTATAGTAATTTTAATATAGTTTTTATGTGGGTATTTTTTTTATTTCCCAGGTGTTTGATAACTTTAGGCCGGGATCCAATATTATCTAAATTTAAATCGCATGAAAAACAAACTGGGAAAATGGAGGACACCGTGAGCCAGTTCTGTAAAAATCCTTCCGGTTTTAGTCGATACCAACTCCGGGGCAATAAATATAGATAACACTCAACCTCTCTGCAGCTGTAATACTTATTTTGACAATTAACACGTTTTGTCTTCAGTCTACCACAGTGACCACGCACGCTGTAAAGCAGTAACTGTCCAATCATCAACCCATAACTTCACTTCACAATCACTAAATTTGTAGGTATCAATGGCTTTATCAATATGTTGGCACCACTCGCGTATACCCATTGATGACATTAGTGTCAGGATCAAATGAGGGTAGGTAAACATCATTGATACGTGTCTTCATTTCTTGGGGCTTACTCAATTGTTCCGACATTTGCTGCATGACTTGCATCATTTGCAAAATAAATAGTGGTGGAATGTTGTTCACAGGTGTATTTAACAAGTTCACTTCTGGTAGTTCTCGTTGTATTGGTCCTCATTATTGTTCGATGTACGTCTTCCAGGTTGCAATTCCCTTACATCATCAGGTTGTTGAGTGGAAGTGGCAGGTAATCCCCCTTCTGTTGACGAAGTAGACGCCGAAGTAAAGTTTTTAAAAATAGTGACGTCAGCTTAGCTGCCGTCATTTTCTTCATTGTTATTCGAAGATTCCATTTCTTGACAACACACACAATAAAAACACTAGTCTTTTTATTACAAATGTAGTGGGGTGATAGTAGTACAGGGGCGACCCCGAATGCCGCAGCTTCCTTATGTTGTTTTCGCCGATATATTATACTCCCGAAAAGATCCCCTAAAACCCTGGAGAAAATATGCGGGGGCGCGGAAAAACAAAAAAAAAAGGCCCCCCCCCCCCCCCCCAATTTTTTGGGGGGTAAAAAAAAATTTTTTAAAAAAAAAAAAAAAAAAAAAAAAAAATTTTTTTTTTTTTTTTTTAGACATTTAACTTATTATAGTTCATACACCAATCTCTTTCGAATAACCAATATTTAAAAACCTGTGAATTTAACTTAATCGGACTTGATTTTGAGAAAATCTCGCGGGCTTGAATGAAAAACACCCATTTAACTGAGTATAGACCGCCTGTATTTTCCAATGTCAAGAGACTAAGAGTTATTAAAACAAAAATTAAATAGCGGATTATGCAAACATTTTAGCAATCCGAACTATTCCGAACCTATTACTATTACATTATTACATCTCTAGTTTCGAGCATTTATGCATATTACCTTAAATTTGTATATTACTTAAATAATAGGTCTATTCTATTATATTATATCTGCTGTTCCTATACTTATTTAATTTTTTTTTATTAATTATAAACGAAACGGGAAATTTTTAAAATATTGCTTGCAAAAAAGCAAATTGCGAGTAGTGAATACTGAATACTGAGCACCAACCATAGAGTCTAAACAAACCAAAACTACTAGCAAATAGCAATGCTCGTAGTTGCCTAACCAATATATTGTACCAAGGAAATTGTGATAGAAGGCTTTAAGTTTTTAATTACTAATGTTACAATTGAAAATATTTGGATTTTCTCCATTTCATCATAAAAACAGTTTGTGGCAAAAATTATAAAAGTTGAAGGCGCCACGGCCACAGGGGACCGGTTGATTCTGTTCATAAAATATCAATGTGTTCTGGAAATGGTTTGCAAAGAGGACGTGGTATCATGGTTTAAAGAATTGGAAAGCTATAAACGTATAGATGCAATGTGTACACTACTAAATATGTGCTTGCCATTCGAATTGCGTTTTATCGGGACGTACTTAGAAGAGCTCGGTAAACGAGATTTCCAAGAGCTGCGTGGAGCGGAACTTAGGGCCAATAATCCAACAGATCTTGCCGCTGATATTGGAGGAGCTGATACAGACTCCAGAACACGACGGAAAATGGCACTTTATGTTTCTCTATTGAGGTCATGTAATTTTGCATGTGCTACAACATTGTACAATGCCATGGTTAATTTAGAACAAAGTGGTCTTCTAAAAGGCCTATATGGCGATTTACTTGAAGAAATATTACTATTATACACTATGGCGCTTCACCACCCAGCATTCACATTTGACCAAAAGTCACATTTTGGTGAAATATTAGAAAAATTGAAATTGGAAGACCAACGGTTACAGTATCAAGAGAAGCAAGAACATCCAAATGTAGCCACAGTGAGTAGTGGCCATATTCAACCCAGTATCACACCAAACATGGCAGTTCCACCTCCAAATATACCAAATTTGGGGCCTCCTCCAGGCTTAATGTTTGTGAAGACAGCTGGAGTTCAGGTAAGTGAGAATTATTCCATTTCTTGTTTAATCTGTTGTTATGCTAAAAATTTAATATCTGCTTTGATTTTATAATTGTAAAAAGTAGTTACATATGAGGAACATAAAATGTAAAATTGCTTTTGTAAATTTCTTATTAGAAAATTACAACTTTGTATGAGTTCATTGTCAAATTAATATAATATATTCAAATCAAACTTAAAGATTTTTAGACTTTCACACACAATCAATTTTTTTTACTTGGAAATTAATTTTCTTATCACTTTTACATAATATGTGGGAATTTACAGTGTATAGTTGTTGTATATCATTACATTTAATCAAAAACTCCCATAAACTTTTTAATTCACTTGGCTTACCTTGGTTTACCTCAATCATGTGTATACTAAATAAACCATTCACCTACTCTCAATAATGACACAATAACATAATAATAAGTATTTTTTAAGTATCAATATTTGTATAAACTACAAAACTGTGTTTTTTTGGTTCATTAATATGCCGTCTTAACCTTTATAATAATAATAAACTTGACTGTCATCATCATATTGCACTTTCTAGGAAAAAACAATCTATTGTTTACAAATTGGCCTCAATATCCTAAGATATGAATAAAATTAGGTAACAGTTATAGTATAAGGCAGAGTTTTCAAAATACAAAACATTTATTTTAATGAACTACTTACTTTAGTCTGAAATAAACTATTTCTAATACAGATTTCTCCACATTTAACAGCTTATTTCTATATGACCAAAATAAATAAATGCAAAACCCCTTGAGTGACATTATATGGGCCCAAATACTGTATTTGTATTTCCCATAGAAATTCTACATTTATGAAGTTTGATAACCTTTTACAGATAAGACATTAGGAAAAGTTTGTAGGAAGGAGGCCCTACTTTAAGATGCTTGCATTGTATATGATCTTTATAGCCATGTAGTAAATTAAATTAAATATATAAAAGTATTTGTTAATATATGTAAATATTTAACTGGGATGTATTTTATAGTTTTTTTTATATACAAAAATAACTATTATTCATTATTTCTGTTGAAGTAATTAATTATGTTGAACTAAATTAATACATAAGTATTTTTAAGATTTAACCAAGATGAAGTTGATATTCATACATACTTTTTTTAATTGAATTTTTATGATATTGTGACTGTTTAATCCCTTTTTAAATTATATAAATAAAAAAAAATCACTTGATTAGTTATAGATTAGAGATTTATTTAAAAGTAATGTAAAGCACAAGTTTTCAGTAGGTTCAAAGTTCAGACATAAGTAATTTAAGTCACTTCTTCAAATTCATGTAAATTATATTCCAATATTTCAGTCAACCACCTCAGAAGCAGTGCCCGAAATCAGTTCACCTCCAGTGCTCAGCGCGGCAGGATTGCCAATGTTACCTGATGTGCCTCATCCACCTCCTGGATTGCCCATACCGCAATATAACTTAGGGGAATTCATAGGACAGCACACATGGCCAGCTAATATTATCGTATCACCTCTTAATCAGCCTATAGAGGTAAATAAAATAACCTTAAAATCTAGGAACATATGAATGAATATAAGCTTATACTTTGCCACTTAATATAATTTCCATAATGGATGGCATTGTTTACACTTAAGATAAATGTTATTGTGAGAAATCTCAATATTATTTCAAAAAGCCATAGCCCTAAAATATATGAAAACATAGGTGCTGTAGTTAAACATAAGTATTTATTTGTATTGTTTGTCAATTAAGGCTTTTTTTATAGCACTCCTCTATTTTCAATTCACCTAATCCACAGGTGATAAATTATCAAGCACCTGGTGGGCCTCCACCTTCACCATTAGTATCTTCCCCTGGGGACAGTCGTGCTGCATCACCTCGATCTCGTCGCCGTTTATCACGAGACCGTTCACCACCACTGCCAGACCCTCCTATACAGCATCTTGCCGCTAACTTTGACAGTCTTACTGTTGGAGAGGTGAGAAATTTTGTTTTATTCTATTTCAGTTTGAAAGATTTATACAGGTTTGGGTATGTAGGAGGACAAAAATGTCAGTCTCCCAGTCCATAAAATATGGTATATTTTGTATAGTTTTAGTGTAAAATTTATTTATTTAAATGTTTTATCTTCTATAATAATAATATATCTGTAGAAGTCTTTCAATTTTTGTACATAGAAATAATGCCATATAAATCACAGTGGTATCTTATATTCATATATATATACCTTAGATAACTTATATTGTCCGACAAACGATTTGTATCTATGTGTGGCGTATGTCATTTTGACCTTGGGCCAAGGTGGACCAGAATCGTTCTCTAAAATATATCGTTTTTGGTGGCTGGTGCTGATGGATTTTTAAAACAGTGTTTAAACAGTTATACTCAATACAAATCATCTAAATCTGTGGGGGTCTCGTTAAACGATATATGTAGTATGATTCGTTTTATATTGCTTTGGCAACTGGCACTCAATACTTCTTTTTCATTTATTTCTCTACTAAGATTGTAAAATTCACCCGGTCAAGTCGCGCGCATTATCTCTTTCTTACGTGTTTCATTTACATTACAGTTGCGGCATACAATCGGTGACGAACGTCTCCGTGAAGTCAGTGTGGTGCACCAACAGTATCGGTCACTGGAGAAGCTAAACGGCGTGAGACGACGGGCGGCATACTGTCCCCCTGCCACCTCGTCGGACTCCTCAAGTACGGGATCCACGCCCCCCGGAACCCCTGCGCCCCCGCAGCGACGACACACGCCCTCCGCGCCGCTGCCCACGACCGGCCCCCCCCGTGCCCTTCATACCCTACCCGCGCCCCTATCCGTACCCCACGCCGCCCCCCCGCGTACCGCCCGCCTCCAGCGCCTTTCGCGAACGGTGAACCGCCGCCCTATCCGGCTCCTGCCCCCTACGCAGGATTCGTCCCCGTCCTTTACGCGCCCCCCAAACTATCGTGCTGGAACTGTGGCGGTGCCGGGCACGCTGGCCATGAATGCAAAGAACCCAGTATGGAGGAAATGACACGCGCGGGGGGCTATCAGTTAGACTTCGGAGGGCCCCCTCCTGAAGCGACAGATAAATAGAAACAACTGAAGATTAATTGGTCCTTCGATCCGGATGCCCGCGAGTGTTCTCTGCCATGCACACAGATAAGTGTGTGAAGGTTTGATACTAAAAATAAATGTAAGTGATTGCACTTTTGATTTTAGGCCCAGTAAATTGGTGTTAGATAAGAATACTTTTGCAAAAGTACAAATAATATTATATCCTGCATAGAATTCTGAATGATCTGTTATAAATGCAGTTATGTAGAGATTATAACTTGATTTGGGAATTCCATCTGTAAAAAATATGACAATATTAAATCGCAGCCTCAAATATATAGATTAATTATTTTAAGTGCCATTTGTTTAGTTCAAAATCTGACGTAATTATTATGTAAAAATAAAAAGAAATAAAAAAAAACAACAAAAAGCTTCTAAAAAAATATAAAAATATTGTAAAATGAAAGTCTTAATTGTATCTTTCATTATAAATATGTTGTATATGTTTTTAACGCACAGCTCTAAGTGAACTTAGTTGAATTGATTTGTGTGTGATATTAAAAAAAAAACAAATGATTAATACAAATTTTTAATTTTTATTAACACTTTATGGAATTCCCAAGTAACTCATATCAATCTACGATAAGTAATAGGAATGAGCACACAAGTTCTAATAACCGAGTTATTCAACATTTCAGATATTGTGATGTAAAATATTAGTTTCCTTCACTCCAAGACTGACTTAGATACGGATTTATTAAATTGTCTATAGTCTACATCAAAATTTAGGGTTCAATAGTTTGACTGAACATACGTGCGTACATGTGAGCGTCATTTATGTTGAACAATGAGATAAATAGATCAAGCTCATGGTAATGCAATGCTCTTAAAATAAATTTAATGTAAAATAGTCATTGTAAATAATTATGTATAAGGGACTAGTACGTGGCGTACTTTGTAAATAGGTTTGAAATATGTAAATTACCGTGTTCCCTGACTTTATGGATCACTGTCACAAACGCATTTCTATATCCTCATAAACACTTCAAATTAGATAATTTATTTTCTGCATACATTTTTTAGGACTCGAACGACACGGGTGTTTTTTTTGGATCTCTGATGGGCTTAGGGTTGGGAAAAAGGAAATATGATTTTTGCTACAAAAAATAATTTTTAAAGAAGACAACATTCATCAGATATTTATTTATAGTGTGACGCATATAGTTTACAGCTTCATTTAGTATATAATTTAACTAGATACTGTGTAAAATTACAGAATTTAATTGATCTTATAGGTGTGTTACGAGTCGTAAAGAGACCGTATATTAAATTATATATATCAATAAAAATAATAATTGAATAAAATGGTGACCGGTCAACGGGGTAAATTCTTACGTATGGAAATAAATTGCATTTTGATATCTTTAACTTTCAACATCGTGTACGTGATATAGCAAAACAATATTCTTGTCTTGTGTAGACGCGTTTTCGTCTTTTTCAAGGATTTCGCTAAAATAACTTTTCTCCAATTCAGTTACGACATGTATATTCAAAAGTCCCAGCACAAAAACCCGCAGATTATTCAATGCAATCATTAAATTTTCATTGAGGTATCTAGATAAATCCTAGTATAATATAGGTCCTCAAAGTAAATTCATTTATATGCGTGCACAATTAAATTGTAAATAAAATTATTTTGTAAATTTAATGTTTGAAATCCAATAATTTTAAGGTTAATATCGTGGGACTATACAAAATTCACTCCTTATAAAGGTTGTCCAGTTTTGTCTTAAATGTTTAAAATTATTTAAAGTTTAGAAATAGCAGTGTTTAAGTGTATTTTAAGTACAGTGGTTATGTATCAGCTGATGCCTGTTTCATATATCTATTACAATATTTGTGATATGAAAATGACAAACAAGCATAGTTTTTCAAGAATATTTAAGGTAATAAATACAGTGCCACAGTGTTAAAAGGGTGATTTACTAAGGCCACATTCATGGTGGCTTCAGGTCCTAGGTCAAATAGGCTTGTTACATAATTTTTTTTAAACCCTAGTCCTTGCTTTTTGTCTGAATTTAACTTTAACTGTTTAAAACGCAAGGATCAATATTGTATGTAATTTGTGGATATCTTATATCTTTTTAATTTTAATCAGTTTTAAAGGATATATACAGTAGAGTTTTTTATGTTATTATATTGTAAATGTAACTTATTTTCCTTTCCAGTGTAATCTATATGTTTGACGTACTTAGTAATAATAAACGGTTGAAAATTAGCATAACATAGATATTTAAATTTTTCTTGTCTTAGACGTTTGTTTTTAATGTTGTTTAAGATTATGTACGGAATAAACAAATCTGAATGGAAATAATTAGTACGTTATTGTCGAAGCGAGAAAAGTGAGCAGTTGCTAAGCAAGAGTTGGGTATTTAAGGTACAAGAGCTGTTTGATACCTCAAATACCAAAATGCGAGGCCGGCAATCGCCCTATCGCCGAGATTTATATAATATAAACAAGTGGGTAAATATAGATTACAATTTGGTTTGTATTGATTACTCTTTCAGCTCTTGTTTTACAATGACATTTACAAAACTCATTTTAAGACAATTTCATAGTATTTTTTTTTGTAGGTGTGTGGTTAATACAAAGCTGGGCTTACAGTTGATGTTTTAAAGTCAAATTAAATCAAGCTATTTGGATGAATCTGTAGATATTCTTAGATTGTTCCTCGTTTGTTTGAGAATATTCGACTTTAATACCGTTCAACACGTTTCTGCGTCTTGACGCTAGAGAGCGCTGTCATAAAGTTTTTAAGAACAAAATGAAAATTATGGGAGCTACACCCACGCAGTTTATAGTCAATAAGTGCTTAAAACGCTAACATTTTTCAACAGGCATTCAGCTGTACAATCTAGAATATACTGTAACGACCCTTGTTGAAATCTTTTTTGTTTTCCTTCACTTAATACTAATTTATGAGTTTTATCCCTTAAATATATGCGCATGTAACGTTAATTGTTAATTCAAACAGATGTCACGAAGCAGCTTAATTTTTTACTATGTGAAGTATGAGAATATTTTTTTACTTTGTACATAACATAAATGTGATAATTTTTGACATAATTAGACATTGTGATTTAGTAGGGTGTATAACTAGCTATAATAGTTTGTAAATGACTTGCTTTACTAAATACTACCCTAAAACGATGTTTATACCGTTTGTTTTCCCATTTTTATATTTGGGTACTTATGCTATTGTACTTTCTACTAAAATCAGCATTTCAGGAATATGAATGTTTCGGCCCAGTATTTACCTATGTATCCCACCAATGCTGTGAATCGTTAGCTTCCTGAAAAATAAACATCTAAAACTCTATGGTTTTGTTACTTTTGCACAATTTATGCTCCATTATATTATCTTACCCAAGATGTCTATCATCCAGTACCTAAATTAATTAAATTCAAATAATCAGCTATTTAAAAAGTAACCATAAATTATTGTACAAGTAATGTAATAGACGAACAATAATAAAAAAAAATGTTTCTCAAGAAAGTCAAATATTTTAACATAAAATATAGTTT
>CAVNZL010000141.1:4910000-5012500 GCA_963693355.1 Pontia daplidice | reverse complement strand
GTATTACGAAATTAAAATACTTGATCACTTTTGGTTGAAAAATATAAAATGAAATTAAGCAAAAGTCTGACATAACTGGGTTAAAGCAATCAAGATCTGCGAAAAAATACCTCGTTAATGCGATTGGGCTACAAACGGAACTACCAGCGACTGAACTCACATTTTTTATTATTTTATTTAAGAATATCATTCAATTACAATATATTAAAATACTTTCTAATAATTATTTAAAATTTTATAAAACATAATGTAACTATTTGAACTGACACTACCATTTTAATTTTTTATTTATTTAAGATTATTTTATTTTTTCGGTCTTCTTTGGTGGTATGTGTACTTATATATTTTGAATTTAGTAATGAAGTTCCGAAATTATGAAAAAGTATTGTGGTTTCTTTTTTAATTATTGCTTAGCTAGAGTTATGAATCCGACGAAAAATCTCAGTGCCGACCGAGCGTTCTTTGGGAGGAATAATAAAGCTTAATAAATAAGTAATAAAATGTGATTGTGTGACACCGTTTCTCTTGTATCTTATTTGTATGAAAATTAACGTATACAACTACTCACACAAGGTATATTGCGATAACATGATATATTGCGACCCAAATAAACAATTACAGGGATTCGTGAAATTTCCTAAGTAGCTTAGCGCTTCTTTGTTTAAAATTGAGTTCTATAATTGTTTCATTTATATATAAATAACAGGCACGGTCACCATATAGCTTAAATGGTTGAAGAAAAAACAGCATCGTACATTCAAAGTCCAATTGCCTGTTAATTGAGTGAAAAATCATGAAAAATGAAAATTATTTTATACAGAGGTCTCTACGTATTTTTCACGTTAGTAGGTCATGTGCGAACCGCTTCACTCGGCTCAACGGAAGAAAAACAATAGCCAGCCCATTGTACCTATATTCTCATTTTTGATAACGAATTTGCGGTTATTATTTTATTTTACGTTATAAATACATTTTAACACCGATTTTAAATATGAATTATTGAATAACGCCACAGACGTAAAATTTTTAGCATTTTCCTGGATTGTGTGCAAAAGACAAGACATTTAAGGGGGTAAATTTACCCCCTTATCAACAAAATCAGTTTGTCTCTTTCAATTGAATTGGTTGTTGTTGTCATCTAGCTGGTTTTTTGTTTATTATATCACGGATTATTTGTGCTTTAGCTGCTAAGAATTATTCTGTAATATCGGTCTTTTTCGTCCAATCCTTACTGTAATGTTTGTCCAGTACAATATGTTACAATAAGTGACGCTGCTAAGCTGAATTAGGGTTAATTGACTTATGACTGGACTTATACCTTATTGATTTGTTGGTAGATTTTGGAGCCAGGGTAACGTTTATAGAGAAGGTATTCCTAAATATAGAAACGTAATGTTAACTTTATAATATTTAGTCTTAAATGACAGATTTAACTTTATTGTCTATGACTAAGCCGATGAAAAAATATTTATGTACAATTCCTTAAAATATATAAGTTGTGTTATATATTGACGCATATGGATATTCTTCAATATTATTTTAAAAATAAATGTAAAAATGAGATTGAAACTTTCCTAATATTCGTAGTGAATCAACAAGATACAACAGTCATATCTCTTTTAATATCGAGACCGTTAATGTTTGTATAGTAAAAGCTAAGGTTCAAAGGTGTTCTTGTTTGGGGTCACAACATCCAACAGTATTATCTTATCTGAAGTTTAGTACAAACGTTTCACTGAAACTTGCACTGACTGTAATTTCGCAGTGTACCAATTATTGTACAATTAGTAGTCTCCGGAATTACAATTGATTAAAGGAAAATAATGTAAAACAGTTCAATAATTTGACACTTTCTGAATTGGTTTTGCCATTTGTTATCCGCTAACGGATTGTATTCAATTAACTTAATTGATGTGCGTTAAGCCGCGCCTCCGCTCGTGGTGTTAAGCTGAAATTTTAATCTACTATCGCTAAATATCAGTGATTTATTGCAAAAGCTTATTGATTACTTGGAAAAAGATTTTATAATCGTTTTGAATTGACTTGAAAACTGTTTTTTTTTTCATATGTAATCGTATTTAATTTTTATTTCATCTAAGTTAAGAATTTAAACCCAGGAAAACATTGTGATGAAATCCAAGCAAATACCATGAAAGTTTTAATGTTTTATTAATGTAGTTTGAACATATACGTTAGATCGAATGGAATTGGGAAAAATAATTATAGGTAATAGACTTGTCCGAGCTGATAGTAAAACTTACCAAAACTATCGAAAAGTTCACGCAACAGCTGTTTTGGGTTGTTTGAGAATTGAAGGCAAAGCGAATTAAAGAATAAAGTCTTCGGAATTTTGTCTCCATCTTATGTGTAAAGAGCATAACCCTGTAGGCACAAAATTATATAAATTGAAGTCACGTAGGAAACGTAATTAGCCAGTTAGCCAATGGGAAACATACGTAGACAATCTAGCTTGCTCTTTGTAGGCGATTGCTGCAGATGCAATTACAGGTCACAATTTCTGGCATGTTACAAACTCAAAGCAAAATACGACTGAAATTTTAAGTAAATTTTTGCAAAGAAAACGCTTGCATTTTATATACGTTGGCAGAATTATGTTAATCACTCACTTGACTTAAGATTCTATGTCCCCTATTACATTCAGACTGTAACACCATCGATTTTGGTGTTGGGCAGATTGTTATATTTCCAGTCCAGTTTTTTTACCAGTTTCCTTCCCACTACTTCTTTTCCTAAAACTAAGTTGCAAGAATATAGTGGCACTTGCACTAAGCTCACCGCCACAGCAAGTGTGCTAACAGGCATAATCCAGATCTATGCCTCCGGGTCCGGCAAAACCATTGCGTGCCTGCTCCGTATGAGCGGACAAACTAACCAAAAGGATTCACAGGAAATCGCGGAAAAAATTGCAATTAAACGTACCGCACTATGTCTTACGATGCAGTGTGTGTCATAGCCGGCACTCCACCTGGGGACCTCGATGCAGGTACCCTGAATGAGGTTTACTGACCTCACTTAAGAGATGGGTGAGGAGTCAGTGGTGTGCTACCATCTAGTGCAGGTAATCTCGGCTATAATCAAGGCTATCAGCAGCTATCAGCAGGATCGGACGTGAGGACGCGAGGCGTTGTAGGCGACGGCTTACATAATCTGCAAGATTTCCTGGTAAAGGATGTAGAGAGTTAGACTTACTTCCCAAGGCGGAGAACGTCATATTGGAGAATGTAAAAAGGATGATAGTTGACGCCAATCACGACGGTCAAGGAACGACGATCGTTGCGTGGTGGGACGCAGTTACAGACGTCAGGGGGTATCCAACACAACTCTCCTGCTCCAAAGTGATTTAGTTACCTTACCATATTTCAAAATGTATACCTGCAAAATCTATGTATTTTGAGGTTACGTAATAAAGACTTAATTAATTTGGCGATATGTTAACGAAATAAGTACGAATTAAGTATTAATTTGCCAATTATTACTTAATTTCATAGATATAATTCATCAATGTTGGCAGTTGGAGAATTTCTCTGGCCTTCATGTCCCGGATCTGACTTAGGCAGCGGTTAACGAAGACTTGTAGTTTCGTGGTGTCGTTACAAAGTTGCTTTGCCGTTTGTATTTATCGAAGAAACTTTGACAATTGTCTTCTTCGGTTCCAACAGTTTCGGTTGGTACGCTCCCCAAGTAGGTAAATCTGGGTACTCGCTCTATTCTCTTCTAACCAGGGAATGGGGATGAGAGGATGAGGGGATGAGAGGATGAGCTCCGCATCTTTCATTGCCTTCTGACGTATATAACCATTGCATGTTCGCGCGTCTATGAATAAATAACGGCACATAATATATGTAGTCCCTACTATTAGTCTATTATTCGTTACACATCTTGAAGACAGTCTGTCAGGTTTTTTATAAAAGCTATCGTGCCATTTCAACAAATATATTTCATTACTCATTCCTTACAATGGTAAAGTATGAAATGGTAATATTTAAAATATAATTATATTATTCAATATTATATATATAAGGCTATCGCAATAGATAACAAAAGACGACAGGATGGCGTGTTTTGTATAATTGTGATTGGTCAAACGAAAAAGACGAAAAAGAGCATCGACATTAAAGCTTGTAAACGCTTTTAATACTATTTCAAAAACTTGTGTTGTTTAAGTCATTTCTTGAGTCGTAAGTTTATTTAATGAAGTTTAAAATTTATTATCACCTAGTTCTGCTAATTACCTTGAGCTCAGCGTACAGTTTAATCACTTAATTGTTGCTAGTTATTGTGGTTAAAGTTGGGAGTTTTATTCAAAACTTGCATGGAGTCGAGCTCTGTCATTATTAATTAAACTTTTGATCTCAAATTTTCAATACAGAGTCAAAAACGGAAATAAAAATAATTACTAGATTCGTAATTGGAATTACCTTTATTTTTTCACCTTGATAACATGTCTTAATTGTGCACTTAGAAGCTAAATTTTTTTACAGAGAACGAGGCTTGAACATTACTTAACTTAACTGCAGTAGGCTAATATTGCTTATATGCTTAATAATTACCATACGGTATTATGTATTGTCGGTACAAAATTCGAAGCATTTGCTCATTACAATGCGGTTACGTATTAAATGCACGAAATTTCATCACAGCTTATTTTAAAACAGCTATTTGAATGCAACAAAACTTAACCAATCACGAATTAAAATGAATTTAAATTCAACCAGATGGAAGTGCTGTGGAATGTATTTACGAAATGAAAATTATCATTCAGTGTTGATATAGTCTGCCACAGCCTTCGTTGCTAAGTAAGACACATATGTCGCAAATATAACTCAACTGAAATGGCCGGCGACATCATGCGGCATATAAATATATATTGTTTTTGTATTTTGTATGTCATAAAATATAAAATATGGCAGACACTAGGGCATATACTGCTGCTACTGCTAGATACTGTAAGTATGGCGTCCATTTGGATTTATTGGATCAGTTTGGATTCCTTTTTGTTATGTCCTAAACGATTACTGCATTCATATAAACGTTGCCCATCGTCGATACAATAATAATAATAGTCATCTTTATTTGGACTAACTGCGGTCTGGGTACAGATGTTATAAAAAATCACATTCAGCTGCTACACAGTCAGCCAACCAACATGGCATGCAAAAAATGACAATGATACACAAAAAATATTTTTAGAGTAGACTTTCGAAAAGTCAAACCATATTATGTCAAAAAATTAAAGATATTAAAAATAATAATAATCAAGTCATTTAAAAAAAATAATATAATTAAACGGCTTAACCGACATTGCAATACAGCAGTTTAAATATTTAGAGGTATTGGGTTTTATGTAAAGGCTATTATGAAATAAATAGTTAGTAATAAATAAAGAGTTACAGTGGATGTATGCGTTATTTTCGAACAATATACATTCAAGTCAGGGCGTTGCAAGTGTCGAATTCGAATGTGGCATTTTATAGACGCTTTGTAATGTTGCTGTCCGCGTTCTTTGCTCTTGTTACTGATGTCCTGACATTTTGTGAAATTTAAAGCATTTTTTGATAAGTGAAATAGATCACGGGTCAGAATTGACAATATCGAAGTTGCTTGCGGAATTGTAATTGAGGAAAATAAGCAGAACTTTAATTATGTGACCCTGACAGACTTTATTGATTCAAATAAAATCCATTTGGGGCGAGCCGACATAATTTTTGCAAAAATAGTTTCTCAGGATTAACTGTATTAAGGATGTCTATCTGTCTATGTCTTGACCTGTGTCTTCTGAAAACATTATTCCCAAATTCTATTATCACAAAGATACCTTATAATTATTTATTTTATATAGAACTCATTCAAATATAATGTCTGGATTGGTCTGGAAAATTAAAAAAGCGATCTATTGCGGTATTCATGAACTTAGAATTTAGACTGCTCTATATCTCCATATACACATGGTCTTAATGAGCTCTTAGGTGGATAGAAATTCCGCATTCCAACTTATTAACTTCACGTCTTGTATTTAGGATATTCATCTATGCTTACTATTCAGTAATTTGGAAGTTCATTGAAAGGGTCAGTTAAGATGAAATGGTTTGATATTAAGGAAAACTAATATCATATTTCATTACTTTCGAGTATTTTGGAAAATAAATATGGAATTTCAAAACTTCACCGTTTTAACTTAAGTATTCAACTGTCACATTAATCACAGTGTAAACAGAAATGTCTCAGAAAGGGACGTTTTAGTAATTTAGTTAAAACGGTGCCATTAGACTAATGTAATTAATGAATAAAAAAAATTATGATCTAGTTGGGGTAATAAATTCCAGACTGCCGAAAAGAGGGTTTGATTTCCGTTTTATATATTATATTATGTTTTATTATTATATATCATATGTATGTTTTTTTTAAGTTTATCTATTTATCGGAAATAGTGACCGGAGCCTCCCAGAAAGTAATCTAAAGACACTTGTGTTGGGAAGGCCCGCTCTTCCTTCACAAAAGTTATATAATTAAAGTTAGTAGTTACATATTCTTAAAACAAAATAAGAGTGCTTACTACAAAGCATGAAAAGAAAATAAGTTTCCCACAAAATGTGTGCTACTAAGAGGAGTTCCGTATGTGTGTTTGTTTGTTTGAGTATATACTCGTAAATATTAGCATTATAGAATAGAATAACAAGAACAAATTTCTAATTAAAACAATAATTCTAATTGTCGAATTCATGTCGTTTTCATTATTTAGCTCTTTTTAGTATTCCTTCCATTGTGTGAACTCAACATGAACACTCGGTCATTGTTATTTTTCAAGTAAACAATGGCTGGATTATATCAAGATTAATTTTATGGGGCTTGCGCTATGTTCTGTCGTCTGACAAAGTTTAGACGTGCAGCAAATAAAAATGCAACTAAATCTTGTCGCCTTTTCATGAGTAAGGCATCATTCACTGTTTTATGATATCGTAGAGTCATCTGTAAAATGTAAAGCTTGCTAACGGAGAGTAGGCCAGAAATAGTGTATTCAGTATTAGTTATCAGGTATCCTACCTGAAGGGCTTATGATAGATAACTTTAATCAATGATCTTTGTGCCCTGTCTAGGTTAATGAAGTAAGATTTAGCTGCACCTAGCCACACCGAGATACATATTATATATGATTATAGATTGGGCAAGTGAAATGTATATTTGAATCAATAGACTGGCCATAACCGTTTAAACTGATTTAAAAACCCATATGAGCTTCCTTATTGTAAAATACCTATGATGAGGCGTGGATACCAACGTAATCTCTGATCAACGACCGTTCCGATATTGGATACTTTTTGGATTATTGGACAATTACAGATATTTCGAAAAGTGGTACAAGAATGAAATTTTACTTCAAAATCAAGGGCTGTGAATTGGTGTGAATACATAAGTTGTTTTTTGGGTATTTTAGTAAGAAGTTTCTTACTAATCCAGACTTACTCTTGCTAGCCTTTAACTTCACTTCATCCAGCAAAGATGATAGCCGTGTCATTTGCATAGAACAGTATTTTGGAATGCAAAGACATATATATATCTCGGGCCTCACCGACTGTATGTAAAAATGTGTCCCAATATTAATAATGTTTTAAGTTTTAAGAAGCCATTCAAAAACATTTATTCACCTTAGACTTTGATGTTACAATGAGGAAATGTAGCAGACTCAAGGAAGTGGAACCACACGGGGAGTATCAAAGAAACAATAGCTATTTTTCATACTTTATTCATTCTTTTATGTAATTTCAGAGTTGTACAACTAAACAATCACAGTTGAAACAAAAAATAACTATGTAGGTACAATTAAAGTCTAAAATAAAATTAGGTGTACGACGTCATTTCCGCGTTTCATTGTTTGTACTGGAATTGTGTGCTCTGCCGTCTTAATTAGTGTACTAATTATATTTATCAAAATATTAGAGTGCGTCGTGTGTACCTATGTTTAAAAGCTGCGGCAGCTGCAACGAACGTTACTCATACATAAATTCTGAACACAAACGCTTTAATGCAAACAACAGTAATTTTGTCGGAAACATGACAATATTGGATAAATACAGCCATACATTATCTTTGGTATAAACGTAGTAAATTGTAAAGGTACACGCTTCGAGACAACGCAGAGCTTAATCAAGAATTTGTGCATTCTTAGCACGAATGGGTTGAAAGCGGAGCATCACGTTCATATAAAAAAGTTCAAAAACTTAATGTAGGTAATTACAATATTAATGTATACGAGAAAAATATAAAATCGGACCAAAACCTATCATATTTCGTCTATGATTACTGGCAGTGTAATGATATTATAAAAGAACAATAAAACCTAGAATATCAATCTCGGACTAACTATTAAACGTCTACTTACAAGAATAGTAATTAACGAGAATTGCTTTATTAAGACCTGAATATTCGTCTTGAGTGCAAACTAGAGTGTTCTTACAGTTGTTGGAGTCTATATTAAGTAAAGAAATAACCGAGTCTACGTAATCTTAGGCTTTCAAACGCATAATAAAAATCAGTCATTTTAACACAATAATTAATATATTCTAAAATGTACACTGTTCCTAATTCGATGTCGAAGTGAGACAGCGTTAGCGAAACCCTTAATAATTTTAATTTTACTATAAATTCTTAAAAATTACATTTAAATTAGTGACTTCTAACGGTTCCGTCGACTATCTCACGTCAAAATCGATAACATAAATCTAGCACAACACTCTTAGTAAGTTATTGATATTTTCCTAGGTGCCACTAAATTTATACGTAAATATGAATAAATAAAGTGCAAACACTTATCGTATTAGCTGCATCGACATTAATGCATAAATTGGCACTGTCTCATTCATATCCGTGCATAGTCATTCGCCCGTTACTGGCCGACGCCGCGATCGTCTGGTGAGTAGCGGACGGCTGGCTCTTGCACGCGCTAACGTGCCTTAATCTCCACTCTCGGAAACATCTCAGGTCTTGTCCCTCTTACACACTTGACAGTAACACCCCACCGTTATTCTACGTATTTTATTAATTCTGAACGAGCCTGAGGGGCTTACAGATAATCTACACAACTACACTACAAATGGAGACTTTCGGAGAGGAACACCAGTTACTGTACACTTACGAAGAGATTCGAATAGAGATGTCGATTTTTATGTTTTATAACTAATAGGGGTAGGTTTTTAAATAATTATATGTACATCCCCCGTCAATTATTCCATACCGAATGAGCATTATAAACTCGACGTATGTACGAATTTTATTAAATACTATTATTAATATAAAATATAACATATATTTTCATAGTAGGTACCGATTTGTTACGGAAGGGCCCTAAGCTGAGAGATATCACGTAAAGCTGCGGACTTACAAAATACTCGTATAAATTATTCACATTTATAGCACACTATCTACAAACACCCATTAATTGCCTACGGCCCTCCTGCAGAAATCCACATACTCCAACTTCCAATAAAATACTGACTCATAATATTTATGGCTAACTCGAATAAAAACTTACATCAAATATTTGGTGAAGATTACACGCAGCGACGTAGAGTACGCCAACGAACGCTCTTAAGCTAACACGTTTAATAGATTGAAATAATTGATAGTGCGCACAGCCCACGCTTGAGGTGCGTTTAAATTGCCTAGACTGTAACAAAAACGCGGTGTCTCTGACGTAGTAAATGAGGGAGACAATTGACTAAATATGCGCGATGTTTTAAAGCGCGGGAAGTTTGCTCGAACGATTTGCGAACTACAGTTGTTCGTCAAGTTCCGGTCCGTAGAGATCAGCCAGCTTGTCAAATCGAGGGCCCCAAGCACTAAGGAAGTCGTATTCATGATTTTCATCGTCAGTGCCTGTCAAAACAATGTATAGCGGTTATTTAGTACAAAAAATTTATGATTATGTAAGGTAGACTTCATTATAATTTGAGTTCTCATATATTTATGCAATACTTTCGAAAAAATTACATAAAATATTTTATTATTGCTGTACGTTCATAGCTTCATGAAACATTATAACTTCTTTTTGGAGTCTTAAACTGTAGTTTTAGTGTATTTCAGGGTAACTATACAAAAAGTAGCCATTTCGTTCGAGAACCTTGAAAATTTTGTATAGAGTTGACCTTGTTTAATTAAAGCACGATTTTATTTCAATTCGCGGCTTTGTCAACTTAAAATCACTATAAAAAGATTGAGTAAATCATAACTTTATAGATTTGAAATGAATGTTTTAAGTTGGAACTTTTAAATTTAAATTATTGGTAAAGATTTGGTTAGTTCAAGTGTTTCTCAATTACTGTAACATTACTTTACTTATCGATGCTAAATGTCTATGATGTCCATACGTCATACAAAGAAACTGCATATTTTATAACATGTGAAAATAAACATAACCAAAACATGCAACAACTAAGGCTTAGAACAGTAATTATTTTCCGTCAATATACGAATATATAGGTTATTTTTAAAGATATTAATATTGCATATGATTTGCAGTGGTTCATACAGAAAAAGGGTACTCAAAACAAGCTACGGTAATGAGCGGGCGACTTATCAAACGAATTATTCATAATCACGTCTTTAGCTGTTTTTGTTAGTATGTATTGCTTTTAGCTCTAATTGCAAGTATTGTTCCAATTCTTGCATTGGGAATTCGCAAGATGAAAGTTTATTCTGGAGAAAATTATTAACATTTCCGATGTTTCTTTATACACATTTTTGAAATATTTTTGCTTACGTAAAATATATTTTGAAATTAAAATGTTTTAAATCTTCGTATTACTATAATACGAATATATAAATTTGACACGTTTATAAGCTACGACTTTTAATATCGCATAAGAATGTTTACCGTCCCTATCGTATTTAATTTATTCAACAAAATTTTCACGATCAACGGTTACTTACCAGAGGCCAGCGAAGATAGAGAACCAGCAGTGCTGCCACCACCCTCATATGCGTAGTTCCTCAGGTCATCAAAAGGCGGGGCGTTGGGGTCACTATCCGCCCGCCTTTTATGGTCCTCAATGAACATTCCTACATTGGTCTCTCCGGGTAAAGGAACGCCCAGTGGAGGAGCCACACTCACACCCATCGGACCAACACCAAGGCCAACGCTCATCAGAGGATCTGGAAGGTAAACTTAAGTTCAATGGTATCCTATTCATCTATGGTAGACTGGGTTTGTTATACTGTCCATTGCAATGAAGTTGTTAATTAAGAGACAGTAGTCTGTAAGCCAGTAAAAATACGTCTACTAGAACAAATACAGTGTTTGATAATAGAAATATTAATTAAGAAAGTATTTTTAGAAATTTCACCCGTAACGGGCAGGAGAAGCAAGCGATTGCTGTCATTAGAAATAAGAAAAACACATTTTATCGTTTTTAAAATCTTAATCCTTTACTTATGAGAGGATGGCCGCGTTGAACAAAATGTGTACGTTAATTAGATAACTTCCAAAGTGTTTAACTTCCGTATCGATTTGTTTCGATGAAGTGAAAAGGCGAAATATAGTTGTATATTCACGCTTGTACGTAATTTACGTCTTAAACTTTGCAAGTGACGTGAAAGTTCGAAACTGGCTCAGCCACAGCATTCATTGTACCTACGCTTTAAAATTACACGAAGATGATTATAATGGTTTATTCAAGGAGTTGTATACTTATATTTTCAGATCAAAGCGGTTACACCTATAAAGGGTATATATATATATATATATTATATTAATAAAAATATAAAGTTGTACTTTGCGTCGAATGAAATAAACGCCACTAAAACGATTTTGATATAAGCCAAGTTTGAAAGACGTAGACATTTATGTTTTTGTTTAGGTACACGCGAAAAGATATTATTTTTTGATTGAACAGAGCATTATTTTATGTATACGATAGAACCTAAGCTAAAATAGTACAGTCATTATGGTATGGTTATTGATCTTTTGAGTCAATTAAAGTTTTTAGCCGGACTAACTGCTCTTAATATTATTACATGAAATTATTTACTATATTTATAGAAACTGGGAAATATTGTTATTTATGTCCATAAAAATACTTGGCTGTATACTGAACTTGTAAAATCGTTATTTCGTGTGTTCATATCCCCAAATAAGCACCTTCCATTAGTATAGTAATCTCAGTACAAGGAGAAAAATAAAACAAGATACGCAAAAATTAATTTTAGTTGCAAAAATAATGCCTAGTACAAAGTATGCAAAACCCAAAGCGCGTGGTATATAAAGATTTTTAAGGTTAAATAATTCGCCTCTATTCATGCTTTGTCATGTTTATTTATTTAAAAATTGATACCTGAACGATAATGATAAAATATTTAGTCTCAGGATTAACAGTTATATTTTTTAAGAGGTATATTTTTTATTTCAAGTTGAATCACCTTAAAAGAAATATAAGTGCGAAAGCAGAGACTAATTAACACAAATTACAGTGTTTATATTGTCAGATCTCCCGCATCAAGAAACTTTCTAAGGTAACTTCTGAAAAATATCTTAGAAAAACATCGTTGTCAGCAACGAAACGTTGAGATTTTTCCCTGTCTTCTTGTCATTCACGCTTCAACGAAAGGAATGCCAGGAAATTTATTATTAATAAAAGAACATGGCTATTTTTTAGCGTATTATCTTTAAAATGATGAGGAAATGAAAAAAATGAATTTTTACATGAGAAGCTACTAATTGTCTTGGCATACGAGAATTTAAATGTGAAAAAAGTGATCGCATAGGTATATCTGTATCGACTTTACTTACTTACAATATTTTATTAAAACAATGTTGAAAGTAACTGCAACAAAGTTATTATTATAAGAAATTCTTAGCTTTGTCCGCTAATTTTCGCGAAGAAAAAGTGTTTGTCAGTTAATAAGTAAGATTTATTACTGTACGCAGACTATTCTTAAGCTGTTGTTTCATTCGAAGATCACAAACGATAAAGTTGTTCAACTAAAAACTTTTAAATGTGTCCTCCAACGAAATGTATGTTTTTGTTTTGTTTACACATTTTGTATGGTCACTTTTACACATATTTTCAATGTTTTATGTAGATATAAAATATGTAATAGGCATTTTAGTTATAAGCGTATTACCTCCTCTTTTTCCGAGGGAATGATTATTAGTAATTTATTATATGCATTCTAAACTACAGGCGCCAGTCCCTCTCATGAAAGTAGGCAAAAGTAGAAAAATTATATTATTACTAGCTGATCCGGCAAATGTTGTTTTGCCATACATGTGATTTCAATTAATAAATAAGGGTTGATTGTAGAACTGTGAAAATTTAGGAGTGTATGTATTTTTGTATGTTGTATCATAGAAAAATAGAAACTAAAAATTTTGTCTAAAAGTAAAAATTAAAATTAGGGGTGGACTACCCCTTAACATTTAGGGGGATGAAAAATAGACCTATCAATACGCTCCACAAAGTTTCATGAGAATCGGTCAAGCCGTTTCGGAGGCAGTTCAAGTCTCGAACATTGTGACACGAGAATTTTATATATTAGATTTAATTAACATACAATGCTTTTTATGGATATATTTGTATTTTTGTTTTTATTTTAATAAGTGTGATGTCTAAAACTTACAAGGTAGTTTTGTTGGAATGTGATCTGGAAGCGGTCCCCCAATGGGTATTTGTAGAGGTGTTATATCAAAAGCCGTCATGTCATCTTCACCACCTCCTTCGTCATCGTAGTTGATAATGTTCTCACGCACATCATCATCAGGGCCAGGATACTTGATGTGTGCTTCCCGTCGTCGGTTGTATACGACAAATACCAAAACCAGAACTGAAGAATGGAATTATGGTATTTGTATTCGGAAGTATTAACATTTTTCTATACTTAAATTGTTATCTGACTATATTATTTGTTAAATTTTACAAAATTAGTTGAAAAACTGGTTTATTAGGTAATATTACATTTTTTGTTATTTAGAAGTCATAATCTAAAGAAATAATTTAAGTATGTATAACTAACATGACGTTACTACGAATGGAACTAGCGATAAAGAGTGAAGGTGGTCTTTACACTGACGAAAAAACATGCAAAATAATAAAAGTGCTCACCTAAAAGCAAAAACAAACAGACAATGATAGCTATAATGAAATCTCTGGAGGGCATGATGATTCCCGATGCGAGCAGTTCTAATTCGCAGTCGTGGCCCGCGTATCCGAACGCACAGATACAGTCGTAGCGTCGCGCCGGTTCGCGATCAACGCACTCTCCGCCGTTCAGGCACGGATTAGCCAAACATTCGTTCACGTTGACACAAGTACTGCCAGCTCGCGTGGATCCGTCAGGACACCTAGACACAGTGCGCTTTACCTCCCCATTTGCGTCAAAACTGGCGCGCACTGAGCCCTTCACAACATGCACTACATACATACACTACTATGACATGATAATATATAGCTTGCACATCAATAAAAATATTGAGCTGACTGAAATGGCTCACCACGAAGTTTCAGCACAGTTATTGACGAGGCCGCTTTAATTTAATGGGCACTTTAACTCACTTTGAGATAAAATCTAAACATAAGAATAATAAGGTGTTTTATTGCTTTCATTCAGAATATTTAATACGAAATTCATAAACTCGCGAAAACGTTTTGAAAGAGTAAACGAAACATTTTTCCTTTTCAAATGCACGCCCCTAGTGAGCGGAAATAAATGTCGGTTGCTTACTGTCGCGTTATTTTTTATTAATGTGCAAATGGTAGATATAATACATTTAAGTGCTATTGTGAGTTGGTGATGACATGAGACGCTAAAACCGCTGATAGGTTAGTGCTCACTCATAATAATTAGGAGGCAGACGAGAATCGCAGCGAGAGCGCCCATGCTGAGTTTGAGCGTGCGGCCCTCTTGGACAAGCTCGCAGTTCTCGCCCCAAAACCCTTCAGGGCAATGGCAGCGGTAGCCGGGCTCCCGGTTGACACAGGAGCCGCCGTTGCGGCACGGGAAGTAGAGACATTCATTCTTGTCAACGCAACCTTTACCGTCCGTTGACAATACCAAACCCTCACCGCAACTAGACACCATGTTATTTAGTTAAACATACATATAAGTATATAAAATAATTATTAATTGGGTATATTATGAAGTATATATAAGCTGGATTAATTATGTAAAGTTGATTAGTAATGCTCCGTGTTTATAATATTGTTAGGATAATAGGCATATTAAATGTTATTACAGCATTTTATAGGGATGCAGCAGTATACATATATTATTGATATAAAAGAAATCTCAGTGCGCGCTTGAGTTTGAAACAAAATGTCATTAATCAATCAATTAATATTGTAGAACATTTGTTATAATAAAAAAATGTACTCACGTGCATTCGTACTCGTTCCAGAGGTCCACACATACAAACGGTTCTGTACAGTGGACGTTGATGCAAGGGCTATTAGACGGGCAGTTGCGGTCCAAGTTTCTAGCCATCGTTGCTTGACCCCATTGAGTACCGTTCATAGCCGGAGGCAACGGTAGGTGTTTGCCTTCTAGACGTATATCATCCAAGCATCCCTTTTGGAAATCAGCATAAACTTCGAATGTTCGCACACCAGTATATTCTGCTTTACCACCAGCGTATACACCTTCTTGTTTATCCACTAAAAGCCATTGGTGGCCCTCAAATGTAAAGGTCTCGTTGTATCTTCTACCCTCTCCACCATCTATTTCTAGTGTAGCGGCACTACCATATCTACTTACTCGGGCAATATGCCACTGACCATCATCTACAGCTACTGAATTTAACCAAACATCTCGTTCTTCGGTTCGTAAAGAGTTCAAGTTAAATCTAAAATGTAGTCTCGATTCCTTAACTTCCAATATTCCATATTCGCGGTTATGTTGGTCACTTACTCTAAAAAGTTCACCGTGAGGTTCACGAGTTCTGAATCGAAGTTGAATCTGAGTACTAAATCTGTCTGGTTCAAAACTTAAAGCAAACTTCACGTAGCTTTGAGGTCTAAAGCTAGTAGGAGTAGTTGGCAAATTACATGATGGTCCTGTCCAACCAGGTTGGCATTGACATCGGGCTTCAGAGAAACTTCCAACACAAGTTCCATGTTCCCAACATCTAGATGTAGTATCAGCTTGATTACATATTTCTTCTGTTTGAGGACAACCAGCGACTGAATTTCTAGAAAGTCCAGGATGAGCCAGGTCATATACTTTACTGTTATGAATAAGGTTTCTTATACATCCATCAAATCCTTTGCCAATGGGCATAAACTGCCAATGATAATGAGTAGGGTCAAAATGTTCAATGTATAGACCTCCAATTTGAAGTGGAGCATTAACGTTTAAGTACTCGTTGAACGGAGGAATAGTTCCCGTAGCTTGACAGGTTGAATCATCGAAATTTGGAGGTGTACCGTCCTCCATCTCTTGTATATCAGCAGATTTACAATAATCAACAATCATTCTTACATTTTCAGTATCCCAGAATATATCTAAGCGATGCCATTCTCCATCATCTAAAGGCTTTTTAGTTTTTACTCTGAGTTCCAATGTGCCAGATCCAAAATCTATGAGTAGACGCGGATTGCCTCTTTCTAACTCTACCGATATAAAGTCAGATACCATAATTTCTTCTGGTTCTGGTGGTACAATTGGACCATTGTATAAAAGTACACCTTCTGATTTTCTTGTTATGAATTCGAAACTTAAATGAGAGCTATCACACATTTCTAGAGATGGATACCAAGCCCATCCAGTGCCTCTAAAACTGCGTGAAGTTTGTTGACACCTAGGTCCGGTGTATCCCGGAGGGCATGAGCATGTCAAACCATATTTACCTTCTATACATCTTCCTCCATTATAACAAGGAGAATTGCGGCAAGTTTCTGCTTGTGTGAAATTTCTTGCACCACAAGTACATTCTGCAAGAACATCAACACGGACACCCACAAGTGCGGTTTTATTTGCATTCACCATGTATGGTAAGTTACTGATATCGAGAACATTAGTACAAGATCCCTCACATGCTTGATTTTCGTATAAACATTCATCAATGCCGACCATTGTTATATTTATTCCGACAGCTCTTTCGATTTCCTCTCTATGCATCAAAACTATGCCGTTAAGTCGTATTGGTTTATAATAGTGAGCGCCATGAGCAGAAAAGCGAATGTCTGTAACTGGTGGATGTTTTTTCCGGAGCTGTACACTGAATACATCGATGTTTTCTCTTTCTGTGTTCAATAAATCTGCTAATTTATCTTTAAAGATATCTAACTTGCTTCTTGAAACACTTAATGTTTTGTAATTCCAAACTCTTATAAAGTCTTCGTCTGATATGCCCGACATTCTTATTGATCCTGAGTTTATAATAGCATCATGTGATATTTCTTTTACGAAAACAGTTACGTTTGCAGGTACATCAGTTTGTGTGTGTTTCCGATCATATACCTTGAATTTTAAATGATATCGCCCTTCTCGAGTTTTATGCTTCATTTGTATCATACCAGTCTCTTCATTAAGAGTGAAATTAGGATGTTCAGTACTTTCCCAAAAGAATTTTTTATCTGGTAGATCCCAGTCATCTAGATCATAGACATAGACTCTACCTATTTCAGTATCTGGAGCTTGACCTTGGTAACTATACACAAGTATATCTTTAGACCCAGGTTGCATTTTATTATCATTCACATCTCCAATGACGACCGTTAGAGTGCTGGTTCCAGTCATAGCAGGATTACCGTGATCCTTGATAATGATAGGGATAAGGTATTCTTTTTGTTGTTCTCTGTCAAACGATCTTAATGATGATACGATAGCCATTCCGTCACCATTAGCACCCTTTTGATCTTGTTCAACCTTAAAGGAAGCTCTTATAATATCATCGGCACCCGGGTCTAATCTGAATTGGAATGGAGGACCGTTGCTCTTTGATCTATCATCATCATCAGTGGCTAGAATTTCGGCAACCTTTTTCGGAGTTATATGTTCAGTTAGTACGGGTCTATAATCCTTTAAGAATGTTGGTGCATTGTCATTTATATCCTGCACTATAACTGTTAACGTAGCAGTTGCAGTCCTTGGCGGCAGTCCATCGTCTATAGCTAATATTTTAACTTGATGTCTGGGAGTTTCTTCTCTATCTAAAGATCGTTGTATACTAACAGTGCCTTCTTGATTTATGGAGAACTGGCGTTTTCTATCTGAAGATCTATCAATTGCATACGAGACTTTGCTTTTACCACCTTGATCGGGATCAGTTGCTTTAAACGTCTCTAAACTTTTACCAACCTCTGCATTTTCATATACTGATACTTCAATATTTGCTCTATCAAACTGTGGTTTATTGTCATTTATATCTCTTAACTTTACAACTACCCATGAATAAGCTACATGATATTTATCATTGTCGTTGTCTTCACCTTTGTCGTTTACTTGAATTCTAAACCTAAAACCATTACTTTGTAATTGATCCTCATAATCTAAAGGTTGTACAATTTTTAACGACCCAGTACCGTCATTATTTCTAACCATAGTAAACTTATCAGCACCATAACCACTGTTTTCGATAACTTTATATTGGAATTTATTTGTCTCATCTTCGTCGTGCACGGTTACAGTAAGAATAGGCATTTCAGGAAGATTTGTACCATCCGTTTCATCTACTTCAGTAAACCATTCATCCTTTGTAAATTGTGGCGGCATATCATTTATGTCCTTAACACGAATTGAAGCTGTACCGGTACCCTTTAATCCCCCTCCATCTGAAGCTACTATTTGTATAGAATAATCCGGCGTTCTTTCACGATCTAAACAACAAACAGCCGTTTTTATAACGCCAGTTTCAGGTTCTATTTCAAATATGGGTGAGCCCGTTTCTTCTTCAATCACATTTTTCTCAATAGAGTACCAGAGTTTTGCATTGTTACTTTCCGCAGGATCATCATAGTCAATAGCCGTCATTGTCATAACAACCATTCCAGCAGTTCCATTTTCAGTAACATTTCCGAAATAAACACCTTGAGGGAAGATGGGAGCATTATCGTTAATGTCCTTAAGGTTGACTTGAACATCTGCATATCCCACCAATCCTTCACCCCCTTCATCTTGAGCGAAAACTGTGAATCTCCACTGAGGTCTTCCATTTGGTTGGTCACGATCTAAAGGCTGTGAAAAGAATAAATATTATTAACATGTATTTAAAAATAAAAAAATACAGTTAAAACAAAATAAGATAAAAAGATTTTTTTATAAATTTACCTTAAGAACAAATATTTCTCCAGTGGTTCGGTTGATATCGAATTTGCTATTGGATGGGTTATCAGGATCAATACCCTGTCCCGTCAAGAAATACACAATATTTTGTTGACGGTCCTTATCGCCATCGGTAGCAGTAACCTGATCAACAAAAAATTACATTAAACAATATAGTTGGCCGTACTACGTCGAAGAGTCTTGTTTACTTAATGTGAAAAAGTATTAAAAAAAAAAACTTTTTTTTAAACATTTAGAATATAACAAGAGTATTATAGGATTATAATACGTCTTAAAATTGTCCAAACAAAATAACAGAACAGCAGTTATATAAATCTGCCTCCAATATTAGCTATTTGCAATCAGGATAATTGACAATTAGATATCCGTTTAATGCTTCGGGTTGAATATTGCCGTTAAATGTATGGGATCCTGACTCTCCAATTACGTCGGACTAGCTGGAGGCAGAGAAATGATGAGGGTCGACGTTAGCGTAATTATGCGGATCATTTGTGAATTGCGCTGAATTTATAAAAGGCATTAGAGTGTGGAAAAGAAACTTGCCTTTTTAGATGACTAAACTGAAAGTACCCTGATAAGGCTTAGATGATTATTAAATTTATTACAAGGGGATATTGACATTTAAACTTTTTTAGTTTTATTTTTGTAAATACTATGCATCGTGAAACAGTACAGTTGTACATTAAGTAAACAGGACGATCGCAAAAAGTAATAAAAACACCATGCTTCAAAACATATGCAAAAATCAAATCTACAAAGCACAAATATTCAAAGCAATACTTTAGTAATCCACGCAACTTTTACAGTACTTACCAACCCAATGTATAATACAATATTATATACCTAAGGGATTTATAAGTGGATAAACTTAAATGATAAATAACAAATATAATTAGCAAGTCCATAAGTCAAGATAAGACTATTTATCTTCTAATTAATTATTGTAAAAATGTCTTCATTAGCTAAAGCTAATCCTGAAACCATTTTTTTACTGCAATAAACCGGTTGTTTACGGACTAGCTTATGTAACAAAAATAATAATAAAGCTGTTGGATCGGAAAATTAAATAAAGTATTATAATATTACATTTCGCAGTATTACTGTAACATTAAATATGGTGTCGATTAAAAAAACGAAAAGATATTTTCTAAACGAATTAAGAAGAAAATAGGCATAAAACTATGTAATTCAAAATAATTTTGTGTTTTTGACTTCAGAATACGTAACTATCACGCTAAATAGACACTTCCTGATTGAAATAAAATGAAGCCCACAACCAATATATATTCCCAAGTATTTGTTCCAATATCATTATTAGTGTGAAAATTGCCCCTCACCGTAACTGCGAAACGTACTTTAAAATAAAAAATAAAGGAACAAAAAAAACCTGAGTAAGGAAGTGGGGGAAGGGTCCTGTTTCCTCGAGAGCCTGTGTGACATAACCGCTGCGGGAGAATTGCGGTGGAAGGTCGTTGATATCGAGTACATGAACCACCACCCGCGTCGAGTTCTCGTTGCGTCCATCCGACGCCACCAGCGTCAGCTCGTACTGCGCACACGCACTCATTAACCTCCCATCCACATGCTCATGCAAAATAATACGATCACTACACCGTACAAAACGTATTGTATAAGGACCTATCTACGTACATGTACAAATTCAAGGATGTTTAAGCGTAACCCTGACGTTCCAAAATGAAATCCGATTTACCCTAGTCCTAAAAGGACTCAATTCAATCTATTTGTGAAAAGTAGATAAGACTGAGTACAAATAACATAGAATTAAACTCCGACATCGTCTTAATAAAAACCTAATAATAGATAGTGGCTATTGCGCTAGTATCAACAGCTTGATTTAATTACTTTTACTAGTTAGCTTTTCGAGAAAGTTGAATGCGGCGCTTACTTTTACAGCATTTTAAATGAAATTAAATTTAAACGTAGCTGTTTGAATGCTGTTTGTAAGTTGTCTGTATATTAGTTTGGAATACAAGACTATCTTTAAAAGATGTTCTACAATAACAACTTGCTTTGGTGTTTTTCTAAGTTAAAAAATGTATGTAAAATGTTTGATTCACATATTAAAAGGTGTTTAGAATATAGCAATAATAGACAAACTGAATTTAGTACCTAATTTGGTTGTGTAATAAGTAAAGGATGCTAAAACCTTAATTATAATTTAAAGTTACATAACTTAGTCATAGATATTTCTATGGTTAGGTTAGTAAAAGTCCCTATGGTGAAATGATTTAATCGTTTCACAAATAAAGCGCTCCATTTCATATTTCAGTTGCATAGATCTTTAAATATAAGTAGTTAATCAACTAAAACAGATAACACAACCATCAGTACAGCCAATAGTCCTACATATGCAATAATGAAGATAATTAAATTTTCATAAAAAAATTAATTAAAACTATTGGTATAAGTTCCATATTGGAACTCGACCCAAGAACATTAGAGTATGCAATGTATGAGCTAAACTTTGCTTCTGAATATTGATGTGGCAAACATTTGGGGTAGAGTTTGTATTTAAACAGTTCTACAGAAATTACTAATTCACTAACTATTGGAAATATCGTCTTTCCTATATGTATTGTTCATTACATGCTCGTTATCGAATTGTGTAGTTGACCAATATAAAGACAAAGGAGATTAAAATTCAAGATTTTCATTGTTATAAAAACAATCAAAAACTGCTAATTAATATTCATTTAATTTACGTAAGAACATAAAGAAAATACCGCAACGTATGTGCACTAACCAGTGCATATTATAAATTGTTAATTGCGAATTTTCATACATCTCTTGAATCAAATCTTGGCAAAATATTACCAATATAGCTTAACACGTTGAGGTAAATCCAACAAGATAGTTAAAATTCTTCAGCGTTAAATGGCGGGACAATGAACGTCAGATATCGCAGAATTGTAGCTCCTGATCCAATATACTCGCTGGTAATTTCAATATCAAGCGCTTAAGTTTCAACGAAAAAGGGATTTTCCTCGATTTTCCATTATAAAAAGCTCGTTGTCTGTGGATTTTATGAACACCGAATTCAATGTGAAAAGTATATCTGGAATTCATACATTGCAGAACAAAATTGCGTGGATACGGAGAAACACAAAAAAAACTAGCCTTCAATACTACAACGATAGAAAATGCCACAACAAAAATCCATGCCATGCAAAAATGAACAGAACTATTGAACGCATTGAAATGCCACAAACGATTCTCTTTGGTTTACAATTTAAATTAAAAAAGAATCGAATGAGGAGATGTGCGGACCTGAAGTACGCGTTTGGGTAGGTTGCGGTCATCTTCTTCAGTGATTTGGGTTCGGTATGTGGGTCTCTCGAACACTGGCGGATTATCGTTGACATCCTTGACGTGAATCACAACTGTTGTGTAGTTTTCCTTCAAGTTGTCGGACGCCGCCAATCTCAGCTCATACTGTCGTTTCAGTTAAAGTTAAATTGTGGATCGGTAAACACGAACTATACGCTAATAATAACTAATACTTTTTCATAACATAGCTTATGTCATATTTAAATTATATTTATATTAGTATCGTAACTACATGGGAACTCAATAAATGAAAGAAATTGTCTCAACGCTATTTAAACTCACCCTAATAATGACCAATTTTAATTATTATAAAATAAGTAATTAAAGTTTATTAGGGTAAAGTAACTTCCAAAAAGTTTGATTAAATAAAAAATTCTTTTGACTATTTGCTTCCAAAATAATTAAAAGTTTGTAAAAAAATAAAAGGGTTGGATTTAGAGCTGCATCTGAGAACAATATGTTCAAGCAATAGAGCGGTCTTCAGAGTACGGTGGTTCCGTTCGGGGGAGTTATTGGTGTCATCTGTCAGTGTCACTCAGTAATTTCTACGACATGGCGGGAAACGTCTCTTTCGAAAGGCAACTCACGCATTAGTGAGGTTCCAACACTACAATTTCCGTTGCGAAATTGGAACTATTATGTTGATTATTAATTTTTTTTTAACTTTAGGAATATTCATATTAAAATGGACTTTATGAATATAAATTATGAGATCTATAAATATATAATCGTGGGTACGATAAAAGTTTTATTGTATATTTTTAATATTGTAATATTACTTTTTTAAAACCGAACTTATAAATAAATCTCATTATCAATCTCAAAGTAAAACAAAGTTAAAAAAGTACTTTTAGTACCACCCATGAAATTCTCTCTAATTTCTGCCTATAATCTGTGGCATTACCATAATTGCCAGTCTACATTACTTCAGCAGAAAAAACATTGTCGCGTCCATTCCAACAAAATGGCACGCATTTATTTAAATTCAAACCGGATAAAGCGGAAAGGAGTCTGAAAATAAACTGGTTTACATCCATTTAAGCTCTGTGAGGATCTGCAATTTAATAGCAATCCGGCCTTTGGTAGTAGCTCTGAGCCGGCTTGCTTAAATGGGTAAAGATTAAATTATTTATTTCGCGTAAAGTTCGACGTTACACCCCTTGGGTATAACAAAGAGCTCTTATGATAGCTATACCTTGCCCTTGGGCCAACGGATCCTACTTTAAAAGCCTCACAAAACAGTTTATTTACAATTAAAAGGGCTTATTTCAGTGAAAGCTCAGGTTGTACCTGTTTCAATTAAACAAACTATTGTGGGTAATAAGGTAAACAAAATATAATTAGAGAGTTAACCTTGTTTGTTGACCTATAATTATTTTTGTTAGAAAATAAACTGTTGACCTTGATTGAATGTTTCATGTAATATTCGGGACTTATATCATTATTATCTAATTAAAGATAATAAGAAATTTTAGTCTTGTTAATATTGAAAACATTATATAAAAATGAACTTTACTTTTATTTTGTATCTTAATTAGAAAATATTTGACAGAATAAGAATGTTGAGGTTGCTATCCACGACAATATACACAGAATTCCAAGTTCCTTTACTTATTTATCATATTTTAAAATTTGAGTTTGTTTTACTTGATCTAGTTTAATGATGCTGAATATATTATATTCGGAATTCATTTATATGTAACTTGAAAACGTTTGTTGTAACGAGATTTTTAATATCCTTTTATATTTAGTAAGAGATATTTAAAACTCACCCTTTTCCTAGTTTCGTAGTCCAGTGCTCCTGCTACATAGATGGCGCCAGTCATATTCTTGACGGCGAAAGCTCCACCTATGTTCCCGCTCGTGATCTCATATCGAATACGCGACGCTGAAACAAATAACAGGGTCAAATAACAAGGTCAACAAATCATGGTGTTCTCGAAAATGTCTAGATTAAACTTTTATTCGATATTAATTAGTGATTTGCCGTTACTGGTTAGAGAAGAAATCTTAAATAACGGTTATATACATATTATATATTTATTCATTGTAGTAAAACGTCAATGCAAAATATAACTATATCACCGGATCAGCCTGCTTGAATATTGTTCCAGTATTTAACTAGTAAGCTCCTATTTACACAAATATTTATTTTTCAGAGATATATAATAAATTAAGTTTTCAAATCGATTTCATATATCGAACATGCTACTACATCAAAGGTTTTAAGGTTACATGAAATAGTAGGGTTCTTAAACATTATAAAATATTAAACTGTTACTCTGAAAGCCACCATCCATCATCGATATTGCCTTTGAAAATATGAGCAGAAATATAAAGATCTTTAAATAACTCAAAAAACTTACGCTCCACAGCACAAAACCGATTTGAAATATTATAGTGCTTTCTTTGGGGACGTGAGTACATTGGCGTATTGAGTGGGATGCGAAAAATTGAATTCTTGCCAGATTTATGACTGCCTGGTGTAATGGAGATGTTTGATCGATGCACGTTCTTTAATGACTAATGTTTAAAAAAACGATGTACTTTCTCGACATAATCTAGAAAGTTTCACTTATACGTGCTTAATTTTGCTATATACCCACCCAGACTAATTTTTTCCCATTTTTAAGGTACGCGCTAATAGATCATCTTAATCGGAACGTAGCATATACGTATAATGTAATATACTGAGAACAAAGTTTTCGCGAAATAACTAAAACCTTTAAAGGCCCATCTGCTAATAACGGTTATAGGAGCTATAGAAGTCCTTAAAAAACTAATAAAATAACAAGTAGTAACAAGGGTATCCTTGTTAGAGTTTGATAATTTGGTAACTTCGGATATCAAGTGAAACCGCACGTTTTCCGTTTATCTAACTAGCAAGTAGTAATTGGATTTCCATTACCTGTAATGGTTGGGTTCGTTTATCTACGAGTTCAATATATGTATGTACGTTTTCATTTATATTTATATGAAATGAGCAATGAAGAAATTTAGTTTGAATTCCAAATTAATTAACTCATCTTTCACATAAAAATATTCTGGTTATTTGGTGACTTGAAAAAAAAACTTTGTTTTTTAAAATATATGTACGAATAAGAAAACAAAATTCAAAGTGATAAGCCCAATATTAAATCACATATTCATCCAGTTCCAATTTAACACTGCAACCCTGCAACTATGACCCTTTGTACCCCAGTTAGGCACCAATTTACATGGGCATAGTATAGGTAAAGTTTAGACTAAAAAAATCAAAGACATCTTTAATGTGAGTCCCGAGATCCATAAAGGGTAGATTATTATTCTTTAAAATTGACAAGGGTAAATTCAGCCATTTATATATCAGGACGACCTTAATGTCCTCGTCTTAAGGTTATTAGAATATCATTATTATTCGTTGTGAATTGATTCGCAGACACCTTGACGCAATGTTTTAATATCAAGCTTTTCAATAATATTTGGATTAATATCGTATTCAGGTACCTTTCAAAATTAAATGTAAAAGTCTAGCTAGCCTGAATAAATATCAGACAACGATATCTAAAAGAAAGTCTAATAAATAGATTGCAACAATTTATTAATAAATGAATAATTGAAACTAATTATTAGACACTATATTTTTATAAAGTACATTTTCATTATGTACCGTCGGTGTAAACTATTCAACCATACTGAAATCGTTCCGCAACACGAGTATAAGGAAATTTAAATTTAATGTATCTCCCTACATCACAATATTACTTTAATCATACTTAGAGGTCATACCAATAAAACAAATTTCTTACATCCAGGTATAAGTTTCAATTTTCATTTCAAAGTGTAAAAGCATAAAACCAGAGACTATCATAAATATTATTATGCGAAAAACGCTCCAGATACCTCAACTTTGTTCAAGATTGCATAAAAGATTCCAGTTAAAGATGATTGAAATGGATTCAAGTTTAATTTTCATTTCGACATCTTCAAATACAGTATGATGAAAAGGCAACACAATTTTTTTCTACTGATGTTTTAATACGAACCAATCTATTTTATTACATCACTTATATTCTATGCTTTATCACCTACCTATGCTAGTTATTTACCATTTTCATATATTTGTAATGGATTTAACTTAAATTAATGATTTATATTTAAATTAAAAAGAATCATACTTAACTACCTATTTGACTTGCGATAGAGTAAAAATAATTATTACTTAATATATTTTCCAAAAATAGTAATCAACTTAAGAATCACAAAAGTTACATCTCCTAACTGTTATAGAAGCGGTTTAAGATAATTGAATTAGATTTAATTTTCCTTGTCCGTACAAACACATTATGGAAATTTTATTCAAGTTATATAAACAAACGAAGACTAATGGAATGTAATTTAACTTATGATATTACACAAGGCGCATAATGACGTAATGAATAGGTTTGCCTAATTGGTTATGTAAGACGAACAAATCCCTTTCCAGTAATTTAAACAATCATTTTAATGTTAGGTTTTATTCGTAAGAACTAATGCTATATTATTTGTTATATGGAGTGAAATATTAATTGTTTTAAGCCGTACATTTAACATATATTTGAGGCTATGAAAAGTGCATTTAGCTTCAGCCTATCTAAGTGACTAAGTAAGTGCTCTCTTCAACCAACTTAACTACCGCACTAATGGTTGACGACAGCCTCTTTTGTTACAGCCTACAATCGCTAACAGTTCCCATTATCGGGTATTATAGACTATAAAGCATAACTGGCAAGACTCATTTGTTAGGAAACATCAAAGGCAGGAAAATTTACATCTCATTGTTTAAAAATGTTTCCTTCCTAGTGTCGTCAAGTCTATTGAAACAATATGTTTCATATGTTATAACATCTGTCTTCATAAACTTTTAGACACATAAAATATGATTAAAATTTCAATAACTTCGGCCTTCGGGGCTTCTTCTAACAAGAAGCCGCAACATATTAATACATACGTACCCTTTCAATTTGCAAATATGTGAAGAAATCAGATTAGATCCGATATTCCCAATCTTATAGTATTATACTTCTGCCCAAAAGAAGTAATAATACTATGTTTGGAAGCGATTTGGCTTTGGATTTAGATTTGTTCTCGATATTTTGAGTACCACTGTTGGCTTACATACCCAAGTTAAAGTTTTAAATTAAAAAAATTAAAATTATATAAAAAAGACCCATCTCTTCCCATCGAAGTTGTTTTTTATTCACAATAATTTTATGATCCAAAAACTAATTTAATTTAATAATAAATAATCTTGTCTAATGTATATCAAACAAAAAAAGCTGGGTCTATTCTAAAGATCTCGAGGAGCTTCAATAGTCACGTGATTTACTGACGGGTATCCCGGACATTATTGAAAAATCGTTCCAATGAGAGAAAAATGGAATTTTCCAGATTCATTATAAGATTTATGACTTATTCATGGCATTTAATGGCAATTAATTTATTTCAGAGTTTTCCTCTATTCCTATAACGACTGTAACGACATGACAAAGGTTTGTAGACCTTAGATTGTGCCGTAGATATTTTGCCCAATGAAATCGTCGTAATATCCGAACTATATGATTAATAAATCGTATAAAATAAAGAAAATTAAAAATAAAATACATAAACAATGTTTTTATATCTGTATAACAATATTAAGAACAAATAAAAACGTTTTAATTTTCATGTTTCGGTTTATTTAAGAAACAGCTTCATAGTAAAGACATTTTTAATAAGTAGTAACTAGCCTTTGCAAAATTCATTTTCCATTCATTAAATTCAGTTTTCATTCAGAAAAATGCTATGATATATATGATATATTCAGAAATAGCTGTGTGCAAAAAGGATAATTCTTGAATTTTGGTAGTTTTACTTATCCTACCACCTTGACTGATCTTATAACAAAATAATCGTTATAGTAAAAGACAATCCCTAATTATCTTTGTGAAATGGCATTTAAAATTGAGCAAATTACTTAATGGAAACAATTTCACGTTTCAAATATTTATTCAGTGTCGATATCCCGCACAACCAGCTAAGGTTCTAAGCTAGAATATTACCACGAAATGGATTTTATGAGCTTCTATAACTATGCATGGATTAATAAAGCTTCTGCAGAAAATTTAATGTGGTTTTGGAAGGATAAACACGCTACGTCCGGGTGAAATATTGCATTTTCATGTTAATGTTTGACTCGTAACCAGAAATCAACTAATCACTATACCGCATAGTATAAAAGATCGTTAATCCAAAATAACGTTTGAATTACATGGAAAATATAATGGAAATAATTTGTGAAGTTGGCTGCGCAATTACTTGTAGTAAAAGTAGTAAAAAGGAACATTAAATAGCTATTGTTATTGATTTCTTTCAAACGCTCAGTTGACAAAAACCAACTGTATTTGCAATTTTATATAAAAAAGACCTACGTGCTACTGCCAAAACGAATATTATACCTACTTATATTTAGACAAGGACATTATATCAAAGCAAATTATTATTATATAACAGCAGTTAAGTAGAATTCAAAGAAATTAGGTGAAGAAAAAATCTAAAAGAGCTTAAGTTATGTTTCTTCAGTGATGCATTACGAGGTGTGCTGAAAATTCATACAATCTTCATACTACAAAATCAATAACTTCGTATACGGATCAAAATTGCCCTATTCCAATATAGTCTGAACAAACAATAAATACTATTTGCTAAAGGCAGTGTATTGCGAATTCACCAAAGTGTGAGACGAAAGAATAATAGATTGGTACCTGGATCAGTTGCGGGCTATCGCTGTGTCAGGGGACTCGTTTGAGTAGATTGTGGAATCGACATTTTGGACCGGTGATTTCTAGGTAGTATTTCTTGCCAATAGTATTTCGAGTTAGAAAATAAATAGACATACAAAATTTGGAACTACTTGGTGCTTATGACTGGACTGAGATAGATAGAAGAATAGCAGATTTTGTGTCGAGAGATCCTCCTAACCGCTTAGTCCGTAAAAGTAAGTTGTCAATTTTTAGAGTCGAGGCTGAAAGAAACCCAATAACTGACAATAACAGGCGCTTATTATTATGTATAAAATTACTTTTATATTAAAACCCGATCCCAAGTCTATATTTGTCTTATCAGATAATTTTCATTAACTTTAATCCCGGTATTTAATCCAAGACTAAACATCGATTTATAACACCCGGGATGAAACTGATTGATTAAAATCGTATGCCAGAATTTATTTGAGCTAGACGATAGCCATCACTCAAAACGTATCCTAGTTAAAGCTTGTCAATGTACATAGATAAAATAATCTAGATTGAATAACGAATATATTTAATTGTCAATTTCAAATTCTCTCATATCACGAAAATTTAGACAATTGATGATTCATAAGAATGCTGGTTCATTACTGATCTTTTGTATATACTACAAGCCGCGGCGAACTTCGTACCGCTTAGCGTAGCTTTGATGCACTATTTTATATTGTATAGTTGACCTATCTTATTTCGTATTATAAGAGGGAAAGAGATAGAAATAAGCTACGACTCTCTCACTCTCATGACGTTGACATTCGTTCTGCGCGTTTTTTAATGCAATATTAAATGTATATTTTTTAATATTCCTGAAAGATTTTCTTAATATTTTTCTCCGTAAGAACCATCCTTGGACTTCCACAAACATTTAAAAAGAATTATGAAAATGGTTCAGCCATTCACACGTGATGCTACAACCGAAACGGGTGTGACTTTTTTAGATAGATAGATAGATAGATAGATAGATAGATAGATAGAAGTATTTAGTAACATTGTGTTGCAATCCGTACAACCGTACAGTTAAAAATATTTTTTATGCTATTTGTATCCGTCAATGTTTTAAGCACCAAAACATTTGACCTGTTGATATAAGGTAAAATGGTGTTTCGCAAAATAACAGTTGGATACCAGCCAGGAGATTTTGAGTAACAAACTGATGTTTTTATGTTATTAGTTACTTGTATATAGATGGATTTAGTCCGTTAACCCCTATGTTTTTAAATTGCTTTGTTACAAACTGACTGCGGAATTGTTGGAACAGTTATTGTATATTCTATATTGTTATTTTTTAAAGTTTTTTACAATAAATATACGTGTAAAAGTGGTTGTAGGCATGTCAAAATATCTTCTAAAATTCGGCAGATATAATATAATATTTCCTATTTTGCTCCATTTATTTATAAACAAATATCAAATGTTTGTTTTCTATCTATCATTGTTTTCACTATTAGCTTTTGCCTGCAAACTGGAGCAATGTTATCTGAGGACTAAATTTGGGTTTGTATCTTCATCTTAAGCGGAGTCTATGTTACTATAGATAAAGCTATACTATAGATATATTTATTCCATTGTGTCCTTAACTAATGTGTAGTACTTTACCATTATAAACAACAAAAGGTGTGGAAAAATGAAGGTGTGAAAATAGTCGAGAAGAAAAAAAAACGTCACCTTAAACCAGCAGCAGCTATTAGTTCTTCATCATATTAAATGCCTTGAAGTGTGTTGTATTAGATATAAGTATAACTGTAAGTCCGAGGTATTTATGTAATTGTTAATAGTTCTCAAAACAGTGACAAACGGGCCTCGCAAAGAGGGCCATATTCGATCCGTAAAAATACACTATGGGATGTTTCCCTTTGTCACATATAAAAATAACAGTTTGTGTCTAGACATAAATCAGGAGAGAACATTGTTATAAGTGAGTCATAAATTATAGAAGATAGTTCGCCAACTCTTTAAATTCGAGAGATGCGGAAAGGTTCCTTTCATTTATGAGAATTGGGTTTGTATGTATTTTAGAATACCGCTCCGACCGTATAGGACTTAGACATTATATATGCGAGTCTGACTCAGGGTAAATATACTTTGATGAAAATAGGTTTATAATCATTAATTTTATGTTGATTTAAGATATAAAAAGTCTCGATATTTGCGTGTTTCGCACTTTAAATTATTAAGGGAAGCGGAGGAGGTGAGAATTGTTATAAATATAATCTACTTACTTCAGGTTTTAAGGATACATATAGGTAATATAGTTAATTTTTAAAACCTTAAATATTTGTATCTTCATGCTGAATACAAGAGTGGCTGGCTGTAGCTACTATTGTAGAATAATGAAAATCATATTTTGATATTGTTAAAAAATTTATAAGTTTTACCTATTAAAGTGTGCTTAGCAACTAATCAAGTGAAATGCGGACTCCAAAAACACTTTGAAGTTAAAAATGTACTGGGAAAACGCATACTACGAAAAGCTGTAAGCTACTTTAGGAGCTTTCATCGTAACTCCTCCCTGACACATTTGGGGACACTAATGGGAAGTGAGTCGTCGAAATGTGATAGGAAAGGTGATTCTTTGTGTTTTGTCTATTATTTATATTATAAATACAGTTATTTTTCCAAATATATATCGAGAATTCAACCATTACTTTTTTGAATTACTCGAGTAGTAGATCTATTGTTTTAATAGCATTGCGTAATATTTCTTGGCTTATACATTTTTCACAACGTTGATATTTCATAACAACAATAAATAAAAAATATTATAAAAGTGACATAATATTTTTATTACCCTCCGATAAATCAATAATATGATATTAAAAAAATTACGTAACAAAATATTTCAAATTAATATAAGTAGTAATTTCTATTCTCAAAAATATATGAATGTAAGAGTACGGTACCATTCTGAATAATTCATGTTCACAAGTATTAGAACGTAAACAAATACACACGAATATTACTTAAATATTTATATTATTTTGTTACGCCGAAAGCAATCTACGTAAACACATCATTTCCTTGCAAATGCCAATAACGTGTATTTGAGAACTTACTTCACTAATTATATGTTTTTCGTTATAAATAACTGATTTGGAAGATAACGGATTGATTATGGAGTAATAAGTAATTCTACTTATAGAATAATACTAATCAAAAAAAATATGCTAATTAAAGGATTGTTTATTCAGAGTATAATTGGGGCAACGTGTTACCATAGCTACGATGTTTTTTCTTAATTCGTAAATGTTAATTAACAGCAGTAGAAGCCCACGCTAAAATTGGACGCTGGTTCTCTGGGAAAGGGTAATCTTTAATAAAAAAAACCCTTTTCTATATTATTAAAATAACTTTTTTGTGTAAATGTGTCGTAAAGCATTATCGTTCCTATCCGAAATGAATAAAATCATATTCCAATAATTAGGACAGACAATAAAATATTTTTACAGACTGTATTCTTAGTATTTCTAAAATCCAATGAAGTGTAAACTAAACATGACAGTGATCCTTTATTTCATGTGGCCGTTATAATTTGAAATGTTATCTAATATAGAAATTTAATCTTGGATAGTAGTCGGTTTTTCTGAGAAGCCCTTTATTTCATTTCAAACAAAGTGTATTTTTAAATAAAACATGGACGGTATTTAATATTTTAAGAATTATTATAAACTTTTAACATTTAATCAATTTAATATTATGTTATTAAATTGATACAATATTTGTGAAAATAGAAACAACGTAATATTTTGACTTCGTTACATAGTTAATTTGCAATCTAATTCTATAAATATTTTTTAAAATTAGTTCAATTCCAATATCAAATTATAGTAAATTGAAATTGAGCCACAATCCAATCTAAACATAACACTAACTACCCAATTATATGAATATTGATTTATGGAAGCATTTGACGTTATAAAACAATTTGAGAACGGAACGTGTCGGTAACACGATAAACGCTGTTCGTCAAATATGTCACAGAAACAATAATTTAACCTCACAACCCTACCAATTATTTCCATCACACAATTCCAGATTCACATAGCAAATACCGTTAGATACCCGACAAATAATAACAATTATTTAACATTATATAAGAATTAACACTTCGCTAAAAAGTGTCATATTAACTTAGATAATTTTTTTGCTAAAATATCCCTTTCATCAAAGTCTAACACTAATTAATTAAACGCATTTTAAATCAAAGGCATGATACAAGTCAAATGTTGAGAATAAATTAGTAAAGGGATGGTATCGTATTGAAAACTCCCTCAGGGTCCCCACGCTTTAATTACACCAAGCCAAATTATATAAAGAGAGTTATATTAGTGTCTTCTTGGAATCTTATTTCTGCTTGTATATCCCTTGCAAAATGACAGCAGGAAGGAATGTTTGGGAAATTCACTGCTATATGTGAATAGCCGAGGGTAATCAATACTATAAAAAATAACTTTCACTTGATCCCACTGCACGTCCTTTATTGTTTTGTTTTTAATTTATAGAGACACACTTTTGGGCGGATTTTTATGCGAATTTTAAAATATTACTGCTAGGAATTAGGAGAAAAATGCGTTATAAATATATTTTATTTCAATATAATAACTTGAGAAAGTAGATAATAACATTTTCTATACTTTACTTACAGCGGTTTAATTTTAGTTTAATTATTTGAAAAACCTGGAGTTTTTAATTTTTCGCTAGTAAAGTCAATGTTGAGCGCAATAAAATAGATAAGAGTAGGTAGTGTTTTTTACGAGACTAAGCAGCTGCCAGCTTAACAATTGCAAGTCAGTTCTTTAAGTGCATTACACAATAAATCTTTGATGCAAAGGAGCTTGGAGAAATTTTTGGGGCATACTTTTTGCGAACCCACTAAGTAAGATTACGTAAAATATTTCAAATGTTTCAAATTCAAAGAGTTAATTCAGCTTGACACAAAATACCGTATATACAAGCTATTCCCTACGTAAACCCGTACAAATGCGATAATAAAGAGACAAGATGGGCCCGGTAATTGTATATAGATCATTATTATATTGTTGTTGGAACACGAGTATACTTAATTAGTACAACATTACTCACTTAAATGTATACTTAAATAGTATAGTTTTAAAATTCGGTCTGGACTAAGTACTTTATTTTTCGTTGTTTAGCTAGAATTAACGAGAATCATGTTAAAGTGCAGTAATTTCGTTTCTACATCGTCCAGTTGAACATTCTGCTAACGTAAGGACAGTCTGAATAATATATAGTTTATCTCCTCATCAGAAAGTCTGTGTAGAAATTTTTTATAAGGCTCTTTAAAAGCATACATTTTATTTGCAGTGTACAAAGTATTGTTTTACTACTTTAATTTTGTTTTCCGCATTATCATCAACAACTACACTACAAAATGGCGCTCACGCCGTTCCACTAATTAGTCGACTAATCAAGATTGATTGAAGGCACTGAAAAATCTGTTGCGTCTTATTACTTCTACGTTCTTTAATGAATTACACTCTAATTTATCAAATGACTTCTATATGTCCTTGTTAAAAAAGTTGAAGTCTGCAATGGTACGTAGGCCCTAGTTTATTTCATTACTTATAAGCGAGTTGTAAAATAAAAAGACCTTGAAAAACATATTTTTCTTAGTATCATGTATCATTTCTTAGTAGCCCTATCATGTCTAAATTTAATAGATATAAATAATTATTTTATAATCTGCTATTGATTTCTATTGATACAGCTTGATAATTTTGAACATACATTAATAACTTCCAATAAAATAACATCCCTTAACAGTGCTACGTTAAGTTAGAAGGGTGTAAATCCCCTTTAAATAAGTAAGCGGGGTGTAGGTGGTAAGAACCTTTGGCACTGGACTACAGCCAAGTCACCTGCTGTAAGCTGAGATATTTAGGTATGAAGCTTTTAACACTGAATTACAATAGACTGCGAGTATTTGCGCTATTTTATATTGGATATTTCAAACAGATACGTGGTTTCATTATTAATTAATTTTACTTGGAGCGCACTCGATTCCCTTTAAGAAATTCTCAAGTAACAAAATTGTATCTCGGCATCGCTATTTCCTCAAGGCACTTATAAATTGCAATATGCACTTGCCATGCTCTTGGGTTTAATAATTTTGTTTTGAAAACATCTAGTCTAACAAACAATCGGAGCAGTTGGAAATGAAAAAAAAAACTACATCTATTTTTTTGTAATATTAAGTTATTGTCTCATTTTAAATTTTAAGGCGACATAATTAATATTTCACCAAGCATTTTAACAGGTATCCAAATCTTTATATTAGTAAATCCGACTTTATTTTTTATCTACTTAACTAGCGAGAGGAATAGGTTCAAACAAAAATATACCACCACATTGTTTTATTATAATTTTTACTCATAACATGCAGACAGATTGGTTATTTTAAATAATAGATATCATTTCGAAATTGTACCGAATTTTACTTTTTGTATTATGATACGCAAAGCATCATGCTATCAACCAGTCTCTTTGTGAATGGATAGCCTTTAGTAAAGCAAATAAAAATGTAGTATTTCGTGGCGTTTCATAATCGCGATAAATAAAGGTGTGATTTTTCCACGCCTTTGATGTCATAATCAAAAATAGAACCACTTGTTAATTGTAATATAATCAGTACATGCATTATACCTAATACTAATGCCTCACTATCTTCCTTCAAATATCACTTATCTTTTTATCATCTATCTCCTATTTTTCTGTCTTACTCTGTGTTTTTGCTACACTCGTTTATATAACTAATTAAAATACGTTCTATGTCATTTTTGTATTATTTGTTTCTCATTTTATTTTAGATAAAATATTTAATATTTAAGAAAGCTTTTTGCAGTGTCTCCAATAGCTTTCTCTCTTAACATGAGTTGCCTAGAAATCATCGTTTGTTGTGTTGTGTTAAAGTATAAATACTAGTATTAGTATTTAGACTTTACAGTAGCATCAATACCAAAGTCATACTGTCAATGAAGCTACATAGAAAACAATCCGATAAATTATTTTTAAATCGTAGAAAAAATTTATACTGTGCAATTTTAATTTAAGTCTTCAAACTCCACATTGAATATTTTGCAACACTGTATAATGTGTTTTTTGTGAAATGCAACGAAATTTATTCGCTTTTATTAAGCGTACGACGTTGCAAGCACAGCTGGAAATAAATATGAATTTTGCTCATCATCCTAGCTAATGTGTTTTGCAATTCTATTGAAGGCTATTAAAAACAACTTTAGGTATAAGGGTTTGTACATGGTAGTCTAGTAGTTAAGTAAAAATAGCTCTGCAAAACAAAACACACTTTAACCGGACGGGGAATCGACCTTGCCTTATTTACTCATAGTTAATTATACATTATATTACAAACAAAAAAAAATGTATACAGTGATATCGTTATACCTTTTCCTTATAAACCGTTTTATCCTTCGTCCTCCATATATCTTTAAAAATATATTAAGTGTCCATCGCGTCGCAAAGCAAGGAGTGGATAATAAAATTGATTTTCTGATACTAAATAATTATTATAATGTTCAAGCATTTAATCTACTTTATATAGTACGTACCAGTAATAAATCTCTCTTAAATTTATTACCATCGCATTAAAGCAGTTTTTGATAAAATAACTCTTTTCATTGGAAATGGAATTTATTTATATGTAATGAAATAAGGATATACCAATAATTTATTTCAATATACTGTACCTGAGTACAAAGAACTTAAATACATATGAATGTATTTTCATTCAAAGTGATTAAGCGAATTTGTATTGTATAAGTAGCTCTAAAGCCTTAAACTTCAATAATCTGTTAAAATCGCACATTATTAGCTTCCATAAACAATTTTCTTTCAATTACGTTTCAGCAATACGCAGTAAGAAATATTATGATTATCATTGCAACTATTTATATATTCTGATACAACTTTCATAGTTCTCTCATTGTTTAAGGCCGATTCCACGAGAAATATATAAAGATATCTCCTGTTTTTAGCCATAAAAAGTAAACATTTTTATCTAACATCCTGTTTCGTGTCTTTCAGGTTGATGACTGTATTAGTTTTAGAAAACGCGTTTGTACACCTTGCTGTCTGACCACAAAGACCATTCCCACTTTACCTAGACTATAAAAATGCATTCCCTACATTGCCATTACTATGAATATATTCTTTTCTGCTAAACAACTTTCGCTTATAACACATGGGAAATGATGAGTGTATATGGCGTAACATTTGGAAGCGCTGCGCTTTTTGGCACGAATTTTCGGTCCCAGATAGGAGTAGATATCACGCCAGCTCATCGTAGCCCAGGGAATAATCGTCTATGTAAGTATTAAATGCGCACAATGTGTTAGCAGTTATTAAAGCATACCCCAGGGGAGCGAGTAGAGATATGAATAAAAATGAGCTACAAAAATTTAGTTTTGAAGCTTTATTAAGATTTACAAAATATGTACATTATACACTTTGAAATTTTGATAATTTTAAGCAAATACGTATAGTATTTTCAGTTTATTTTAAGAGAAATCTAATAAAATAAAAAAATCTAAAACAAAATATAGACTTATCGTATCGTTATGACGTAAATTATGACTAACACGCGTTCACTATTAAACCGCTGAATCGAATACCTCTAATATAATAAATAAATAAATAAATAAATAAATAAATAAATCTTAATAAATTACGCAGACAAATTTCATATACATATAACACTAACTCGAAGTTCCAGCTGTGTTTATGAGGACGCAATTTCTCGTATTTTATGTTTAGCAGGTCACGTACAGATTTGATAGTTACGGGATACACTTGTGGGCGGTTTGCTTCTAAGCCGCACCATATTATGACAGTTTTAAGTATGTATGTAATATCCACCACGTGTCAACTATTGCAATATCTACAGGCCCACGATTTTTTTATGTATATGGTACTTATTATACACCTGAAGAAAAGAGGGAGTCTCCTAAACATACTTCTGAGTCGTTTCCATATTATAAAGCAAAGTAAATGAATAAATGAAACTCAGTATGGGTATTTTCGCTATTTGTTTCTATTTATCTTTATCACAAAGATGATAAATAAACTCATAAAATAATAGTATATAATTTAGATACTAGTAATAAATACTGGTATAATTACATAATGAAGCCGCTTTCAGTTTGAATTTCATTTAACTGTACAAAACTCATTTTCTTGTAGTACATATGTGCTGTGTGATGCAATTAAATAATTATCTTAATATTATTATTGAAAAACAATACGCTATACACAATTTTTATATCGGCTGAAATTAATATTCAGAATTTTATACCGCGCAATTCCTCTTTCGTTAGTTCGATATTCCTCAAAAGCTCGACTTCATGTGTTATTGAACCGCAACGATTCACGAAAATTTCAGTAAAGAAACGGAACCGGACAATGATAGCAATGCTGTCGGATCAGGATGCAAATTAATACGCGTTTCTGGATCGGTTGCATGAATATGCATGGCTGGTCCGGTCGGGATAATGCTTTCACCGCAGAGCGGCCACTGCGAATCAAGAGACCGAGTAGTTTTTTTTCATTCATCCAAAGCTATTGTAATAGAAATCGCATGAAATGCTACAGAATTCCGCTGCTCTCCCAAATGTTTATAGTATCCAAAAACTTAAAATACTCATTTATAAGACGCCCTTGACATACTGACCTAGATTACAGATGAGGACGACCAGAATAATGAGTTATAAATTATAGATACCAGTTCACATAATTTTGATTTGGAATTATAGGAATTACCATTCAAATACGGAGATAGAATAAAGTAAGAACTGATGAATTCTTATATATCAAGCTGATCGTACCTGTTATCTTACTAAGACTTTATATACTTGTAAGATATTGTTGTATAGTTCTATAGAAATCACTCCTCACGGGAATCCTTTAAGTTTTCGATATAAGATGTATTTTCATTGTCCGATATAACAATAGTAGTCGGCAATAATCAATTTATCAAACTCACGATAGTCTGAGTGAGTAAAATCTTGACTTAAAGATACGGTACACATTTGACACAGCTTACATTTTATGACATGAATTAAGAAAAATATAGATAAAACCGCATCATAAATGATGAATATCTTTAAAAATAAAAAAGATGACGTTCGTATAATTCAAACTGACAAAGTCTGCAATTATTATAGCCGTGATGGAATAAAGATTTATATTGTGAAATGTTTCAAAACCTCATTTTAATGTTTAATAAACTTTGGATATAACATAAACATTAAAAAGGAGTGTTCGTGACGTAGGAATAAGACTTGTCTCTAAAATTATATAAAATGATCATATTGACCATATTAAGTAGGAAGATACTTCATAATATGCCCTTTTTATTTTGTAAGGCGTGTATATGTTATTTTCAAGAGATGTCAACTGTATAATGTAAGTTTTAGGGTAACAATATGGTTGCTCTAACCACACAGTAGGTACACAAAGAAAAAATTCAAAATAATTCCATGAAATTTATCTCTTAATAATATAGAATTTTATATGTATCGTATGTATGTATTTGGTTGTAATCTATAATACAAGATGGCCGAAATTCAATTAATAAAGAACAACTAAGAAGAAATAATTTTTAAAAAGCTTTTACTAAAACCCTACTTCTTTGCTGAATTTATTCTGAATATCTTAATAAGTAAAATGTATAAATTATACGAAACATCTTCCGGTTTTTTGCGTTTTAAAGAGGTCATTATAGATCTAACTGTAAATGTGGCTGAATTGAGAGTTGGCAGCCTTCCACGATACCTAAATATTGACTAACGTAACTTCAGGTATTAATCTTCATTGAAGCTTATTCAAATACTAGCCTTAAAATATATGACTATTTTTCATGCTTTTATGTAAACTTGTAGGGCAAAAACTTAAGCAAAATATTTTAACCCGGTATTTATATAACTGGACGGCTTTTTACGAACATTGCCATATTATCATGTCAAGAGTAAGGGAGAAAGTACTAGTAGTGTACTAGAATGTTGCCTACAATTATCAATAATTGAAAATGAATATGAGGCTTATAATATTTTATGAATTGAATTTATATTTCGTAAAATAATATTGAAAGTTAGACTAATTAGATTTTTTCTTGCTAAACAATTTAGTCAAATGAGTATAAATAGCTAGAATTAATAATAATTAGAAAAAGAAGAATGATTTTAAGTCATGCTTATAAAAGCATGACTTAAAATCATTCTTCTTTTTCTTATGGTGTTGACTCTTATTGGAGGTTGGCGTCATCATGGCTGCTCTGATTTTGGATACCGTGCTTCTAAACAATGATTGAACAACAAACCAAGCTTAACCAAGATGTATATCTGTGGTCAGTTGTCCTTCTATCTGTTACTTGTATGTTTAGTTGGAGCTCTTATTTTTTGGAGTTACGCAATACACGAAATAAAAATGCTTTACTGTCATAAGGTCGCTATCGTTCGAAAAAGAGTGGCATCGTTGATGAGTCGTATTCGGCATAGCTCAAATGGTATCCTGAGTGTGTTGATATCAAAATTGTTAAAAAGGTGGCGTTCCGTTCATGCTCCACCTTAGTTTTTTAGTCTTACTTAACGTTAGTAACATTGCACCTAAGTCTGAATTGTTACTTACTTATTTACCTAGTTATATATGGATCTCTGGTCTGCAATAAAGTTTTTATTATTATTACTATATTATTATAAGCACCTCATTGTTTTTTGCATTCTGTATTTCGCATGCGTTCTGCGCTATTTTAAGTATACGTCTGTCAACCCTTAGCTCCAAACTGTCAGCATCCAAGATTCTATTCCGTAGAGCAGCACAGAAAATACGTAACATCTCACTATGCGCGTCCTAAGTTGTTTATTTAGTCGTTTGTCACGTATTCTGTGACAAACGACTAAATAAACAACTTTTGCCGTTTTTACAGTTTTGCCGTTGTTGTTTTCAAGTCGTTCCGCGCTTGTTTAAGTCTGGCTCGGATCTCGATGCTATGGTCATCCTTTTCCTCAATCACTGTGCCTAAATATCAAATTATTGAGACACGTTCACACGACACAAATACGACAGACACGTTAATGCCTGGCTAAATAAGGGATATAGATTGCGTGAAAAGCGTTGGCGTTTGTGCTATAACCATATTTAGCACTTAAGGCCACTGAAATGAATAGAGTCTGTAGACCAAGAGCTCTCTGTAATTTATATCGGGTCATCAGCGTTAACTTAAATTATTATTTTTGCCATTTATTACAATGTCATGTACGCAATTATCTAAAGCTTATGAAGAAAACGGTATATAAGTTAAATAGCAAAGGTATACACAACGTATTTAAATAAATAAAATTTTATAATAAATTTCATTACAATATAAAATTAACTGTATAAAACCCTAATAGTGAGATGATATAAAAGGATAAAGCTTTAGATGTAATTAATTTGTGTATTATTGGTATTTAAAGCACACAAGTACAAAAATCAGTTCTTTAATAGACACTGTTATATTACACATAATTATTATTTCAGCAAACTATTATATTATTACTCGGTAGTATGACTTTAAGTGTTATTGGTTCATTTAATGTTTGGTCTAATTGTCATTATATTTGTAAATAGTATAGATTACATCATAGTACAACATATTTGAAAATAGTATAGATTAAAATAGATTTACCCGAGTTCCTAGATAAGTCAACGTTTTGTAGAAATTTCCCATTTTTTATAAGCTACTATATCATTGTAGAGAAATATTCACTTAGACGATTCTTTTCTTTTCAGTGTCGTCGCTTGATTACGCAACTATGGTAGCTGTTGTATTTATACAACAATGTTTTAACACAATGAATAGGTTTGAGTTTTTATTCTATACAAAAATTACTGGGTTATAAACAGCCAGCATTTATAAGAGCTGATAAGCTGTAGAACTACTTGAAAGATATAAAATATTTAGTTCAATCTGTTTATTTCTTTTACAATAGTGTTACCCTAATAATAATGCCATTTCATGTCATTTCAATGCATATCTTAGAGTACATTTGTAACGCATATAAAAACGTTTCTTAGCCACTACATAAGCTTTTCAATATGTTCGAAATACAATCAAGCTATATCACTCAGAAACTGGCATGGCGCCTAGCATGCACAAGATATGAGGGACAAAGACGAACGCAGTCAGCAAATGGGCCGATTCAGCACATCTCATGTACAGCTTACATGTATATATGTAAGAACAATCGCATGTCTCAGCTACTTCTAGTGTCAAATCGATTTACCGTACGTTCACATTTAAAACTTTTATAGAACCGCTATTAACAGTTTGAAAAACTACCACTTCGAAACTTATTCAATTTATAAAGTACTTTACTCACATTATTTCTCCGGATAACTGTCATAATGATAATAAACATATTATGTAGGTTTGTTAGAGCAGAATTAATTACGTATAATATATTTATTACGTCACACTTAATCGAAAAGCTTATACGCAACCAAAGTTAAAAAGATAATTCAATTAAAACTAAAGACACATCTAGTAGCGCTTAATTTAATGAATCTTACATTTATTGTTTTTTATATAAATAGGAAAGCTTTGTCTCAAACATATAAATTAACTATATAAATATATAACAAAAGGGTGCAATTTCAATTTATATTAGCGAACTGTGCAAAGATCAGTGCTTTAATTAAAGCTGTTTTTTACAAGACAGCCCCCGGGGCTGGCTTCCCCGGTCCACTATTCATTACTCGAAGCTACACATGCCGATGTTCAGTTTAATTAGTTTTTGTTAGAACCGTCGATCTACTTCAATATAGAACTCAACCTTAGATGTTTTCCGACAAACAGTTTTGTGTAAATATTTGAATTTCCGATGGGGTTGAGATATGAAATAGGATATTCAATGTACTATTAGTTCGGATGTCTCAAGAGTTGTCAGCTTATGAATAATTATTATATCTTCCAAATTGTTAAAAAGATTTACTACGGCTCCAGCCCCGACCGGAAATCTTACACCAACTGTTAGTATACATGATTGAAATCCCAACGGACCATGTTGTCATTTGAAGGCATATTTGCATTTGATCCCAAACATTTCCATCAAACTCAAAATTGAGTATATTCGCCATGTATTAACTACTAAACCAAATCAATCTAGAAACAATTGTTTTCTCTCCAATATAAAGACATCAACAACACAACTTTGTTATTATCATTTTGGCTTTCGGTAGCGAGTGGTAATTTGTCTCAGTCCTGAGTCAGCCATGTTTATTCAAAGAGGTTTTATTGCGACATTTATTTGTCGCTGAAAATACGACGTGCTCATATAATTACTAATGCCCGTGATCTCGATTACTCAATTCAGCATTATTTATACGTATTACACAAGCGATTTAAATTAAAAAAAATTCTATCTAAATAGCCTATTTCTGTCAAATTGCAACGACAGTAAAGAGAAACAGAAAGAAATAAACGATTATTAAACAATCATACAAATCCGAAACCACCAAATGAGTATTAATCTAAATCCAATATAAAATTTATCCTGCTTCAGCGAAACTAATAGAAGACCGTCTAATTAACTGATAATAAAGATTAATGATTTCCTCTTAGATCTTATTTTCTTCCCTTTTCAAAGGCACATAGAAACTAATTTCTTCCTATTATCTTCATAATTGTTCGACGAAATATTTTTCTTATCAAGTTTGTAATAGATGTCTATTTTAAAAGTTTATCAATGTAACTCAATACAACAGCTATGCCTATTTGGCATAGCTGTTGTAAGCTTTGATGACTTTATGATTGGTGTCTGTGTTTAAAATGGTTATATTATTATTAAAACCAGTGGTTATTGACATAAATTTCAAAACACTTTGCACCATAAAGGAGGCATACCATTTCATATCAACATAATGAAGCGCAGACACATTATATAATTTGAGAAATTGCATCCCACACGTTTTGCTGAACAAATATTTCATGAAAAACGGAGTCCCTGAAATTTAACATGGTTTTATTAAAAAGCTTACATGTTTGACCTCAATGAAAGTAAACTAAATGTTAAAACTACAGTTGTATCTAATGAAAGGAGAAGATCGTGAACGCTGTTTTTAATAAATTCTCGTCGTTTAGTTATAAGTTATAGATTAAAATCAGTGTATATACATCCAGCCTGTCGCGGCTACTGTCATGACTAAAAAATGTCATATTGCGAGATCTACAATCTGCAGAAAAAACCATTACGATGACGTCACACCCCGGGTGGGTGTGTCGCGAGGGCTAAGGAAATTCTCTGACCGTCGAGCATATATATATATATATATACAACTTCTGGACCTTGGAGCCTACTGGCCGGTCATTTAATTGTTGTTCTGATAGAATATCCTTTTTTTAAGTTAGAGGAAGCGCAAAACTTTTCTTCTTCCACAGTCCTATAGACGCAATGACGAATATCACTATTCATGTAATAACATTATTGTACAACTGGTAAGAAATTCTACGCCACTCTTTTTAAAATGTTTAAGTTAAAATCAATACACCGAATCGGTATTAGCATAACTTATGTAATAGGTAAATAGTACAAAGTTTATTAGCGTGACGAACTCCCACTGACAAAGCAGTGAAAAAGAACACCTACTCAAATATTTACGAGAAATACGGTGTCAAAGTCCATTTCGTTTCTAAGTCTCTAAAGCCAATTACTTTATTTAATTTGTTAGATGAACAGAGACAGTTGTCTGAAATCGAGGACTATGTATCGTGTAATGTGACAAATAGAATAAATATTCTGAACTCTACAAGAAATAACAATTTCGAGGATAAAATGCAACTGAAGTCCGTAACGTCTACTTTGTTTGATTTTACCCATTGTATAGTTGAATTTTATTTGTAAAGGAGGTACAATATATTCTGTCTTGCAAATTATAATTTTTAACCTTGATCAAAATAAGTTTAATAGGATCTTGTCATTTTTTGTTCAAAGTAAAAAAGCTGTTGTTAGAAGCTAGTTCTTAATATAAATTCTATTCGCTCGTAACGATACGAAAAAGACTTCATGAATCTATAAATAGTATGAAAAATGTTGATTCTAATTGATCTATTCAGGACGACATGAGCAAAAATCTCAATCTGAAAATAACTCATGAAAATATTTTATATCATTATAAATAAGAGTTTTTAAAAGGCTATGTTCATAATATATGTGGGTAACCATGAATAATATAATATACGTAATTGATAGCGATTGTTCATATTATTTGACCAATAAAAATAAACGATGATAGCCATCCCAATTATTGGAAATGGCATCGATAAAAAGATAAGTAATGTCCAATACTTTGATGGACAAATAAAAATGTGAATATTTGTATTTTGATTGGTTATACATATATATGATGGGCATTAAATTATCTATATAAAGCGATCTAAATATAACATAAGATTTATGTACTCTTGTAATTTTTTAAGTCAGATCAATAAAATTATATGTTATTGTTCTTTTCTTTTATTTATATTGTACCTGAAATAAGGAGCAACTCAGCAACTATCCGATAATTTACGACTGAGTAAACAGTGAGAATCTCCTTGCTTTACACTGAAAATCTTAAGTAGTTTCCGATTGGATGTTTGGTGTACTTATATAAGTGCTCTACCAGATGGCTCAAGTAATCCAGACATAGATTAGTACTTGTGTACTACTATTATTTAAGATTTTATTAGAACGAACATTTCAACTTTCGTTACTAAACGTCACTACAAGTCTATCAAAATATTATTAATTACATATAAAAATCTATTCTAACGTTTAATCGGTTTCACATAATCGACTCTTAACAGCTATTAATTATGTTGAGTAGAATATATTAACTCATAAAAGCGATTAAATAGTGGTAAATATTTTTAAAGAAATCATTTCATAGGATTTTTTTTACTTTAATGACGCAATTTATTGAATAAGTTATTCCATTAAGACAAAAGAAATCGTCCGTCGGAACATGCAGCAAACTGCGCAAACTTCGTCACTTAGCATAACACGCGTAGGTAAATCAGTTGAAAGTTGCAAGTTGTTGTTGAAAAACAAAATGATAATGTCATTTGTCAAACGTCAAAGGGCATGCTGGAGATTTACGCTATCGATAAAGTTTATGCACAATATGTGGCGTTGCTAGATTCATAAACTTATTAAATTGAAAACATTATAAAATATCATCCCCATCACCACCTCCGCATCGTGCTTTTGTATAAAATTTAACGTACGTGATGTTAATTTAGTAGTTAAGATAAATTCGATTGGAGATAATGGATAAGAAAATTTTCAGAGCCTTGATTTCAACGGTAGTTAGATATCACAATTTCTAAGGCATAATTAAGGAAATTTTAAACAATTTGAAGACTTCTGTAACTTTCCTTAATATTCATTAAACAGTTGATGTCTAGACTTGACTTGAAGTGGCTTGGAATAAATTATACTTTAAACACCATCATCAACGTGGTTTCATTTGAATATTAATACTCATCATATCTCATTTAAATATAATACACCGTAACTTTAAGGACGTCAATTCCATAGTTTATTAGACTAGACTACGTGCCACAAGCAAATCGTAGATGCAGATTTTTCATGAATCTTCAATTGTTTTTTAATTTTTGAAATGACTGAATTAATTATATATATTATAAGAAAAGCACCAAATATAAAGTCTACTAACTCAGGAAGGGAAGCAGACAAATAGACCGGACCTGTGGTATGGCATAGAAATTTATGTTAATGGCAAATTTCTATTTCGAAGACTTTGAAATAATTATGTAGTCTAAGATGCTTCAAAGCTTTAAAACTCAAATATTGAAGATAACAATCTATACATATAATAGAATATTAATTAATCTTAACAAAGAGTGATTTTTGGTAAGTTTCGTCTGCCTTTATTAATTTCGAAATGTGTTGAAGAGGATCATGGAAGACAATGCGTATGTCGCGCCAATTAGGAGGACAATCGATCACGCAGAGAGATCGAACGGTACCAGTCATCTATCGACCGCAATTAATGATGATCTGCTCTTCACATGAGTGGCCTCCACCGACAATTAGTTGTCCCCATAATCTGGTTGCAAAGCGTTTCTTGTAGGTTTTCTGGTTCGATAAACATCAAATTTTTAATCTGCGATCCGTAATTATTATATAAGTAGTTAATAAATATAGCTTTACGTATAACTTCATTACATTATACAGGGTTACACACATAAACAGAGATGGTAGGATGGAGGTACTACAAGTAGACTGCAAACAGTTATTCTTCACAGTATTATAGATGACTTAAACAATGATGATGATAATGGACATGTAAAAGGCAAATAAGTTTACCGTAAGTATAAAGCAATTTAGCATGATCTGCGGTGCCGTAGATTGGTTTCTGGTGATAGAATTATGCGACTGTTAGTAATAAAGTATAAGGAAAGTGTATAATTCAATTAAAATATATTTGAAATAAATCCGTACTAAAACAAAATGATTTATGATATAACGTATAAATCACGATGTTTGCTCTTATAACTACATAGCGGTTTAATCATCCATTTATACGAAAGCTACCCTAGCATTATCGCGAGGGCGGCATGATGTCTTCAGCTAAGGCTGTTAGGGAAGTTATTAATGTGCCCCAGGCAAAATTAATAAGGCGCCTAATAGCAAAGGAGGATTGAGTAATTTTCGGAAGTACGTAATAATTGATGCTAATTTGTGCAATACCAATAGACTTTACAAGTCATATAAGATATGCATTCTCCTGTAATACAACAATCTGGGCTCAAAGTTGATCACATTTTACTAAACGAAAAAGAGCCTATTTTTTTCAAGTGATTTATATGCTCGCATTTATCAGCAATATCCACAAAATATGTGTTTCAATTAAAAAGGAGATAATAGTAATTGAAATCGATACCATTGCGTATCATGTATGGATAACAACCTAAGTTTGTAAACAACCGACTGGCAACCCTGTAAGGGAAACAGCTGTTTTTGGTTGATCTCAAATTATTTTAAATTTAAAATAAATTTTATTGTAATTTTATTCAAAATACAGATTAATTTCCAAACTAAAATATAACTACATTCTTTTAAACAAACTTCTATACATACAGAACTGTATAACAAGTGAGAACTAAGTGATAAGTTTTACGTCGGTTACACATTGAAGTTTTAAATTATTAAGTGTACGGGTAATAATTTTCGTCCAAATACTTATTTAATCACAAGGTAAGATTACTTTTTATAAAAAAGATAAATTTTGGCACGCTTCTCCTTTGTATCTTATTCTTACATAATTTAAAAATGCAGACTCGTAGTGGTTTAAAACTAAATGAAGAGTCTCAACTTAAATTAACATTAAAAGAATTACAAAAAACTAAGGAGTTGTGTGCCCAACTCACAATGGAGAGAGAGGAGAATGAGAGAGAGTGCTTAAATATGTTGGAAGGCAGTAGGAGGCTTAAGGCTGAGCTGTTCAGCTTGCATCAGCAAAACATTACCCTACAAAAAGAAAGGGACTTGCTGCAAGATGAACTGCTAAGGCTGGATGGTTATGGCTTGGAGCATGAGGCTGCACTACAACATATAAGTAGACTGGAGAAGGAGCTAGGTAATGCCAAGGAGAATATCAAACAACTTGAAGAGGCCCTTCAGCTCCAATCAAACATAAATACTAATAGAATGTTTGAGGACTTAGTCTCTAAGAACTCAAACTCATGTTCTTCTACCTCTACCTCTACTAATACTAATATTAACAAATCTAATAATAATACTAAAAAATTTAATACACAAGTTTCTAGCAAAAGAAGTAATAAAAAATACAATAAAGTAAATAAATTTATAAATAAAACCACCAATTTGTTAAAGAAAGGTAGGAAAGGAAATATTAACATAAATTTATTACAACAAAGCCATAAACTTCATACTGAGCTTGACCTCACATTAAGTAAGTATGAAAATCTAAAAGTTAGATATGACATGGACACACAACACTTACACAATGAAATTAAAAAACTTCAGGATCTTTCTGACTCCTTAATATGTAAATCCCAAGAGTCTCAGTTAATGGTCGAGAAATATTCAAGGGCTATGGATGACCTTTTGAAGACTTGTAGATACACAGCAGAGTGCTGTGAGTCCTCATCAATTAAGTCTTGGGACTGTAATAAGCAGTCACAAGTAAAAAGTCCTTCGTTGGTCTCATCACTGAAGAGTAATACTTCAGTGGGAAAGCCAATGAATATTGAACATAGTAAACCGGCTGCCAATATCATGTTTTGTGATGAAATTGGCCAAAACATGGGACGTCTTTTGAATATAGGAACAATGAATAAGTTATTAAACAGCTGTTTCCCAAATTCTAGCTTTAGTTATATACTTAAAGAACATGTATTAGATAAATCCTGTAAATTTGATAATTTAATTATTTTCATAGGCAACAGAGGGAATCTAAACAAAAAACAATTAATAGATCTTTATGAAAAGTTGTGTTTGTTACAAACAAGTAAGATAATTTTGTTTACATTCCCATATAGCAAAGGATTTACAAAACGGGAAAATGACATTAGATATAATCTTAATCAGACATTGCATACTCTGTCAGTATATGATAAAAAACTTTGTATCATTGATACAAATAAATATATTTATAATTATAATTTGACAAAAGGTAATTATTACCTTAATTTTAGATTAAAGACAAAGTTAGCAAATGTGCTATCTTATTTTTTATTTATGACTGCCAAGAACTTGGCAAAACAAACTGCTTTTATTGAGCAGGTCTATATAAATGAGACGTTGGAAGATAATATTCCATATAATTGTATTAGTTTAAACTAAATAGTAAGACAACAGGGAATACCTCTAGCTTAGAGAAGTCAAAGTCCTGTAAATATGTGAACTTAGTTCACCAGAATGTTCAAGGAATAAAAAGCAAAGAATTAGAAATCGAGCTTTATTTAAATAGTAGCAAGGTTGACATTCTGTGTGTTACAGAACATTGGCTTAAAAAACATGAACTGATATTTAATTTAAATAATTTTACAATGGGTAGTACTTTCTGTAGAAAAAAGGCTATTCATGGAGGCTCACTAATATTTATTTCAAAGACTTTTAAATTTAAAGAAAGAAAAGATGTTGTGAGCCTCTCCGTAGAACAATTATTGGAAATATCCTGTATAGAACTGGAGCAATTCATAGTTGTATGCATCTATAGGCCGCCTTCAGCCGACTTTGATAAATGCGAACAAATATTAGAAGAAATTATGCATAAATTACAAAAATCAAGGAAAAGTCTTATTGTTTGTGGAGATTTTAATATTAATTTACTGGACAGTGGATGTAGTTTGGGTAGGCGTATGTTAAATCTTTTTAAATCATGTAACTTAACAAATCACTTTAATGTTCCTACCAGAATTACAGCTACCACTGCAACATGCATAGATAATATATATAGTGACCTAACCCCTGTTAGTACTTCTTTGATTAATAAAATTACATCTGATCATACTGGTCAATTATTAGAATTTAAATTAAATAAACAAATTCCCCTAAAGAAAAAAATCTGTACTGTGCCAGTAACAAGTGAACGTCTCAACAGATTTAGGGAAAAATTAGTTTGTAAAATTCCATTCTTATGTATGGACTCATGCCCTAATAATTTATATGATACCCTATTTGAATCATTTATTGATGAATTCAATGGAGTATTTGTACCAAAGACTTTTTTGGTCTCTGGTAAGCCTAATTTCAGTGACTGGGCAAGTGAGGAATTACATAAAATGAGATTAAAACTATATGATATGTATGATGAAAGGCAGTATAATAATAGTGAAGAATTTAGAAACAAGCTAAAATTATACTCGAAAACTTTTCAAAAAGAATGTAGGGTTGCCAAATCACAATTTTTGAGTTGTAAAATAAAAAATAGTTGTGATAAGGTAAAGGCGACCTGGAAAATAATAAATGAGCAATTAGGAAAAGTCTCCAATGTAAACGAATATAAGCTTAATATAAATGGTAAAACTTTAATATCGAGTAAGGAAGTGGCCACTGCTTTTGAAGATTTTTTTTCAAGCATACCAGCCACAATCACGAAGACTCTAAATTCTTCGCCTGATGCTGCCTTATTGTGTTTAGAGAAAAACGTCCCTAGATGTCCGAAAAGGTTTAAGTTTAGCTATATCAATAGCAAAGACATTATAAGAACATTCAACGAGCTTAAAATGAAAAAAACCAAAGACCTCTGGGGCGTTTCTGTCTTTATTCTAAAATCAGTAATTGATGTAATTAGTTCAGAACTAGCATTAATATTCAACAAATGCATGGATTGTGGAGTTTTCCCAGATAAGATGAAATTAAGTAGAGTCACGCCTTTATTCAAGGCAGGTTGCACTTCAGATCCTACAAATTTTAGACCGATATCCGTGCTGCCTGCGCTGAGTAAAATTTTTGAAAAGATTCTGCTTGATCAGTTGTCAAATTATTTTGAATCCAATAAGTTACTGCATAACAGACAATACGGTTTTTCAAGGGGGCGCTCCACGATCGATGCTGGTGTAAAATTGATTACCGATATATTTGACGCATGGGAAAACTTTCATGATGCGGTTGGCGTCTTTTGCGACCTGTCAAAGGCCTTCGATTGTGTCGATCATATAACCCTGATAAGGAAGTTACGACACTACGGGATTGACGACAAGGCAGCTGATTTGCTTCAATCGTATCTAGGAGGAAGAATCCAGAAAGTGAATATTAATGGAGTTACTTCATCGGGGTCACAGGTGTGTGTGGGTGTTCCACAAGGCTCGATCCTTGGACCTTTCTTGTTTCTGGTTTACATTAATGATCTCCCATTCTCCGTAAAAGAGCTTGGAGAAATAGTATTGTTTGCTGATGATACTTCACTCTTATACAAAGTTGATAGAAAGAACCAAAGTATTGATACGATAAACAATGCTATTTCTTTAGTGGTTAACTGGTTTAACCTAAATAATTTAATGTTAAATGAAAAGAAAACCAAATGTGTACGATTTAGCACATGTAATAAAAATTGTAATACAGCCAAATTAAAAGTAAAAGATGGGGAGATAGATTATGTAGACAGCACTGTCTTCTTAGGTATAACATTGGATTGTAAACTCCAGTGGGGGGCACACATAGAAAATCTCTCAAATAGATTGTGTTCTGCTGCCTATGCAGTCAAGAAAATCCGCAGCCTCACCGACCTTCACACAGCCAAACTAGTCTATTATAGTTATTTCCACAGTGTAATGTCTTATGGCATTCTTCTTTGGGGTAATGCTGCGGAGGTTCAGACTATATTTATTTTACAAAAACGGGCAATTCGCGCGATTTGCTGTTTGCCCCCACGGGAGTCGGTGCGAGAGAGATTCAAGGATTTAAATATTATGACGCTTGCTGGTCAATATATCTATGAAAATATCATGTATGTTAGAAAACACATAAATCGTTTTAGTACTAATTGTGACTTTCATCAATATAATACCCGAAATAAAAACGATTTATGTGCTAAATCCACAAGACTGCATAAAATAAGCAATTCATTTCAAGGAAATGGTGCTCGCTATTATAATAAAGTCCCAAGCAAATTCCGAGAGCTGTCAATAAACAAATTCAAAAATATTATTAAAAGAAAATTGATTGCTAAAGCCTATTACAGGACCGCGGATTATCTGAATGACAGAAGTGCTTGGGACTAAATTGCTCCTGTTCTAAAAATTAAAAGTTGTAAGCATGATCAAAAAAAAGACAAACCCGACTGAGTTTCTTGCTTGTTCTTCTCAGACTCGGGCGCGTTAGTGAACAAGCCTATAAATTTAGTTTTAAGTGACGTGCAAAGGTGATCATGTAAAGATCCTATTTGAATAAATAAATTTGACTTGACTTGACTTGATATATTGAAACAATACTATAATATATCTCGGATAAAATATACGCAAAAAATATAAATCGGATTCTATGGAAAATTAATCAGTAAACGTATAACTAATACCCAATTCCCCGAAGAGCTTTATAGTGATAATAAACTTTCCTCAAAGACTAGCTGAGAATGCTCTTTGTCAAAGAAATCCTTTCTTCAATCCAATTTTACGTAAATCATAAAATTATTCAGCTGGTAAAGTTTCATAATTTCTCTCGGCGGGTTTTTGTTTCTTTATATTTGACCTGTTTCATATTATAATGCTTAAATATTTTAAAACAACAAAGCTGGCCTAGACGGTCATATTATGTTATGTGGGATTCTAATACAACAAACAATTCTCAGGCAACAACAGCGAATAACGAACGACGCCCACCAAATCAGTTTTGGGATTATTTTAATGTTATTTAAAATATGACAAAGGATTTTTTTTATAACAAAAACATTATAGATATCTTTATCTTCAAAAAGACCTTGATATCATTTTAACACTTAACCCAATTAAATGTAACGAACGCAGACGTCTAGAAAAGTTCGATTGACCAGGCCAAGGGCTAAAGATCGTAGGAATTATGAAAAATACTACAGACATCATTAAAAACACTATGAAGTAAGCGTTAATTACAGACATAATATTTAAAAAAGTATTTGATTCACATTCACATCACATGTTCATCGAGTACCTCAAATCTTCAGTTTTTAAAGTTTTCCTTTTAATACACACTAAAAAAAAATCTTGTAGCAAATTTCAGCTTTCTAGGCTAACGGGAGGTACCCGTAGAATTTTGATGATACCCGACTTAGTGAATAAGTGACAAAATTAAAGAACTTTGACTTCGTGTCTTTTTCCCTGACTTGGCAGATTTCTTTCACCCTAAGATAAACTATTATTGAAAGTGAGAATTTTATGTTTACCCTTTCAGTTCACTCTCAGATACACCGCCACCGTTACTTGAGTATTTATCGATGAAATAGAATCAATGGAAGTCACGTAGAAGTACGAAAGACGTAAATTTTATTTTACAAGACGATTATATAGCTTTTCATATATCGCTGAAGAAATATTAATTTTGTAATTAAAACATCAATTAATTTATCATTGATCGATATGTGTTCAACGTATCTTAAACGATCAGAAACGGATCAGAAGTGATCAATTCAAACTGAATACTAATTATTGATTGATCTTTATCTCTTAAGACTAACGACCATAGAGTGATTATCCTTTGCAGATATCATTTAGATACGACTCGCTTCCAGACATCTCGTTAAACGCGATAAGATAAATAATTATTATAATAGCCTTCACTTACATAAATTATTAGCTACTTATTAATTTCGAGGTCATTAATTTAGTAACACCGCCGTTAGATAATCCCAAACCTCTTAGCGGGGTAAATTTATTTATAGCAGAAATTTTAAATAAGGAAATATTCGGTCTCCATTAGAAATTTAATTATTACTTGTAAAAGTAACGCTAGCTACTTAGTAGTATAGAAATGAAAGTAGCTTATGTATAATATAAATAGAGCCAAATAGTACCTTCTTGGCCGTGCAAATTCAATGAACATAACTCTATTTCATATTAAAAAAAGAATTCGTTCGTTGTTTTTTATCTATAGTAGCAAGGATGATAATATGTAGTCTCCAAGTACCATTAATATTTATGATATTCACGAGCGAGTAATATTCTCTCTAAAGCTTATTTCTTAAACTTTTATCACTTTATATGTATTTTTTGTTTATTTGTGTTTTCACGTAAATAACAAGCGCATGATATGCGCAAGTAATTTCTGCTGTTAGTTATATGTACAGATTATTCTTAAATTCATTGTCAAATATTATGTAATATTCTAGATTCCGTTCCGTTAAGTGTATAGTTAAGTATACATATTATAATTTTGAAAGTAAACTATAGTTTGATAATAGAAATAAACGCCAATCACTATGCTGCTTTTGTCATCGTAATGAAATATTTAGGAATCAAAATTTCAATACCAAATAAACACTTGAAACTCTTCAAACGATGTACAAGGATATAGATATAACGCGTGCAGTCTACCACTGGAGAATACAAAATGGAGGCTTAGGCAAGTTATATTAACAATATAATAGTTTAACAACTAGCTAATAACGCTATCCAAATTGGAATTAATTAACAAGATATCCTAAAAATACGATTGCTTTGCAATTTTGTTCAAACAAATCAGTCTAGTTCGTTAGCGATGTTACGTGATTAATTGTAGGGACAATCGTTTGTATCCAGTAAATGATGGGATAAGTTTAGCTATGGTCATATGTTAGTCTTTTGTAGTATGAGAATTGTCTCATTATTATACTTTAATAGCAAAAGCAGTGATTCTATTTTCAAAACAGTGCTATTTATTTTCTATACATAAAATATTATGTCGCATAATTTTTTTCAATCGGAAAACTGATGCAAATTTACACTTCTTTTTATATTGCCGTACACTTCGTGTATATATTTATATATAAACTTTATGCCAGAAATTATCATATAATATCAAATACAATAAAGGCAAAATGTTCACGATTCAGAATTTGTAAGGTTGAAAGAATTTTCAAAATTAGAACTTTTATCTATTATTATCCTTCTTTCACCGATCGACAAAAGGGAAACCCACTCACAAACGTTCCATTCCAGTCGAGAAATTTAATGTAATAATTCTTTATATAGGAGATTTCCAAAATATGTATCTTAAACAAAAGCATGTAATAATTTTATTAGATACATTTTTGAAGCGTTGGAAAACTTAAAAAAAATAGTAATGCATAGTAATACACTAGCCAAGGCAAGTACTGTAAGGTTCCGAATATTTTTTTAAGTGCCAGTCTTGTGTTAATTTTTCTCCATACGTATACAATAAACAATTAGTTGCACACTCTACAAAGTTTTATTTTAAGACATACATCATTCCTCACCTACAGGTTATAAAAGCTAATGTCATATCTATCATACTTGTGATCTTAGAAAAGTCATCCATCACGAACGACTCAAAGTAATATACCTGAAATTTCAGTCAGCTTTGAGAGTAACAATAAAGCTCTGAAACTGGAACACAAATCACAACAACGGCATTACTTCCACCAAAATGCATTCGTTGTAAAAGGTCATCGGGTAATAACGAAAATATTTATATAGCTTTTTAGGATTTTTATATAGCTAGAACCTATATAAGAACTGTATTGTAATAAAGAGTGCGTCAATCACTGACCAATGTATGTTACGTAATTTGCGTTTATGTAATAAACGAATAAGTCCGTTAACTAATATTAATGAAAAGAAGGCTGATTTAAAACTTCAAACTAATTAATAAGATATAACTATACAATTATAAGTAGACCTACAATTTTTATGTATTTCAAACTCGCAAAGACACTAAGTAGGTATACAATAATAATTCAATCCAATGATACCAGAGATACCTAAAAATTCGTATTTATTACCTGTTTTACGGAATTATTGGCTCAAGACGAAACAGTTGCCAATGTTGAGTAAGGTACTTGTGCTTCAAAGGGAATTTAATCAATTCAAATAAGAATTGGAGAAGTAATATAAAAAGAATCCAAAGAAATACAATGGTTTATACAAACAAAGAATGAAATGAATTTTTAAGTGTTTGATATAATACTCTAAATGATCAGGTATCCGCAAGCATCGTTTTAATTTTGATTAAAGAATTAAACTATGAGGTAAATTAATCTACAGCGGTCAATATCTCTAGCGACTGAAGTAAATCATTGTCAACGAGTGACATACTTTTCTTATAACAAAACTGTCAACCCAACTAAAGATTAGGTCAATGCATGCTTGAGTTTAGTGCTACATAAATGCGCAGAAATGGAGCACCTTCGTAAACATAGATTTATGTTCGAAGCGCATTGAGTGACGTGTCGAATGTCAATGGTTTGGTGGTATGGTCGAGTTTAGCTGGTTCGTTTAGATAATGTAAAGTTAAATCTTACATTATATAGAGTTTTAAAGTACGTATTATATTTGTTGTTGCCTAAAAAAATAAATAAAGAGAAGTCTTTAACCAAGTATTATACAAAAAAATATAAATATGTAATTAAAAAAACTATTATTTAGAAATAAAGCTATTACTCACATTCATCGTGATCTTTGGCGGTGACTGTGAGAACAGTGTGTTGTATATCTTCATTTTCGTCGACCTCAGCCTCGTACAGCTCCTTATCAAAATATGGCGGGTTGTCATTCTTGTCGGCTATTCCAATACGGATGAATTTAGTCACTGCAAATAAAACAAACACACATTTTAACATTAAGTCATGTCATGACAATTTATTTAAAAAAGACGTTTTTATTTGATATTAGATTTAAAGATATAAAGAGTTATATCTCATTTTTATAATTGCTTTTACCTATAAATACATCAATTCTTTTTTCATAGAAAACAAGTCGTTTGAACTTATTCATAGTAAGTTAAGTTTTATAACATTCTACCAATAACTTTTTAACTATGTATATCAATGCTCTCAAGAAAATTGAGGGATTTTCAAAAACCAAATGAAATAATATTGATTGAATTTTTATCGATAGGTACTTAAGAACTTAAAAGCTTTTCAAATACTATTAATATTTAACCGAAAATATTATAAAAAGAATAACAGTATCAACACTAACTATCTATATACTGACCAATTCTATGAGAAAGTGTAAGTAGGTTATATAAATAAAATACATATATCCAAGCTGGTTTTAAACTAAAGGAATTCCATTTTTGTGGTACTTTTGTATAATAAGATCATAAAAGTACATTTTTACAACCAATAAGATAAAATGCATCTATTCAATCTCATTCATTAAATGCAATGAGGACATCAAAGGAATTTAATTAACGACCCTCTATTTACAATAATAGACAGGTAGAAGCGAAGGCACAGAAGGAATCCATATGTGTCGGCCATAAGGTTTTTTATTATTACTTACAAAGATGAAACAAGAAATAATTTTAAATATAGAACTAATAATAAAAATAATAATAAAATATCTCTAATATTTTTTTGATTAAACAAATACAGAAAATGAGAAATATGAAAAGAAATACACAAATTAAATAGAATGGACATTAGTCTGTATTAAATCGAGTTTGAGATGTTTAAGAAGTGATTATTTGTTGAAAATTTGTTATTTTGTTTTGTATTCAGGTTAAAAGCAGGGTGAATTCGAGTGTCATTCCTATTTGCTGCACGATCGATGAACACAGCGGTTGTATTACAACATTCATAAAATCGTCTTCAAAATGCAGGTTGCGTCCATTTAATCAGTGAGAATAAATACATTTATTTCCTGAATAAGTTTAAAACTGTTTCACCTACTTCGTTCAAGAGATATCTTCAGATAAAGTTCGTTGAGCAAACTTTCTGAAGCCAGAATCAACTTAAAGAGTGCAGCTCTTTTATTAGTTCGACACCTGTTTCAATATTACGAACACAATTATACAGCCAATTTACTTATTATCTTGATAGATGAAATTATAAATTGTGGTCTAGGATGAAACAGAAATTATTTCCGTTTTATTGTTCTGTAGAATATTATACAATATTAAATATAAGCAATTACCACAAAACAATGCAATTTCCTGTACGGGTATAACGTATATAACCATGTTTCGAACGCACTTCATCAATAAATTTATTTCAATATAAATAAATTAACTTGTTACATAATGTCCTGCATTATTAACCATGTAACGATATATAACAAAATTGTTTTATTAAGCGTTTATTTACTTGTTATGGTTAAGGTTATAAAGGTTAAGTACATTTAATATTCAAAAAGATATAAAATATAATAAACGTTACAAAATCTTATTTAGATCTATACTACTAATATAGGTCTGCCATAAATGTGCATAAGCTATATACAGGTAAAAGGATAAACTTAAAAAACGCCTAAAATACGATATACAACGAATTATCGTAGATATCTTAAAGGTTTCAATTGAGTAAAAGGAATGATAAATTACGTTCTCAAGAAAATTTTCTTTAGCCTTAATACACAAACACTTTGTGGTTTTTCCACCCTAATCCGACCCACATGTTGATGTCATAAAACTTCTGCGCCTGCTTTCGGGTCGTGATAAAATAATTTATGCTTCGGTGCGAACAGTTATGTAATATTTTTCCGTTTTATTGACAAATTGTTTATATACGGATTTATTATGTTTAAACTACTCTTGTGTATTGTGTTTCAATAACCAGAAAAAAATAGTTATTAATTGGCACTATAGATATTTTTAAACTATGAAAACACTAAACAAAGATTATATGTTAGCATTTCAAACATAACGTTTGGCTAAACCTGACAAAGGACGTACGAATGAGGCTAAGTAGGAACGTGGAAGTCGTTTCTGAAGTAACCAGTCTTAAAAGAAAAAATATTATCAATCAAAAGCATCATATCAAAATGACAAAAAATGTATCATTGCCTATACTTTTTGTCGAGGATGGACGTTCAATTTTGTTGAAAAATGGTGCCAGCTCGTAAAAACTCACGCAGACCACCAGCTACTCCATTTAATATTCAACTCCCTTTTTGCATACGCGAATAAACGTGCGTATTCATTAAACGAAACACGATTCTCAACATTACTCGGTTTTGAAGATTTAATATCTTTGCAGTAGTGTTAATATATTTTACTACTTACTGTGTAAATAATATTTAAATCATAGTGAAATTTTCATAACTGATTCCAGAAACCAAAGTTCCAGAAATCCCCGAAATATGTATTTTGTCAGTATGCAAACCAATTTTACTGTATACGAAAGATATAAATAGATTAAATAAGAAAATCAAGCTTAAAACTGGAGCCTAGGTTCTTCATCGATGTCAATTCCTTTCATTAGAAGATAGAATCCATTGAACTTTAAAGGTGACGTCAATTAAATGAGTCTTGAGCGTGACTAGTCATGCGAGAAACATATAAAACATCCTAAATGGGACGGAGTAAGGAATTTCGCTGCTGTACGTGAGTCGTGCATCCTTGAATACATAAGCTCAGCTTTCCGTGATCGCCTTATTGAACTACTGATATAAATGGATCCTCCACGATTGAAAAGTTAATGTTTGATTCGGAATATCGATATCCTGTTGTTCAAGATTTATGTTTGTGTTTGACAGAAGAACAACCTTTTAAGTGGAGAAAATATGGTCGGTAAATAAATCTATTTCCGGGCTTTGTTCTGACTTCTGAGATAAAACTCCGATTGTTTTTATATGCCCCATTATAAGATGTGTATAAATTTTTTCTTCAGTTTTGTACTAGTTCAATGGCATTTTTTATCGAATGTTTTGTTACAACCCTCTTAATGTTATCACAAAGTTTATCAAATAATGTAAAGCATAAAACAAAAATTGCCAAGACTATGTTTAAATTTATATCTAAAAGGCAATCAGTTTGCTTTATTTAAAACCGTTGTTTCAAATGGCGAACATACTGTTCGAAAACAATAGTCCGTTCGTTTCATTTATTATTAAACTAAAATCAATTCAATGAGGTTTCTATTGCTCTGTGTACGTCACAGAGTATATAGATTATAGCTGTACAAATAATAATAATTAAAACGTTTTGCCGGCAAATGAAAAAAATAAAACATGGGGTAAACGGGCAGGAGGCACCCTGATGTTAAGTGTTGTCACTCGCAAGTGAGTGTCGCCTTCTAGGTGTCTGTTTTAGGCTAAGCTGTTTTCTTGGAGGTACCATAGTCAGTTCGGAAATACATCTATAGGCAGCTGGTTTCACCCAGTGTTGGTGCGTGGTAGAAAGTGCCTTCTGTAGCGCTCAGTTGTAGACAATAGGACATCGAGGTGATACGGGTGGAATTTCGTATTCTGCCGATTTTCGATGATATAATTCAGCTCAGGTCTCAATCCAATACAAAACAAATGAAATCCTAATAATAGTAAACCGAATAACGTGTACGAATTATAAATACCGATATTTAATATAATTGTCTGTAAGCAAAAATATTTAAAGGAACTTTAGTTTCAAAAATCGGCGAAATGAGATCCTTACTAATCTTCTAACTTAACTCGAGTTAGTTAGCTATGTGTCTAAGAACTTTGACATCCTTAAGATGCTCTGAGCATCTGAGCATCTTCGATCTAAGACTCAGGCAACTTATACACGTATACACGTATATACCAACTCATATCTAAATCATAATCCATAAAATGAATTCCTTCAATCAATTAAATCTTACTTCAAGTCTTAGTTTCAAATCTGTCTTGCTCATGAATCACATAATAATACAACATACATTTGTCGTATTTAACCAATAGTGTGAACTGTGATCCTGATAATGGACCATACTATCCCTGTCCATTTAGAAAAATTTATGACGGTCCTAACTCAAACGTAAGCCGTATTGCACGTCTTACATTCGCTAAAAATTATTATTAAGAGAAAAATATTTGGAATTACGTGATATCGAAGAATTCGTGTGACAGGCCTAAGTCCCTGCGAAATCTTGACACATGTAAAGGCCTTGAACAGCCCAATAATTAACTTCTCTTTCTAAGAAAATATTAATAAACATGTATTTATCAAATTATTTCCAAACTGAAAAGAAAAATAAACAGATATGTACTTCAAAAATATTTTGTCTCTATACTACGTCAGCAAACATGTTTGTTATGTTGAACGAATTCAACAAATTTGTTTGCCGATTAAAATCTTTAGAATAAAAAGAAATATTCTAGGGAATGAGACCTCCTTTTTTGCAGTTGTAAAAATATATTTGCAACATTAAGTATTCATTAATTAACAAATACCGCTACAATATTAAAATTATTAACCAACATTTTAGAATTTTATTAGCTAGTTTGCAATGGAAATATCTTTTGTTATTATTATGAGCCTGTTAGTGTGAGATAGCGTTATATTCCATGCTCTCTACGATCGGTATAATAAATTTATTATTATATGCTAATATTACTAAATGCAGTGTAAAATGATAAGAGTAGGATACAATTTAAAATAACGATATACCTAAATACAAACTTTTCGTGTTGCATATCAAGGCCTACATCCTGAATCATACTCATATCTACAAATAATTTTCAAATTAAGTTTTCAATCAAACCCTAGCGAGAAAAACCTAATGAAATTGAAAAATCTTGGAAGAAATGTATACTAAGCACTAATTTTAAAATGTAAGCGCTAAATGTTGTTAAATATAAAATCTTTCTCGTAATATTACAGTTTAGATTTATCATAACAGTCCCAATTGTACAAATCTTGATAGTTCGTATGATCGAATAGTATTCCCAAAGCAGATTTTTTCGATTGAAACAAGTTTTAGTGGAAATGTGGATCTCATATAATACGAATGTCAATATGTACCTGTGTCGCCTGAGGGATGAATGTTCGTACGATTGTAAACAAGATTTCGAACTCGGTATCTATTATGTGTGACGTCTGTATTTCTGTATACGGTAATTCGGTATAGTAATCTAGTCACGTCTTGATCAGTTTGAGGCTTGATTCTTTCCGAGAAAAAATATCAGGGAGGGAGATAAAAATATCAGGTAGGGAGATAAAAATATCAGGTAGTTAGACAAAAATTAAACCTGTTGTAGGTAGGGAATGTGTAAGAAGAAGGCTTCAGAAGATCTCCTTTTCAAAGGTGGTACGGGAAAATTACTAGTAGTAGCTAGTTTATAAGCGAATTTAAATCTTATCTGATTATCGGGAAGAACCAGTGAGCGTCACCCATTTTGCAAATGTTATTAAAAGGACTTAATTCAACATTTATTTCCACGGGGTATAAAACTTGTAAACAATACCTACCTATTTGGCTCCGTTCCAAGAGACTTATTAAAAATATTTTAGGAACTGTGTTGTCGCTTTTTATGTTGCAATTAAAAATTTGGCCAATACTTACGGGGTTTATTTGTCAAAATGAAACATTAAATATTTGGCAATAAGTGTTACTAAGTACTCAGTTAGTAACTGAGTTATTTGACCAACTCCATAATAAAATAAATAATTATCAGATTAAGAATAGAATCACAAATATAAATATAGTACGAGTTCATTTATCAAGTATAAGATTATTTTTCATTTAGGGTATTTTCGTATATTACTTCACTCACATTGTTATTTACAGTTTCTATTAGTATTCACAAAGCAACTCTGTCCCAACTGAATTGTTATTGAACTTCAGAGGTTTTGTTGGAAGAACAATTATTTTAGATGCGTTGCCTACGCCTTCTGGAACTTCGGCCAATACAATTATTACAAAGCTTTCATTGTACAACATTATTAGACAATTATTATAATCTTGTAAAATACATTAAGGGATAGATTATTGATAAGCCAAGACCGATAAGTTTTGTGTACTTTTGAGTTCTTTTTTGTATAAAAACATTTAATAATTGTGAAATTATAATTTAAATGTCGATAGATAGGACATTTTTTAAAATTGTTTATTATATTTCAAAGATATGTAAGTTTTCGTGTAAAGTACTCCTTTTCTATACCTTTACTTAAGTTTTACTCATAAAAAAACTTACATACATCAAAGGTGAATTGACTTAAAACTTATCAAGTAAATTATATAAAGTATATAAATAAATATGCTTGTGGCTGGCTACTCGGGTTGTAACTCCATTGATATAAGAAATCATTGCATTGATAAAACTAACAAAACCAGAGTAAACAGAAATGTTCAAGCTTGGCTCGCACAAGTAGTAAGTCCGGAATAGTATAATTTCATATAAGTTGCGGATTATGAACTCTACAAACAATCTGTTTCCAAATACAATCAAAACATAACTGCGGCATATAAATCTTCTATAACTGAGTTAACCATCTAGTAACCCCGTCATTAAAAGTTAATTATTGAAATGTATCATAAACGGAAGATGTTAATGTTTTTCGCATTAACGACCAACATAATGTGGCGGTTCTGAGAGTTGTTTCAACTGAGAGTTTGAAATATAGAGATCAAGAAAATTCTTGCCACGAGCGTGGGAAATTAAATAAACAAAGCAGTATTCAGTGCAGGTAAGTACAGGCCATGAAAAATAAGCCCAGTGAATTTGCCTGCATTGGACGCCCTCTTGACATACTTTATGATAATGATTTAGTAGCACTACTTGAATGTGCTGTAGTAATTGTATGCATTATCAAATTAAAAGCCGATTATACATATAATCGTATTATTCATCTAATATGGCATTTTCGTCTCCCAAATATTTTCGTGTATAATTTTTTATAAACATGTTCGAAAAAGGAGAAACCCATGATTTTTGCTATGTTCATGTATATGTTCATGAAGCAACTGTAAACTAAGGCTCTTAATTATGTTTTTAAATGATCTCACTTGTAATGCCAAATAAATTGACGAATTTACGTACATGAGAATGTGTCCTAAACTACCTGTAACTAGAGCCGGACAAAAAGCGAGTTAAGTACGAGAAAACAACGTGATTAATTCTGATAATCATTTTATAGATTTAACTTTTATGTACCTTAAGTTTAAGGTCATATTAAAACCTATAGTTCGTTTTTTAACAAAAATTTTGCCGATTGGCGCACGCCGTATAAACTAAGAAATGAGAAATATCTCAATAGACTCTTTGCAGTTCACTTGCTAAAAGAATTAATTAATAAAAGCACTTGTTTGTTACTGTGAAAGGGAAAGATAAATAAAACAAGTTCAAGGTGGCGCATACTTTACATACCACAACCCCTTTGCTACCTGAGATTCCTTTGAAAGGAGCCATTTGAGTCGTTTATTTGAATAGAAAAGTTGACCAAAGAGAAATTGCTTTGTGAATCCATATGAAAATAAAAAGATTTAAAATTTAAAACCCTGTTAGCGGAAATAAGCAGTGTGTACATTTTAAATACTAGTTAGCTTCAATGTTTAGTTAAGAAATCCGCCTAAAAAGCTTTTCGTATATAGCGTTTCTACACATCTCTTGCATTGGATTTACGAGTGTTTGTGGGTCTTATTAAAGCTGAGTGAGTAATAGCCACAAACAGTTGGTGCTTAACGTACTCGTAACGTACTTGGAGGACCCTGGCTTTGCCATCGCCTTTAAATTGCTTATGTTCATTCCAAGTCAAATAAACTAATTCAATGATTTTTATGCGAGTGATAATATGAATAGGTTTGATAAATTAAGGCGCAGGATCTACATTTTATTAAAAATATTCATAAACTGTGAGAGCGTCTACCAATTTGGAAGATAAATTTGTAAAGAATAACAGAAGGCCCAAGAGATTTAGTAAATCCTAGCGAAATAAGTAAAATCATGAAAGTTTCCGTGTTCGTGAATTGATCGCAATGCGTGATCAATCATGAAAGTGTTCGAAGGTTGAGAACAAACGTCGCAATTCTGAATACATTTTGGTTGAATCTAGGTCGGTTTATGTAGTTTTATTAAGTTACGAATAACGGATCCTATCCCGGAGACGTCCTAATATATAGATGCAGTTTAAGAAAAGTATTGAGCAATTTAAATTTAGTGACGGAAAGAACCAACACTATTGCCATAGCTATATGCTTTGTAAATTTAGTATCGAAACTCATAACAGATCATTTTTATAATGGAGCAAGGGGTGAATGAGTAGGCGAGTAAAGTGCTAACCGCTGCCCATGGACATTATGACATGAACATATATCGTTCGGGAATAACTTAACGTCAGCTGGTATCAGAAACGAATGGTATTCAGCAAAGAATTCCTTAAAAAGTATTATGTCGCGGAGCGTTAGGCATCTGAGGTGATGAAATTTCGTATACGGCCGCGACGCTTATACAAAAGCCGATTGGAAAGAACATGGACGTCGACGATTCGAGCTGTCCTGGGTTAGATACGATCAAATATCTGGAGATAGCTTTTCAAGAGGATAGAGGATAATCTTTCAAGCATAATAATTCCCTGGTAAAAATAGAGCTATAGTGACATATCTATCGATTTATTATTATTTTATATTATATTTATTAGTATTGCCTATTATTATTTACAAATTTCACCCTAAGCGACATGTCATCAGAGTGAAATACAAATTAAACATGATTACTGTCTGTATCCCCTGTTTAATTATATTTTTTATTTCCACAAGTTCTAAGAATTTCCCCAAGGTGTTCAAGTGATCAGTACTTCGATTGCTGGGGTAGGATTGAGTTATTGTCTCATCTGTGGCTGAGAGACGCCGCGTCGCCAATCTATCTCAACCCAGGTGCGACCCCATTGCACTTACTGCAACGTAGACGATCGCATTGATATCACATTTATCTTTTTGCAAAACAAATAGATAAGATAAAAATATTTTCTTGATAAATATGCTTTATAAACTTTTTTTATTATATATATATATATTACGTAAGCCTTAGAAGTGATATGTGTTGTCGGTTGGCGTAGAGCATAAAGACAAACGTCAATGTTTGTTGGATGATAGTTTTCTATTTTCACTTCTCAACGGGAAAAAATTTAATAAAATATTCTTGTATTTAGTATCTCGTGAAAAAGAGATGTGTACAATTCCGCTACAAACTTTTAACAAATGCAAGTAAGACAAAGTTACATGAAACCTTCTTACATGTGGATATCTATAAGTATAATGATTCCCGATAGTAACATTTTTTATTTAAGCATCTACTTTATATTTCAGGTTTGGTATATGTGTGTGTTCCACATACGAAATTTTGTTAAAAGAAAGTCCCATTATTATGCACTCAAGCAGTCTAATTAACATACATTAACAGTGATTAGGAAAGTAATAGTATAAATATGTGATAATGGTGAGGCTTGTAATTCATATCAGTAATATAGCTATACTAAGAAGTCCAGACACTTAAGTTGACGAAAACTTGTTGGGTTGAGGGCTGAATACGAACTCGCCTTTAAAGTAATATATTACATACAAAACAAATACTATTATAATTTGTAAAACTTCCGCTAAAAGTTACTGAAATTAATAAGAAAAAAATACTATTAAAAGTCTTAAATTAATTTATTGTTTCTCAAAATTCTCTCTTTGCGTAAATGCACTTTTTCATTTGAAAACTTTTGTGCCCCTCCCCCGTACTGACCTATTTTTCATATTCTTCTGGTGATGAAAATCGTTGGTCGCGTAATTAGTTCTTAATTTTTGGGAACAGAAAAGGCTGTAAGGCGGCATTTCAAGCATACGGCGCACAGCATCGATGTTTTTGTTTTTCATAGAATGGACGGGCGACCTTCTTGAGATTCGTCACTGAGATTAGTGATCACGTCACTAAACGTCAGACGTGACTAAATCAATCTAGACAAGGCCGCGCATGAATTCTACTAACTAACTATAAAGAGTCGTCTCGAGAAGAAAACATAAAGAAAATTTTCACTAGTCAAATCTATGTTAATGCAGACACGCAATTTTTCAAATGGCGCCATAATTTCGGAAAACTTTAGTGTGAACTATGATATAACTATTAAATTTTATGTATATTATGCATTAATTCTGGTGGTAAGTAATACTATGGTAGTTTTTATGATACCAGATTTAGATTTTTAAGTTTTCGCACACAATGTTACAGAAATTAGCTAGTAACCAATATTTTATTGCGAACGTTTTTCGTCCTACATTCCAAATTCTAGTCTTAAATCCCGACTAAAAGTTTATGGGTTGTTCCTAAAGGCCACGTTATGTTCGAAGTCCCATCCGTTTTACTGCTACAGTGAACAGTAAAATCCCGTAATAAACACTGCAATTACTCAAAGGTTATTAGCTACTCAAATCCCTGTAGATCACAGAAAACCTATTGACGAAGTATCTTCTTGAAAATAATGGAAACATTTCTTGTTAAACATTTTAAAGCTTTTGCATTGTCTAAAAACTACTCTTTGCTTGAAAGTTACATTTTAAGTTTACCTACTATGAGATTCAAAATACAAAATATGCAACGCAAGAAGAAAATTAAGTAGGTAATTTAAGTTGGTTCGTATTGTTTGAACACGCAGAATTGGCAAGTGTGCGTTTATATACGTTATGCATTACAATACTTTTGGCAGTTATATAGAACATTAAAACCTAATAGCTGCAATTTGTAATATATGCCGAAAACCGTAGCACATAATGTGTAAAGTTCCTTTGTAACAAAGCATTTTGTGCGATATTAATATAATGTGAGATATTTAAGTTAGACAATTCGTTAGTAGCAAAGATTTGTCAATGGAAAATTTAAAGCTAATGTTCCAACAAATTGTTCCGTAACAAATTTAAAAAATAAATTAAAATAACAGTTACAAGAATTCTGTCTGAATCACTTCATACCGTTCGATCTTTAAATTCCCAAATTCCCAGTTAAATTTCCAACTCTGGAGGACGAGTAAAGATTTTCTATACTTTTTGGATCTAAACATTTCATTGTAATTAGCAAATAATTCGGCGAATTATGGAAACAATAGCTGAAAGGTTTCGAGAAACAACATAACTTGATTAATATATTCAGTGTTTCTGTTCAAAAATAGGGGTGAGGAAAACGGGAATTATAACGAAACGAATGTAGAATAGCGTAAAAGCTTAAGTAAATATTAACTTCATGTAAACCGTAAACAATTAACATTACGCACATGATACTTTAAAAGATAAAAATCTATGAACACGAAAATATAAGGCTTTTAAAAACGACCAGAGTGAAAATTAAATTGACAGCGCATCATTTCAGTTTAATGTCATGTGGAGGTTCTCGCGTCAAGTGCACTTCACACAAGTCCGACCTTGATAAAATATAGTGCATAAAAATATATACCTAAATATGTGCTATTTGTCAAAACCCAAAATATTTTCAACGGGTCGACCATATCCACGCACTGAGCGGAGTTTACCGCATGGCGCACTTAAAGTGTCAAAAATTATTATTCAACGGTTACATGCCACACACTAATCTGATAACACAACACTGAAATTGATTATTACTTTAATATCTACCGATAGGTTTGACATTGAAGTGAGGGAAAGTAGGAACGTTAAAAGGGAATAGCGCGTAAGGCGGGCGGACGCCACACGTACTGAGAGCTACTGCCGCGTCGAGCGGCCCAAGAGAGTGAGTCGCCCGCCCTGGACGTGTTGCCGTATAACCATTATACCCAACGTTCTGTAACACTTTAGAATATAAAAACAAATTTGATTACTAGTGACTGTTAATAAAACAATATAAATGTTAACATTACTGTTTTGCAAAACAGAAATGTAGCAAAATAATTGATTCCATTTCTAATAAAAGTGTGTATTCATAAAAAAAACTCTTCGCGTTTCATCATTACATTCTATGTTCATTTATACCACGAAGAGGTACTTAGTGTCACTACGTTCTACTCAATTCACATAACGATAATGTGTAAGACCTAGAACGGAATACCTAATAAATTTCAGCTACTCTGAAATAGTAATGTTAAGTTCATTTTAAAAAGTTCACTGTGCGCATTTTTACGTTTTATAGGCGAATTCTATTTTTCTAATCATATAAAGCACTAATGCATTTAAAACAAGTCAATACTTCAAATAGTTACAAAAAATCTTTTATATTTTCTATAAGCCTTTTTGATTAGCTTGATCATGTACAAAACCACTTGTTGTCATTACATTGTTTCTAGTGTTGTTAAACCAGAAAACAAGAGCAATCAATTTATTGTACAGAAAGTGATGGAGCCAGGAAATAAACTGTGCGTGAAAAAGTGCAGTTCGTACCGTCAAATATCGTTGAACTAGAACTCAAACAGAAGTTTTTTTTATCGCTAAAAATAGGAATTGGAATTTAGCCATAGCAAGTGAAGCGTAATTTAATAGTTGATAACGATGATCGAGATGAAATAAATAACTAAAAAAATACCACAACTACTATTCATTGGTATGAGTGAATATTTCCTCTAAAATTAACTATACATACTACACAATCGGCTTGTTGAGAACAGATTTTAGATTTCAAAGGATTTTATAACGCGTGCAAAATTAATAGTCTTGTATTTGTATTAAACCAGTTTGTACTAGGAAACCTCTTGGTATTAAATTTAAGTATGTCGTAACAAATTTAATGGTGAAACATAAATAACAGTAAGCTGCATCGGCAGTTTCATTGCGTTGAAATATATATTCTTTCATTTATTTCTTTAATATATTGCAAAAAAGAAATATATGGCAAAAGTTAATTATAGAATTAATAATCAAACAGAAGTTCGATACATTCACCGTCATGACTATTGGTGAACTTTTAATTTGTGTAATATATTATTAACTTGTATTGGAAAAGAACATAAAACCAAACTTGACACGGCAAGTATCTACAAGAGAATTAATAAAGTATAAATTGGAAGAAGATTTACAGGTAGATCTGTAATTAATTTGTCGAATCGGAACAGTGGAACGTCGATTAATTAGGCCCAATCGGCCCACTTTACGCAACCCCTTCAAGCTTATTATAAATCTTCAAATTATTTTGTTTGAATGGCGGCTTTATGATATTGAGTGAATAGCAAGTCCCAAAACCATTAAAGTTGAGATAGTATTCTGAACAAGACATTCAAATTCTAAGTAATGTTTAAGCGAACGTGACACTTTCATATTGGTTGGCCTTTAGTACAAAGATGCGTAGACGTATATGGTATTTCGTTAATATAACTTGCTATTAGCCCCCAGTAACATTAAAAAGGATATATAGATAAGTGAAGTTAAAAGTTTAAAAAAAACTTTATAATCAACAAAAAAAACGTGACTGGAAAAACACATGATAATGACGAATTTCCACACTTTAAAAAAATATATATTAAAAACATTTATTTAACAGGTACATTAATTGAATTTTATATTCATTACAATTAAAAATGTTGGATGAACTGTTAACATATGTAATGATTATAGAGGTATTATCATTATCATAAAGAAATTATTAAAAACGTTGCAAATTATCATAATATTTTGCCAAAATAAATTTGGATAAAGAAAGTCATTAAAAGTAATCAAGTCGTAAACAAGGCTTATAACTTATTTCTATTCTTTATCGGGTAATCTTAAATGTTACCAAGAAAAAGTTAAGAATAACAAGTAAGCTACAATTTTCACGAGCCTTTTTGCATATAAAATGTTTAATTAACAATTTTATGAAAAGCAAAAATTTTGTATAAATTTCAAAACAAATCAACTGCAACGTAATCACAAATAGCCAAAATGGCTTTTACGACCCGATTGAATCAATTCGTACAGAACTGGATCTAAAAAGATACAGCTAAGCTCAAGGCATGTAAATCGTATGGAGAAAAGTATGTTCTTACACACAATTTATTCAAGCTTACCTGACCTGTTAATTACGAAACGGGTGCTACCTCACGACGGTTACCACTTATTACTTGCGAAGCTATTTTAATTCTACGACATTTCCTAAGATTTTCTTAAAATCGAATTCTGAGAAATTTTATTCAAAAATAAATACAATCGATTATTTAAATAAGAAAAATCTAGGCAAGTAATAATTAAATTAACTAACTAATCTTTGGTTTTTGGTTTGTAACAAATGATATCACTACATAAAGTTTCTGACTCTACTTATGTAATGCAAACTAATGTTACACGACTTTAATTAAGATATTATGAATATTAATTTGTTATATTTGTTATTAATTGTGCTACGGACACTGTATTGTTGACGAGAGTGCGACCCATCATATTTCGTAGAAAATAGGAAATCATTTGTATTACTCTATTATATAAGCATTATGACGTATGGGTGTAACATAAAATATTTTATTGCACTTTTTTAAATAGAAATTAACCCCTAACGAGCTTGTTTAATCACCTACCTTACTTCATCAACTAACAAATGTCTTTTTTTTGTTATTTAATAGTTCTCAAACTTATTTTAGTTTTTGTTATTTCGCCGTCGCTGCCCCACCCTTAGGAAGAATTAGTACATAAGATACCATTTATTTAATAAATGCAGTTGATTCGACGTCGAACAAAGTAGCTTCACTCATTTGAATACCCCCACAAAAGCCGAACAGATTTTAATATATTTTTGGTACTTTTAAAGAGGAACAATTTCATCTTACTTTTTTGTGCATTTAGTAAGCGTAGGCACCGGAAGATCCATAAAATTTTCACTAATTGCTATAAATGTTATACTTTCCTCGATAAACGGACTACCAACACAAAAATATTATTTCTATTCGAACAAAGTAATTCATGAGATTATCGCGCTCAACCAGCCGGAGATTACTAGAAATTTTGAATGATTAATAGAGAGTATTTTAATTATACTGTTAAAAGTCTCTTACGCTGGGCCAATATGGTATGGTATGGGTGAAAGGTTTTTTAAACACATAATTATAGAAATAAGAGAATAGATTAGGTATAATTGAAGTCATTTATGATTCTTAAGCGAGATTTAAGTTGCAGCTTTGCCATACAAAAGCTTCGATATTTTAAAAGATAAACTACTGGAGTTTTTTTGGTAACTGAAATACATTTTTATCATTTTGATTATAGAAGGATGAAGTTATGAAATTAAAAAATAGTAATGCGGCGTTGAATTCGATGACTTTGTTTTTATTACGATACAATACGATAGATTCAACCATACGTACAATTGGAGACATATCAAACCAACATTCTGGAAATTTCATAATTCAAGCTATATTATTTTTTAAACTGCATTTGCTACGTCAATGTATTTTGGTACGTGAAATCAATTATGTCTCTATACTCATCGTCCAAACATTGACGCACCTAGATTCAACCCCGCCATTATTACACCTTGTTAAAATTTAATTCAACAATTAAATACGTACAGTATCACCTCAGATCATCATAAAATGTGTAGACCATACAAACTATGCTTTTTCAGTTTGCTAGTACAGTATAATGTATATTTTTAGATGGAATATCGTGTATAAGTCTCCGTCACAAAGGCGCGTTCTAAATGCTAACAAATAAATCTTAAGAAACTTCGTAACTTCTACATAGATTTCACACTACTGGAACGCCTTAAGTATTTAGTTAAAAACTTTACAATTTTGGCACAGGTTTCAATTTTATAAGTATTAACTGGTGATGATTTTAATAAGAGTTTGATTGAGACCATGATTTTTTGATAATATTTTTCGCTGCACAGTCAAAGTAACTATTATAACTATGTTGTTAAAGATATATATATTATATTATATTATATTTATATCTATTTCACATAATAGTTGGGGTACTAAGGATATTTGCGGTGTAAATGTTGTGTCTGCACTGAGTCTTTTATGGTTCGTAAATTCTCGAAGATTGACTCCGAGCTATTGTGAAAGTGCTTTCACATAATCGAAATATCGGCCTTCCGTCAGAGCCTTCGTCTAATCGGCTCTAACCATAAGTTTATAGTGCAGATACGGCCAAGCTATAAATATCAATACTCGAGGCAGATTCATAAGCAGGCGATGCTTAGTACTAATTGATATATTGAGAATTAAGTAGTAAACTGTTAATAGGATTATTGTATCTGAATAATACATTCAAAAATAAAATAAATATTTTTTCAATATCAAGTAGTGGCTGATATAACAATGGGGTAAAGTTTATATTTAGCATAACTCTTAAACTTGCAACACATACAATACATTTTTAATTTCATACTGTTAAAGGACAAACAAGTAAGTTTTTACATATCTTTTACAATAACAATGAAATGATGCATCAAAGCTCGTAGGTTATTTCTCTCACACATTGTCGTCAAAGTAATTTGGGATCGTCTGCCCATTCAGATAACATATCGTAACAAAGACTCAATGTTTCGGCTGCCAAGTGTTAAAAGTAAGTCTGGTTAGAGGGTCGACTGATGCTGGCCAACTTCACTTCCGATTCTCGTTTATTACACAATGGCGACCGCGTATTGATTTTTTCATGGATCTTCATTACATAAAAGTATAATATTTAGTGTGATATATTATAGAACTGAGGTTTAAGGTTTTATTAAAAAAGTTTTTGAATCGGTTTTTACTAAAGTAATGATATGCGTCAAATACGCGTCAGTTAGAGTTATTTATCTTTGTATGAATAATATCGCTAGTACATGCGACCACCCGCTACGAATATCATTTAAATACGTAGCATGTTGCGTAGCACGACCACGTAGCAAAGTTACGACATGTCGCGTGGCATGATGGCACAACTACATTCCAGTATGTATTCCGCGTAGAAACACGTTTGGTTTTACGCTACCTATAATAAATTTAATCATACATACAGTAATTTTATATTTTAATGATAATGTTTGTTTTTACTTAAATAGAATAATTGTATTGTTACTATACTAAATATTTAAATAAACTAAATGCATTTGCTAACTTATAAAACATTTCAAAATAAATTGCAACAAAATTAGAATCAGATTTCGAGATAAAACAATGTGTGCGGCGTTTCGAAACAAACTAGTTAAAATTAAATGCATCTAAGCACACAGACGCGACCGGGATAACGAAATCACACAAATGGAAATATGCTCTAGTGTAGAAGGTATTTGTTATTCTAAATTTCCTAACAGCTTAATTACTTTTACTATAGTAATTTATAAACAGTTATTTTTATCGGTTGATATAACACTCTTATAGTTGAGTTCAATTAATCGAAGAAAAAAAAGAATAAAGTGATTTTTTTGCTAGGTTTTGATTTTAAATCTTAATTTTAGGATCTAAGGCATATAGGCTTCCTGAATTCTTTTCTCTGTTCAGTTGTCCTCTAAAATTGCGCGCACAGAATGAAAACATTTTTGATTGTGTGATTCAACAATGCATTCTCAGGGTTGAATACCCAAAACTGTGCTAGACGCTGGAGCCACTAGACCAAGCCTGCTCAATAATGTTTGAACAATACACTCAGGTTCCGTTCTACTCTGACGAGACATCTACAGCCTGTTGTGGAAGCAAATCTAGTTACTAGTCAAGGCTAGGTTAATAAGTCTATTTATGGTCGTGAAACATTGATGCACCTAGATACACGAAGATAATTGTAGAGACGTGCTATGAATAATAATTAAATTATAAGGCATCGAGCTATACGCGGAGCAAGCACTAGTGACTAGGAGAATACAAGGCTAAATCTAATCGTATTAGGGCTATGTTATTCTAAAACAGATTACGCATCTTGCTTTTCTCAAAAAAGCTATTCCTTTCATTATTATGTGTGAGTGTCACCGATCAGGAAGATTTATAGATATTTTTAATATTATAAAAATTATGGAACCCCTTTTTATTCAACATTAAGAATAAAGCTTCTTTATAACGATAATCTGGTACTTAGTTGTGGTTAAGGTTAAAATCTCATTACCATATTAAATTCGTTGTCAATAAATGTCACTCATTTTATATCATCAAATTGTTATATCATAATATTTTTCTATAACGAAGCTATTATAGATTGAAATACGTTGTTAATTGCTATAAAAATAGAAATATTTAAAAATAAAGAGATCACTGATATCTTCATGGTAATTTATGTGATATAAACAAACCGTAATCATGTCGTATTCACAAATACTAATCTCACCGCCAAATGAATTTCAAAATAAATTTCTTTGGCCTTCGAATGATATTAGAAATGTATGCGTGCTGCGGTCTCAATCAATCCTTGCCCACATAATTCATCTTACATTGTAATAAAAGATAATGTCTAAGTGATTGATAGGGTTATGAAGTAGTTTTATATTATTATGAATGAATAAGAATAACCCTTAAACTTTCTATATGGGTTTAAAAAATTGTATCAAAATTAACGTCAAGAAAATTTATCTTAAAAATCAATTTCTGGAAATAATAACAAGCACCAAGAACTATGCAAAAATTATTAAGAATATTTTTTTTATTGAATAATTGTACGATACCTGCGTTTTATAGATTTTATCACCAAATATGGAGACTAGAATAATTGATATTTAAGACAAGAATCTTACATTTATGTTCTTACGTTTTCTTGTGTCCTACATAATTTCTATTAGGTAATATTTACTATACTACTCCCTTTATAATACCACACATTTATCTCCACAATACCAAGAAATCATATTAATGATATTAAATCAGACTTTGCAAACTTAAGGGTAGATAATATGTCCTTTCTGTTGTGAAGAACCCTTGGCAGGAATGTGAATAGCAGAAGTTTAATGAGCTGTATACTTAACTGTGACTAAGTTTCAAACTCGTTTCCTGTATCGACTTACTGGCGTATACAGTTTAACCGTCGTTGTATACTGTCTTCATAATTGAGTTCAATTAGGTATACGACCTCTTTGAAGTTTTTTAAAATGTTTAACAATTTAGATAATTTAGATAGAAAACCCAATCAGAAAATTTTAAGATGAATTCCTCTGAAGTATAATAAAAAATTATATTTATAACGACGTTTCAGTCTAAAACACGATAAAACTCTCTAAATTAATCAATATCGTATAAGCCTTTGTTAACTTAACACACCAAGAGCCCGATGTGGTCATTTAGTTTGTGGAACGTCAATACATTTTCATAAAACGTGTGCATCATTATAGTTTTTGGACTAACATCGATAGTTTTAAAATTAAAGGAAAAAAGGAGATTGCAACTAAGCTTTAAGATATATAACGAGTATAAAGTTAGTGCAACTTTTATCTACACTTGCCATACTACATACATACCATTAGGTCTCGCGCTAAACTAAACCGCAACTTGACGAAAGCTTGCCAAGCCAACTTCATATTTATGTGGATTTAGAGCTTTTAACCAAAAGCGTTTAGACTACTAAACAATAAGTGCTTTAAAACATATTATTCTAATAGAATAAACACTGCTTTACTATATTAGAATACTAGGTTACCTAGTACCTTTAAAAATTTAACAAAAAGAAAATTAAACCAAGCTTCTAAGCGGTTTGAATAAAATAGTGCGCAAAATATTCGTGAAATTTATTAAAAAAATAAAACTCGTTACAATATACACAATCGGTCAATCGTTTGTTTTTAATACGGCTCACTGAAATTACCGAGATAACTTTTAATTACTTTTCCCTGGGTGATTTAACATTGTTTAATGTAACAAATATGATAGACGACAATGGATCTGCGTGAAATTATTGTTTTACACGAAAACTATAAATCTAAATCAATTATTACTTTTTTGTTGAGTTTTTAGGGTTACGTTTTTAAAACAACTTAGATGAAATATCATGGAAATGTTTGATAATTAGGATGGAACAAAAAAATCAATCTTACAAGCAATTTATCTTAATTGTACACTGATTATATATTTGGAGTAAGAAACTTATAGGTTATATAATTGTACACAATAGGCTGATGACAACAATAATAGTCTACACGAGTGTACATCTCGAGTGCTATATCTAAATACTTCAATTTACATAAAATAACGTTCAAATAAGAATAATTCATCTTCTGCAGTTAAATAGATGTCTTGAGGTGATGTTATCACAATTGTTAAACATTACGGAAACGTCAAATTTCTATTGAAAGTGATACAATGAGAGTCGACTGCGTCTTTGTGTATTTCTGTGGCTCTCAGGGGGTCATAGCGCCTGAATAAAAGATTCGTACATTATCCCAGCTCGGACTGAATACAATAGAAACAGACTAACTATGGCCGAGGACACACGAATTTTAAAACCAAGTTTGTGTTTAGCTTTGGTAAAAATCCAATGAAATATGTTTATATGTAACTAAATGTATGGTTTTAATAAAGTTTTTTGGGAATAGAACTGGAAATAAGGTAATATACTCAATGTATACGTACTATTAAATTAACGGGTCAACCATTTTATGAAATGTAAAATTGTTTGTGTCTGCTATGTATAAGGTAAAAATAAATTTAATTTCGTTAGGGCGAACAGAAAACAGTCAGACAATATTTCCAACACCAAAAATACAACCACACCTGCCTTTAGGAACTTACAAATACGTCTATTTTCATCACACCCTCTTTAAGAATAGTTTGAAATGCCAACAAAGGGACAACCTTATACCTACGCACACTACTGCTAGGCAAATTCTGAAACCTCACGAAAACATCGGAGGGTCACGCGTCACTGACCTGACGTTATTTGTCAAAGTGGATCGAAAAGCAATTTCACCTAACTGGAGACTATTTGTCACACATAAAACGTGATGTATGGAGGTCTTCCTTCGATACTATATCCCGCAACTAACTCCGGAACTAATGTGCACTGACTCCTAAATGATACACTTACCCGATACAGCTTAATTTTATGTGATATTTATAGAAATGATTTTATTATAAGCCTCAAGTAATGTTTTATAATAGAACTTGTATATTTTTGTCATTTCGGTCAGGAAATATTTCACATAGTAACTAATTTGAATACGTAAGATAATCATTTTAAGATGAAGGTATTTGAAGAGAGATAGAATAAGCTTTATACCAAACGGAAAGATTAAAAGTGTATATGTTCGAGGCGTTTGATGATACCTATTCAATACCTTTGAAAAGTTCATAAACAGATATGCATACTACCTATATACTGCCTTCAATAAAGCATAAAGGCGCCACCGCAGTAAGTGAGATTTACATGTTTACATTAATATTAGTTTCAAAACATGGCGATAGGATATCAGCTATTATACATTAGCCATACAGCTTAGTGGTTCATTTGGCGTGGCGTTTAATTGCTTCAATTTGGAGGAACAATAATAATTTAACTATAGGCACCAAAGGCTTACCGTCTAATAATAACAATAAATACTCGTAGATACAGAAACGTGTTATTATGGGACATGTTAATAAAAAAACCTTATACGACTTTGTATCAGTCTCCAAAAGGCTTTTTTTTATAAATTTTCAGTAAAGATAGAAAATAAAAAACTAGTGAAACCTTACAAAACCTTATTTTACATAGCGCAGGCATTATTTGAAACCAATTTCGTTTCTAAATAGTCCATACGAAGCCGTATAGAAAGTGAATAACCGTTTGGCATTACTTCAATGCTAACCGCACAGTATAGATTTCAAACACATTGTGCCAAGTAGCTTTGCCAGCCTTCAAATATATTTTGTAAAGTTAAGCAACAAGTCTACTATCGTGGCCAAGCAGTTTGGAAAATGGAACAGACTGTCAATCAATGCGTTCTTTGTAACATCGAAGAGAAATTGAAAAGAGAACGCTGAAATATTGTCTCCGGAAAATCTCCGTTCTGTGGTCTGCTCTATGTTGCGGTCACAGTCGCGCAACAAGAGCAGTAAACTAATCGAATTGCCATCCGTAGTGACTTTGTCGTTAAGTAGTTGGTATCTAGCTCGGCCATTATAATAATTAATTTCACAACATTTTAAACAGTTTATGCAGTAGTAAATATTTTTCACAAAAAATGGTCTCACGCTGGGGTAGTTATTATTAAATACGAGCTATGTATCGGCTTAGCAATTTTTATTTTAGGGGAATAGCGCGGTCACAAGAAATACGAGTGCATGTTTGAACAAAACACAACAAACAGACAGAACAGAACTAAAACACAATATATATATAAGATCTAATATTCGACAATCACATGTGAACAATATGTTAAAGCCTGGGGCCAATAATATCTCTTCCGGAATATTATGTTATATATAGATCCTTTATGTTTCATTGAAATTGTATAAATGGGGTGAACGCGGAAACACTTGGTGATGATTTAATATAAAGTAGAATACACGTGGGGATTGTGATATGAGAGAAGAAAAATTTACAGAATGATCTTGAGACAGTATAATTTCGTATTAAATATAATAATAAAATTATTAAATTTGTACAGTCGCTAAAATGTGTAAGGTATTAATACTCGTATGTATCATTTTATATCGCTCACATGATTCAAAACATTGTTACAAAAATATATTTATCTTTATGATTTCTTATGTTACTAAGATATTGATGACTGATTTGGTGACGGTGTGATTGGGAGACGTGTCCGAACTTTTTTGGATCAGATTAAGAATGTATTAGAAAAGGGGCAGGTCAAAAGCACCCATATTACACGAGCGTGCATGATGAATATAATAAGAGTGGAGGAAACGAGAAAGGTATGCAAGGCTCGTAGCAAGTGGAGGCCAGTGGTCAGGAGGGAAATAGGCATGTTTTATATAAATAAATAGGAAAGTATTTCTTCCTTTTTAATATAATAAAGGTAAAAGCGAGTTAGGTTGTTGCTTTCAAACAATGTTTTTCCACGTGAAAGATTTTGATACATTATAGTGTAATATTTAATAAGCGTATAAACTCAATAATCTAGTAAAAACAAATGATGACGAGGAAATGTTAATGTTTAATATAATCGTTTTCTAATACCAATAAATTTGTACGTAACTAATACAATTTCCCATGCTCTCTTGCTCAGGTTCTAAAGGCAAGCAAATTTTCAGGACTATGAACGTTTTAAAAGCAAAAACTATATAAGGAAAACAAGTAATTTCAGTAGAGTGGAGTGAAGAATGCGGTTTTTAAGTGCAAGAAGTATGTAAGGAAAAGTTTCTTTTATGAACGGGATTGCACAGAATATTACTTTAATTCTCGGTGAAACAGAAAATTTCTGGTTTGAGAAATGAAACTATAATACAAACTTGTATTTTTTTATGAAATATTGCTTGGTTCTACGTATTGGTTAACTTGGTACTAGTAACGTTAAAAGTGGATCAGTTGAAGTTCCACGATTTCATGGAATGGTAATCAATAAAGGTGAATCACCAAATTGTTGGTGGGCGTAAACTTCCGTACAACTAATAAAATTGCAAGATTATTATTATATGTTTTTTGTAGCCATTGTTTTCAGGACGGCATTATAAAAGAAAATTTATTAAGTAATAGATTTGCTTTCGTTTTAAATTAACGCGGGTGAAAGAGATAGTATTTAATAAAACAGAGTACATATATAATTTAATCGAAATATCAACAATAAGTGAATAGCCATAGTATAAAGTGTGTCTGAAAATCTATACATATATATAAGGCTGAAGAGTTTGTGTGACTATATAATAATTCAGTGGTCATGCTATGCCATGATAATATTCGTTTAATGCTTATTATTAAACATCGAGATAGCCTAGTCATTAAATGACAGTCACAATGGGCGTTGCTAATGCCAGCATCTAACCAAATACGTAAACGAATAACTCACTACGTTGCATCTTGTAGAACTGGCGACTATGTATTTAAAGCGAAAATGAATAAATAGTTAAGCTTTAAATAAAACATTGCTTTTTACCAAATAGAACAGGCTTTGATACAAGTATAAAGACTGCAATTTCGTTTAAAGCCCCGGTGACTATGTGTTTTATCGGCGTCCGTTTTTTCTAAGACGCGTCGACAAGTAACCTTCAAGGAAAGGACCTCATTCATTTAATTCGACTTTCCCCAAAATGGCTTCGCGTAACGCACCTTTAAGCCAGAATAACGCAGAAATGTTTTTCCTTGATTTTACGAAAGAAGTGATGATACAGCGTTCTTTGACGTTATTTTTGTGAAAGTTAGTTGAACTGTACGTTTAATATTATGTCATAAAAGTTAACAGTTTAACTTAACTCTATTTGCAAAATTGGTTCTTTTGTATTAATCAATTCTTTATCCAAAATTTTATTAATTTAAACGAACTGTTTATAAATCTTCGAGGTCGTTGTTATTGTTTAAATTTAAAAATGTTATCGATGTCCGAAAGATATTAAAACCGAGTAACTCTAATTTAAAATTATTATACTATTAATTCATTCGACGACATTACTATCATGTACATTATATACTCATATACACTGCTATAACACTTATTTTCAATTATTTATATTTATACGTTGTAGTGTTATCAAAAGTGCAGCCAAAATTGTATTAATACTCATAACATTGAGCTATTAACAGAGGACATTAATGTGTCGCGAGGATTCGTACAATAAAGACAGGAACAGCTTGAAGATACCATTAGTGTGTACATAATGGCTCGCTAAACGGTTCATGGAGAATGATGGTATATACGTTTGTAGGCTATGGGATTGCGGCTTGTGAGGCAAATGTGCCCAGGCTGTGCCTCATTAAGGCTAATAGTTGGACATCAATCAATGCTCGCGTAATAATGAGCTGTCTCGGCGATCGATCTGTGAATGTCACCAAGTTCTGATAGTCTGGCGAATTGTCTAGTATCACGTAACCCGAACGGATATTTAACTTTCATTCACAAGTTTTAAATTATTATTGACGATGAAATACTAAAACGGCAGATATACATCACAGATAGTTTCACAGTTATTTTTTAAGAATTCTCAAGTTCTGTCCTTAAAGGATGTCAAAAAAATGTATAATGATAAACATAACTTATGATGGTTTTTTAGTGAAAACAACCAACTCACTTTTCGATTAAATAAAATTCAATCATTAAATTTCAAACTATAACCTAGACTCGAAAAAATTTACGAAGTGGGAACGATTTTTTCCAACACATTAGCCGCTTACGGAAACATTGCCCACAGCTTTCTGCCAACGACTTTTTCTCTCTTTTCAGTTTCGATATAAAGATTTGAAGCTCGAAATCGCAGAGTTAAGCTTTAGAAATATACCTACATAAATTGGTGCAATAAAATATAAAAGCGATAAAAAAATCCACATTTATAACATAAGTATTTAGCTTATTAGAATCGTCCTAGAAGAACACGATTGTAATAACAGTTATTACAATGGTAACTGGTTGGAATATTGTTCTGATCATTAACTTTATTTTTGTTCTCCTGAAATGAACAAATTGATTACAAGCTACATTTATAAGACAAGGGACAAACGAACATGTCACTTGTAAGCATCGAATTGCCATCCTACAACAAAAAACATTGTCTACAACTAAATAATAAACAATTTACGGCTGGTAGGAATTATTCATCAGTTGATATCGTATTCTTGATTATATAAGACGTCTATTAATTAAAGCTCTTCGAGAACTTCCAACAATAAATTGGGGAAACGGTCGTTTATTAATTTCTTATCGCTCACGTACAATATACTCGTACAGAACAATATGAAGTATTTCACTTGGAGAAATGACTATCATATAGAGAAAAGTCTACGATGCGTCCTTTTTTACATTAAGAAGTGAACTATATAAAGCAGAAGAAGCGCAAAAAAATGCTAGTGTGTTTTGTATATAATAGTGATTATTACATCGTTAGTTTTTTCAATTATGTTTAATTAAAGATCACGCAATATTATAAATATGACAACCCCTAGTAACTTGAACTATATTTGTGATAAAAAAATTTCAAATTCAAACCAATCTCTTATAGGGCGATATGAAAATACTTGGGACGTTGGAATGTTTTTCCCTATTTTTGTGATGCTATTCACAAAACCGAATATCGTAGAACTTACTATCTGCATCATGATTAAATTTCCTTCGGATAACACTGTATACTAAATGCTACACTAAGAGCAAGTGGGGCTACTTTATGTCTAACTCCAGAGATGTGGCTAACCTGTTCGTACATTGTGTATGTTAAACAATGTGCTTTCATGTAATTGTTAAAGCGATTCTCTACTATTATTTGCAGTATTATAAGTAACTCACTAAATTAGTATATCACCATTTACTATAAAAAATAAAATATTATTTCAGTCATAATCAGAATTTGTTCAAGTTTCTAGACCAATCAAACGCCATTTGTGTAGGACATGTTTACAAATATATTACAAAGTAATCTTTTATGTAAAGCCTTTTATGTCTTTTAAGGGCTACTAATTTATTTTCATTCAACAAAGCTTTTTACATTTATTTGTAGATAGCATGCCTAGAACTGTGTTGTAAAAAGGTATTAAGATTGAACAGATTTTTAAATTATGTAATGAAGAATACTGTACATTTTAAATTTTCTTGCATAGGTTAGAATTTGAAAACAACAGCTTTTATCGCAAATGCACTCATTGAAAGCGCTATTTAATATTTCATAAAACGTTTTGATGAAAGATTTTCGTTTATAAAAATCGTTCCATTAATTCAGTGACCTGGTTCAAAGTCGAGTTCTATTATAACTTTTATTCGATCAAGATGTGTTCAATAATGTATGGTTGTTATTAGGGAGGGAAAATTGGCGGCTTTGATGTTTGAAGGTTGATATTGAAGGTCAAACTACCACTTTTGATTATATGAGTATGTAATGTTTGATTGTATGAATAATAAACATATAATGATTTAATTTTGTAAAAGGCTCACCTCTCGGGAATTACATTATTTATTTTAGATAAGTTTGTATTAGTATGTGATTTTTTTCCAACTGAAAATAATTTTAGTTTAATGGACAAAAACCCTCGGGATTCGCTTAATAAGTAACTCATTTATTACAGACTAAAGCTCATCATCGAGTCACCCAGCTAAGAAATTATTTCTTACTGCATTATAAACTATAAGACGCGTGTTATTGTGCAATTATCGTGGCTTCTCTAGGGTCCTAGAAAATCGAAACTCTGTAGATTAACTCATTCGTTCAAAACTTCTTCTTAAAATACTTCTTAATAATAGTACAATATTATTATTACTACACTAATACGGTATATAGACCTTCAGAACATTGTTGTTATGAGAGTAGAAAATACAACTGAACATTGCTTCAGTTGTATTATCTTATAGTTATATTATCTTAAAAATGATCCTAGTCAATACTAGGATGATTATTAAGATAATATATAATAGATAAAAGTAATAAAGCTTCTTTCTCTTTCTATCGTTGTTGTTATATTTCGGGTATAAAATACACAGTGTCTCTTAATAAAATCTTTGCAGTTTTAGTCTAGACAAACCCAACTTATATTAAAAGAACTGAATCATAAATAAATTAAATGAAAAACTTTTAATGGCATACAAAACTGGACGTTTTGAAAGTTATTCTATCATAAAAATAGGTTGTATCATCAAACCTATTCTAAAATTTAAAAACATTCAACGGTTTTTGTACAATCATACATGTAGGTACAGTTAAGTATTTACTTTTCTCTGAAATGTTGGTGGTGAATTACTTAATTAAAATTTAATACATCTTGAAAACTGTTTATTATTTATTGAAAGGCTGAGCATACAAAATAATCAATAAAACAAATACAAAGTTCACTCCATATAATTAAAATGCGGTATCGATGTCTTGAAATAACTATTTATAAATACTTTAATAGAGAAAGTACAATAGAGCATTGGAACATTTATGCTTCTTCATTTATAGCAAAAGCGTTTCAATTAATTCGAATTTCTATAAACGCCAATAGATATAACTTCTATGAATCCCAGTGGGTGATGAATGAATGGTAAACATACGGGATTCATGAAATAAAATATTAAAACCTGATTCATTAGACAAACCCCACTAAAGATAATTAATACTAATAAATTCGGAACGAACTATGTCCAGTTAATTTTATGTTTATAGAGAAGACAGGCATCGTCACGCCACATAGGCCGCTGATGTTTGGAACTAAGTGCCGACATCAAGGCGTGGTCGTCAGAAATAAATTAAACTTAACATCTGTAGCACCAAATCCAATAACATAAAATTCACTTCTCTTGTCTTGATTTAAAATAAACTTATAGAAATTTACTGAATTATGAGTCATACAAATTCTTCACCGGGTGTATTTTTGGTTTAAAGCACCAAAAACAAAAATGGAGAACATACTCCAACCGTTTATCGTAATATCATTTTATATCGTTTATTGTGATTACGTATTTTAAATATCCTAAAAATGATAGCAGTTGGTTTATATGTAAAAAAGTTAGTATATTTACTTCAAAATCTAGCTTACAAAAAAAGGACTATCATATTTCTTATTAAACTACTGCATGACGTCTTGAAATGATATCGATTACACATCACGAACATATGTGACATACAAGAAACATAATGATTTTTTTTGGGAATATTGGATATAAAAAGATGGTATTCGAAAAACGAAACGACTGTGTGGCTTAATTCCGATTAACGAATCAAAAACAAACGACGCAAGCTTAATCGTCACATTACATATTTTAATCTAATATCATGCTGATGCAAGGTCGGTAAAAAGTTATGCAATACACAGCAGAATGATAATTTAATTAAATGTTAAATTCCCGGAAAGAAAATGATATTTGTTTTGAAGGTAACCTCTTGCGAAGTATGAAAATAATTTTCATACAAAAATATTCCTTTCATTGAATACGTGCACAAGGTTAAATGTATCTACGATGTCTAGACTTATGTATTTAAGCAACATTATATGTTAATATGTACTCCCAATTTAATTAAATTAGTATTTCCAATAAATCGAGTCTAATATTATTTTAATTTCATACAATATACGTTAAATAAAAGATTTTTCAAAGCATATGAGGAAACCGGTCCAGAAAGGACGTGTCTGGGATGTGTGAGACAAACTAGAGGAAATTGCTGCCCCCTGGCGGGAAATTGAGGCACTAGTCATAAAATCGAGCTGCAGTCTATGTAATCAAGTAGATATGAAAATAATATTGTAAGCTCTACAATTCTCACCTGCAAATGGAATCGTTAAGTCGAATAAGAGTCGTATGAGCGCTTTATTTGGTTTGAGCACTGACATTATTGCTATGACAATTTGTCTATCCTTGTATATTATCTTAATAAAAAATACTCTATAAGTAAACTCTAAAGTTCTTTATTAATGGGATTTTCAAACGCAAAAATTATATTTCTATTCGAATCCGTAGTTCCCGATATTAGCGCGTTGAAAAAAAAACCAACTGTTCAGTTTGCTAATCTACCATAATCAGCTCTCTAAATGTATACTTAGATCTTACTGATTTCAAATTCATAAAGCCGTCGTTTCTGCTTAGTGCTTACTATAATATGAAAGTTTAATGGCGACGTGGACGACAGTTAATAATGCTAAAGCTGAAACTTTCGTTTCGTATAAAAACTTAAGATCATAAATATTAAACAGACACCAATTTAAAAATGCTTTAAAGTTTATAATTAACGTTTAATGATAACCGTCGACAACGCATAAGCATGTATTTAACTTCAACTCTATATAGATCTTGTCCTGTATCTTTGATAATTTTCTTTTGTATACAAATAGGTAATCAGCCTGCTGTACCTGATATTATACGATATTTTGGACTAGACAAGTTAACGGACATGGAATTATTTAAAATGCCGTGGTGTGAATGCAGATTCAGACTAACAGAATAACACGAATAGAGTGCAGCGTGAACGTGACATTTTAATATGCTTAATGAAAAAAGGTACAAAGACAAAATGTTTGGATAGGAAAATTGCGTTCGTTGGACAGTGGAAATTGCAAATGGTGAGCGCGCAGTGAATTATAACATTGCTTGATAAGACCAAGAGCGTGTCTCGATTTAGGGGTATGGACTGGAAAATACTTAACCTGAATGGTGAAAAACCATTCTTCTTCTTATGGTGCCGTCTCCTTTTGGAGGTTGGCGATCATTATAGCTAATTTGACTTTGGATGAAAACCATTGCGTTAAATATGCATTTTTAAAAATTTGGAAATAATATAATATAATAATAGTTTCTTCAAAATTACATTTAAAGGTCATGGTAATGTCAGGATTATCGAATGAAATAACCTATAGTCTAAGGTTCACATTATATCCATATAGCAATGTCAAAACAAACCAGCACAATAAAGTGTGTCAAACATTATAAAAGCTTACACCACTAAAATAGCGAGGCTGTGACGTAGCGTCATCAGATACGGCAAGTTGACTCTAACGGAATTTAAAACTGTCAAGATAAACACAGTAACTCATCGTAATGGGTCGGACCAGCCGCTGTTGCCTTTGGCGTTATATAATGCGTGACGTCAATTACATGGCTATTTAAAGCCATTTAGGAATAATATATAAACGTTTTTTGAATTACAAACATGTCAAAATAGTTATAGACAATACATTGTACAGTTATATCAATGTACATAGTACAGCTTCGGATAAACAAAAACATGTTGTTCAGAGTTTTAAGAGTGGAAAATTCTGCGAACTTGCGTTGTTTTCAGACATCCACACTTTCCAAGTCACGTATTAATTATGTCTGCTTAATTCTTAATTTTAATGAACTTTATTATTATATGCTTGAATTTTTGTTGTGACTTTACTTAACCCGGTCGAACGAAAAGGAAATAATTTTATCTGTACTTTGTAAATTTAGTTAATAGAATCAAGCATAACTTTGTAGAAGTCCATATAATTGTATTAAACCGATTTATTACAAGTTTATTGCGATGACTACGTCATGCAAGTTTGGTCATTCAACAATGAACGTCTGTTATTGTTTTTTCTTGAATAATCTCTAGTTGCTCCAATGCGCTAAATCGAAAGCCTTTGTCATACTTATGTAATACATGATAGATACGGTCCCTGGACAAACGTAGATGTTTAGCAAAGGAGATTTAACATCATTTAGAACATTTAAACTTTAACACTGTTCGTATTTTTAGGAGGTCTCCGCACTACTTTTGTTATATAAGTTTTTTTTAAATTATAATCGTAAAAAAAACATTTGAATTAATTGAATACTCATTTCCTCCTCGTCACTTACAGATATATTGGGATCATTGGAGATCAGCAGTAAAGTGTACATTAAGTGTTAAGGCCCAAGATTTCGATTAGGTATGAGATAAAGTCGTCAATATTTTTGAATTTCAAGAATCGCACTTAGCTAATGACTAATATCATGTATGTAAGCAAAGCCACAAAGACGCTATAGATAACAATATTTTCCCTTTTTTTCACATGACTGGTTTCTTTCAAGCACACGAGGAACTCGGTTACTCGCTGTAAGCACATACTTAACGAATGCTTTGTCAACGAACCAACGGGAACAAACAGGAAAACGTGTTTTGTTTATGTTCCTTGCATTGTTACCGTGCCAGGACGCATCTCGAAGTTTTTACAGTTCTTAAAATATGTTGAAAGACTGCATAAAGGAACGTAATGTTAAAATATTTATTTATTTCTCCTTCTTAGTGCTTCTTATTTCTAGATATAAATTCTTCATAACCACAACGAACTACGTAAAATGTTTTAATAAATTCGTTATTAATATTTCAACCGCTTCAAACCTAAATAAATCTTTATGCATTTTTTCTATCAAATTGTGGTTCAGTGTTGTGGGACGAGTTTTTATATATTAAGGTACGAAACTGCTTGCTAAGAAGGCAATTGTGTTATGAGAAGAAAGAATGTCAGTCCTCATATGAACTCATACATCGTATATGAATGGAACGAAGCGCCCGAGCAAACATGTAGAACACTTGTCTGGGACACTTCTTATTTTTATAGCCCTATGTATAAGTTTGGACCAGTTTTCCTGTTTTGTTCTTGACCCTTTATTACATGTCAAAACAAAAACTTTGAACATAAAATTTAGGGCGTTAAATTGATAAAATAGAAAATTTTATTTTAGCTTTCAATGGCGGGTGAATAAAAAATATTATGAAAGGTTATTCAAAACACGTATTTTATCGTAAAGATTTTATTTATCGGTCAGTTTTTCGCACACTGTTGTTTTCGGCAAGGTTTAGAAATATTGTGATAAGCGGTCAACCACGAGTGACGTGTTAAATTAATGGTTTTTCCTAGATATCATCTCGCTATTTTTCAGTGTTGAAATGATGATCGATTGGATCATGCTTAACGATATTTTATAAAATATAATAATGAGATATAAGAAGATAAATTTTAATGGATTTAAAAAAAATCACACACGTAAGCTTAAAATTATATTGTGGAAGATGTACTCTAGTCCTTCTACTGAATTAGTTGTTCGGCTATAGGGAGTTACAAACGCTTAACATATATCTATACAAATAGAGATATAAACCATTTAAGTACTGTTATTGTCCACAAATTGAAATTATTGTAATAAATCATTGTAGTAAATTGTACTTGTAATTGTACATCGCATTGTTAGATTTAATAGTGATATCATTTCTGACATGATTGTTATTTATAGCAATAGTGGAACTAGATTTCACGGTTTAATATAATATACATTTTTCAGTGAATTTATTGGGTACGCTTTTTATTGTAACGAATGTTTCGAATTCCCTTTTACATATTTTCTAGTAGTAATTTCAGATACTCATAAATATATTGAGAAAAAATCTAGTAGACGTTTTTGTAATGGCAATTGCAAGTTTATACTGTAAATAATTAAAGAAAACCTCTTGTTCGCGATTAATCAATTCTTTCTATTTGTTTTACTTCAGTAATAACAAGTTTCTATGTTATATTTGTCGATCTAGTATAATAATGATTTTTCCTAACGATAATTAATTAAGATAAGATTAAGATTAGCGATAAGCATTATCTTTATTTTTTAAAGGGAATGAAATAAATTAAGCCTGTTGAAATAAAAAATATTAAAGCTCACAACAAGAAATGGCTGCACATTTCCTCCGCAAAACACGGCGACGCAATATATTTGGAAGCGGAGCACATGCATCGTGCTATTTTCGGCAAGGCTTTATTATCCATGCATTTGGTACAAGCAGAGAACATGAAAGTTCTCTACTTGTACGAAATTACTCTGGGAGGCAATGCACGTACTAACTATGGTAGTACCGCACAATACCTGTAATTATTCGAAAAAGACCGCAAGCACTAAGCTCGATTGTTCTGAAATAGACGTCAATTTCCTTATTGAACTTTGTACGTACGCCGTATTGCTATTAGGTATACAAATGCGTTTCTTTGATTTTTAATGAACGCTATGTTATTCTATGTAAGCGTTGTTATTTTTTGTCTTTTTCGTTAATATTACATAGCAATTTGCTTGGAGTTTAATAAAAATTTAAATCTGCAGCTTAAATAAAGAAACATTCGATAGTAAAATTGCATTTAAATTAGTGATGACCCCTTGCGGTATTTTGCGGTTGTTGATGTGACGTATCACTTGCTAAGGAAATACAGTAGCGAAGCCGGACTGGCATTTCATATATTTTACTCCCTCTTGTTTTGCTTTTCACACAGTTTAGTAAACGTGGTATGTATAGCAGAAAATACATTGAAGTTAATATTATGTAATATACCTACTAGAATAGTTGTGATTCGATATCGCGTCGAGAAAACTATCTTACATTGATTAATATATAAATAAGCGACCAACATTCTAGGACCTGGAGAAAAGTACTTCGAAGTTACATATACCACAAATACAAAAACTTGGTACATTTAAACAAAAGTATACCTTGCCTTAGTAAAAACTTTCGCCCTTACTGCCACTAAATTGAGTTTGGTCTAATTTTATGGGAATCTTAAGACCTTTTATGTAGTATAACGTAGCTTGATGAATGCCGACCAATCATCTATATAAATTATAAATGTAAATCGAATAAAGCGTGTACTTATAGAATTACCGATGAAATTAATTGATAAAAGTTTTTTGTTGCGAAACAATGATTTTCGTATTGAAATACAGATTTCGATTATATGAATCGCGCACAGGAAAATTAAATTCTCGCTCATTCTTCGCAGTTAAATTATCGCTATATATCGAGTGATGTATGCTCAATACGTGAATAGTGCGATGTGGAAAGCGGAAATGGTAACCACATCCGGCCGCAACAATCGAAACGTGACCCCCATCGACTTCCTACGTCATTCCATGATCAGATCCGGCCAAATTCTGTCTTTCCAACATTTCAAACGTTCTTGATTGAACATTTTAATTTAAACGTTTAAATTTACGTAATTAATACGTAAATTTAAAAGTTTATTTAGGCAATTTTACCGAATCAACTTGAATCGTAGCAAAGGCTTTATTATGCAGGCAAATAAATCGAAAATCTCTTCACTATTTAAAAGTTTTCTCCATAATTCATAAAAATGGACAATTTTAAATGTGCCTAGGTAGAAAAACAGACATGTGTCTTCTTGACAGTGATTTTTCAAAGTTTAAAGGGAAATATTATACTCATACCAGCGCCAGTTTAATATTACTAGTATGTAGTGGATCTTCGAGGGTCATATTTGCTTACCTGAAAACAAGGAAAAATATTTTTAATTGTTGTAGTCTAAAGTTGCATAGCGCCATCTTTTACGTTTATATCAAATTATTTGTTACAATCAGTTTTTCAGTGGCGCTGGAAAAATTAAAATACACGCCATCTAGCGTTAGGGAGCAAAACTATGGTTCGTATAACAACGTAACAAATTTTAGTTTATAATTTTAACTATAGATGGCGCTGTTACACTTTTCCATTACAAAGCAGATTTTCTAAAATCTAAGCTATATAGAAACAAAAAATCGTATTTTTATATATATTTTTATAAGTTTTTTTAAATCTTATTTTAAATAAAAGCTACTCAAAGCGTAACTCCAAAAAAACTCATATATTCACTGTTATGACACATGCACAGCAAAACGTTCGGTTTGGATAAATAAATCGTACGTTAATTGGATTAATCTTTTTAGCAATTCTGTTAAGCGAACCAGGTCAACTTTAAAAAAACAAAACGAAACCTAGATACTTTAACTTATCAATGTTTCGCGTCAAAATTTACTTAAAAATGTCATGCGGAGAAAAATCCTATTTGTGAATATATTACAAATTTTCACAAAATAGTGCAACCCAATGGAAATTTTACAGGTCTCACTGCAAATAATAGGTTCTCTCGCGGAGCCAAAATATGCTCCGCCGGCCTCAAATAGATCGGAACAGAAAGGTTTAGTTTAACAAAAGGTTATTTCTATAACCTTAAAGTCACCCTGTTCTGTTAAGTACTTATAATTAAAATAATAAATTATATAGTCTATTTATATTTCATTTCATATATTTTTTTCTAGTGAATGAAATAGTGATTTCCATACAGGCAGTGGAAGCGTTCATCAGATTATAGGAACAGGGTATGTTGCGGACATTGTGGACAACAAGACAGGTACCGCAGACCGAATGTTGTTTGCGGTGTGGTAATTAATATGAAATACAACGCTCTCACTAACTAATAAAGTAAATTTACAGGCTGATGTATTAAAACTATACTGAAATAGTTTTCAGTAGTTTTAGTAAATTCAACAAAAATAATTACACGCAAAAATAACACACAACACAAAAATAAGTACTTTACTGACATATAAAAACGTTAATAGCAAAAAGCGTCTAGCGTTTTCCAACTACGAGACTCTTGCGTTAAAAAGGACTTAGTCTGTTGAGCAAGTGTAGTTTGCAACTATAAGTGTTGCAAGTGGAGTCAGAAGCTTAAGACACTAGTGACCAGAAACAAAGTCCTATTATAATATTTGAACATTTACTTGTATATTATCATCATCGCTCGATTCAAATTAACGCGGGTGAAAATGCAGGTTAATAAAAGTAAAAAATATTATTTCTACACTGTGCTAGATCTAGTTGGGTCATATACTTTGCTTACATGTAAAACTTGTTAATAATAATACTCTTAAAAGTAATTACTGTATAGTTGTATTATTATATTTATACAATAAATGTAGATTTTAAATAATTTTAATCATCGACTCTATACGATCTGCGCAGTAATTGATCTAAGATTTAAAACCAAAATAAAATAAAGCCATCATACTATTGTATGTAGTTATATTATTCGCATGTACAGTAGTTCTAATCGAGATAAATGCGAGCAATAATTTACGTTCCGCATTACCTAATGCTTCAGCAAGTCAGAACTAAGTTTGTGTTTCGTACATGTAATTATAGAAATTCAAATACCGTGTTTGAATACAACTGCCACCAAGGTATGCTCAGACTTAAATCAACTATAAGATGTGCTTAGGACCAAGTTGTTTGATTTATGACTTTTACTGGACCGTCAGCGCCATATTGAGAATACGGAATTTCCAATTCGTGCCAAGAATTAAAAGAGTTTCCTTTGAGTTTCCCTGATGCAATTTACTTAGAAAGTCGAATTTAATTTTGTCATCGAAAGCGACGGTTGAACTTTTCACTATGTCCCTTTTCCTTTAGTTTAATAATAATTTTAGCAACTTATATAGAATAACTTTAATATCTTGACTCATTCATCAACATAAATCCTAAACCATCGGCAAATGAATGCAATAGAATATGAGCTTAATGATAGGGATATGGCCTTGGGAAATATTTTTGGAAAGTCTATTCACTTGAGAGCTAAACAAGAGATGAACGCCAGATAAAAGCGAATCCGCTTTTTAAATATTTTAATAGAAAACACAATGCATTTTATGAACTTAAAATTTCAATCATAATTATGTTAAATACAGAATTATTGTTCTCTTTCAGATTCTTTTTTATATTCATAATTGACAACGTTTGAGTTATTATCACTATCATAAAAAGTTAAAAAACTAATGTATGCATAATTTTGCTTTAAAAACAGTGTAATTTGTGACACTTCAAATAAATACTACTACATAGAAATAAATGTTTTCTTGTATCATATTTAAACATCTATTCGAGGAATATATTTTTTTATATTCAGGTCGTTCGATAAATTATAGTATATAAGGTATTGAACTACATTAAATTTCAGGAAAAACTTGGAGACGAGAATCTTATTAGTTATTTTCTCATCATTGCCAGAGTAGTAGTAAATTTATAAGGACTTTACATATAATTGAATAGGCAACGTTCGCAGAACCGGTATTGACAAATTCCTATTGAAGTAGTAAAAATAACTTTATTTGAGTTTATCTAAGATATTTTGCGAAAATGAGTTTTCCATGAAACACTGTCTCTTTTTATCCTTAAAATAGGGACTTATTTCAGAGCCCAAGACATTAAAACCTATAAGTAGATTCCTTATAAGCTACTTATACCTTTTTTTTCAAAAATATACTTATAACAATCAGATCATTTATTTATTTATTAACTAGTGATACCATTCGCGGTATCGCTAATTTTTGGCAAAGCACCGTTCGCGAATTCCATTCTGTCAATATATGATGCCCTCGTGACCTACAGTAGCTGTCCGGTACATACAGCCGGTGTAAGGCTGTATGTACCGCATATGCATCATACAAGGAATCGAACTCGGGACCTTCTGATTGGCGGTCCGGAATTTTGGCTAATACGCTAACTGGGTTGTCAAAGAGAATGACTATAACTAATAGATTGAGGTCCCAGAGATATATCTTATTTTTAAAAAGATGAAATTTTATCTTCTGAGTAGCGACCCAAATGCTCTGGGATCCTACAACTTTTATGCATTGTACAAGTCAAGGCAAGATTTCAACTTGAGTGTGTTATCAATACTTAAACAGAGCCTGTGACATATACGTATACAATATTAATAAAATAATTTTCACTCATATATTTACACACACAATAAGTAATCCATGAACTCACACTTTTTTAATAAACTACCGCTAAATTTTCGAAAATATATAGTATAAGAGTGTGAGTGAGGCTTTAATGTTCTTTATATTGCGGCTATTCAAAATCTCTAGTTAATGCTAATCTGAAACTTTAGTATTACAGCCTGAGCTTAAAAGCAATCCGAACAAAGCCAGCGCTAATATTCAAATTATAATTTATTGAATTGGATTAAGCTAGTTTTAGATCATTAATGTAGATAAAGCTAAGCTTATTCACAATTATTTAGTGTAGTCAACATAATAATATTGAAAATCTAATCTAAATGGGAATTTTATGTATTTCAGATGTTTATGGTTTTTGGTCGTCGACTCACCATGGTCTTTTGGTCTAACTGTCATCGGGTTCTGGACTGTACTTTATACTTGATATGTCTTTAAACTTAAACTTTCACAGCTTCTAATAACATAATTTTAAATATTGGGTTTATTAATATATTTAAAAGTAACTCAATGTTGCATCTACCAATGCCAATAAATAATTAAATATTGAAAAGTAAATCGTCAAAAGCATATTTCTCGTGGTACCGTTATTTTCTAAAGATTTACCACACGCAGAATATTTGATGTACGCTAGCTGATCCTCAAATCTAGAAATTATTGTGATGAATTGGTTCATCAGTTACGCAGATTCCGTTCGCGTTTAGCACGTTAATTTTCTGAAGAACCTAATTAAGAGAGTGTTAGAAATTTCCAGAGAGAGAATCTTTGACATAAATCATGGACATTTGACATATCATCATTTGTATTGGCTAATGTGACATTAAATTCTGTTAGATCTACGTAGGCATACTACTTGCAAAAGGTTTGAAGAACGCATTGATATAAGCAGTATATTAATTTTAAATACGTACATTGATATAAGCATACAAAAATCCAAATATAACCGATATATGAATGTTAAACAAATCGTTATTTAGATAACACTGGGGAATTATGAGCGGATAATGTAATTGTTGCTTTAGCCGGCAGCGTCTTAATAACTCATATTTAATTGTACACCGTTATATTTAGACCCTTCATTTAGAGGTCTTACTGAACCCGAAAATTGTTCTCGACACAGTATTTTACATAATGACTGTAGTAAGTAAGATAATTAGATATACATAAATATATATATGAGTACAGAGCCTTTGTCAAGCCAGAAGTAAAGTATGAACCTTTTTAAAGTAATTAATACATAACTTAAAAACCTAATACAATATGACGAATGTGAAAGATGGCGGATAAGTGTTTTTCGCTTTTCTTACAATATGGATATTAAATGAATAGAGATGATGAGAGTTAAGTAATAAAGCAATGGTAAACGATTATGTAACAAAATTTTGTTACATACTAAGTAATGACGTTTTAAGTTGCTGGAAAACGTTTTAAAACAAAAGATAATTTAATTCGTTTAAGCATAAATATTTTAATTTAATATTTATGTCTTTTATTTGTTGTTATTGAAAATATTTTTATTCTTCATTTTCAATGAAAAACAATGAAGAGGTAACAATTAAGAAATGAATACTAATTAACTAATTCGTGGAAATTAAAGCCTCACAACACTGTACTAAAACCTTGCCTTGGCCTTATAGCGGCGAAAAAAAAGATTTTAATTAAATAGTCTCTTGGCGAATAATCTCCAGACAAAATGTTTGGTAATGGAAGGCACAATACACGATTGAAAAATAGTTTTATTCGTTTGATTAATATTACCCTATATAGAATGTAAACATATATATATATATATTTACATATTAAATGTAACGTGAAGATGACGTATGTAAAGGTGACTAGTAGCTTAATTTTCGCATGTTATATTTTATATGTCGATTTCATAAAAACTTTTCCTAGCCCTAATTAATTAGTATATTGAACGTACATCTCTCTCTTAACTTAAAATTAATGCGTGTTGTATTATTATTTCCTTACATTTTTAAATAGTGAGTGGTTAAGGAAGTTTATAAGGAAACTGGTAGTTAACGTACCGGGTTTAAGTACCAGCGACAAACTTTAATGTTGGCAATTAAGTTTGAGTATATTTGTTATGATTATTATCTTCTTTAGAGACTTCTCTTGTCATATTCGTGAAAGCAGTTTTGTTTAAATTAGAGATAAGTTCATTACAAATAAACGAAATTTCAATGCAATAGCAAAAGCAGTATAATTTACCAAACCATATAAACTAAAACTTTATAACTGTAATTGGAAAACTTGTTTTCGGTCGAATTTCACATATTTCTACTATCTCATTATAGTCCTGTATAAAACTCTCTTGTAAGCCTTTTGCATTTCATAATTATTTAGTTTTTAATATGGCTCTTGGAATTATATCAATTTAATTAATAACTTTCGAGAGATCGTAATTATAAAATCAAGTGTTTGATCTAAGATATGTTTTTTATACAATTTGTTAAGGATAAATCAAAACGTCTTTAGTTTATAAAAATGATTAGCGTGATTATTAAAAATAATTAAGTGTGAATCTCAAGTCAACTATTTTGCTAGCCATCAAGTTAACAATTTTGGTTTAAAAAAATATTTAGATTTACGAAATCCACCCAAAATACCAGAATATTAATAAGTTTTATTTATGTATGATAGATACCTTATACAAGAGAAGACTCTTGTTAATGTTAGATCCAAAATTAATTATTAAGCTTAAACTCGCACGGTTTGGCAGTATTCGACGGCCCGAGGTGAATTACAGTAGTAACGATAGCGTTTATCCAAGTTATTTACACGGTATATAATATATCACTTTGTAATAACCATCCAACATCGCCAGAAATAAATCCAAATAGCTGAGGAAACAGCACTGAAGTTATATATCAAAATATATTATAATACTGGTCAAATCGTATTAATCCGATTTATAGATATCCAAAAAAAGCAGTGGAGAGTTTGTCCTTTCTATGTTCTTGCGTAGAGGAATGAAAGCAAATTTAGAATATAATTTTTAGTTTTATTAACGTTCAATAGTCACAGCTGGAATCTATGTATAACATGCGTTAGGCATACATTTTGAAATATATTGATATAAATGAAACTTTTATGAAAACAAACTTCTGTTTTATCGTTATACACGTCCAACAACTCAGGGGATCACAAACGGGAACAACAACGATGCGAGCACCTATTTTTTTTAAATTAACTTTCTTTTTTTTTAATTTAAAATTTCTTTAAAATTAACTCCATTAAAAAAACACTGAATTACGTTCACAACATGAAAAATAAATTAAAATTGTATTTTTCTATAGTGAAAATGAGAGATTTATTAGAGATAATTGGAATCATAAAGTAGGAAGGGATTTGAGTAGGCACTAGCCTGAAAACCAAGCCATTCTGTTTGTAGGCCACTATCAGTCACCGTGGGTATCTCGTTGTTTGGAATTTTCATGATGAAAAAATTTAAAAAGACGTTGTTGTCATAGTTAGCGAAGCTATACAAATCATATCTATTTTTTAATGTCAAAGACATGAAAAAAAAGTTAAATTTATTTTAAACATTTTGTATTTTATTTTTTTCGTTTTTACGTTGTATTCAACAAGCATTGTAGAGGTATTTATGATTTCATGGCAGAAATGCGCATATTTAGATTAACTGACTTTAAATTAATGTTACCTATAGTCTTTTTTCAGGATAGCATTCGGTACTTAACTGTTGAAAAACGTGGACTAAAAAAATGTCTACAATAGATTTTTCGTAAATAAAACGAAATTTATATGAATAAATGAAGTTGATATATTTCGTATTTAAAACAGAATTACTATTGAAGTTTATAAAATTAAGCACGTGCCTCAACTGTATAAAATAATGTATTGAAGTGATTTAAATATTTGCAACGAGCAGAGCGCAGAACAATGGACACGGACGGCATAAAATATATTTATGATCATTGATTTAAGCGATACCATGTCGAATTTTAAACCTATTCTTTACACTAATTGTACAACGAAATTTCTGTTTTTCCTGTATATTACAGCTACAATTTACGACCACATATTCGAAGAATAGCTTGTTAATATCTTAACAAATTCAAATTAGATGGGAACTACACAATAGACTAGCATTTGTTAAGTGTACACATCAGACGACGCATTAGGAAGATTAAAACTTGTATAAAGACCGCTTTCACCTCAGTCTGCATATATAAGAAAGAAATTGTAGCTGTACTGATAAATAAACTGAAAACAAAACAAAAGGTAATCGGTTGTGCAATTTTTCCAAAGCAATTCGGTGCCACGCAGCACGCTCAGTGCAATTTAAACTCTGAACCCAAGGTATATTTTTGATAAAACGTCCATTTGTTAGAAAATTGCTATTCATAAATTATCCACACGTGTTCTATAGTTCAGTTCTTCTTTATAAACTGTGTATGAAACAACGTAAGTTTTCAGTATTGCAGCACTGAGCGTTTATGGGCTTCCGAAAATCATTGTGATAAGCAATTGTTAGTTACTCGCCGAGAATATTTATACAGTGTTTAGTCTTATGTGGTATTTTTAACAAAGAATGACTTATAAATTAAAGTATGTATTTAAACTATACATAAGAAAAATAACTTACCAATAATAAGCCGGAGTAGGCTAGCGGCAAGGATGCCTAGATCTGGAGAGTTAGCCATCAGTCACATTCCCAGGACCCAAACTTTTTACTTCAGCCATTAGGTACTCAACGCACCACACTCATACGACTCTCTAAACGACAGATGACACATAGTTCTCACATAATTTAAGTTTTTACGGCCGCACAAACATCTATTGAGATTCTAAAACTGTATTCTGTATATTGAACTAATAAAATAATGCGATATACCTAGTTTCTAGGAAACATGCACGATAAATCATGTGAAATTGAAGTAACTTTTTTAATTTACGCTTCGCAATAAATGCAAGCTTCGCTTCGTGATTTATTCCAAATAATGTTCATTATTGAAATAATGTTGGTGCAACCTCTTCGAAGCTTAGCCAGTAGTGCATTAACCGCAGAGTTTTTGCTGCGCCGTGGTTTTTTTTTAATATGACTTAGAATCTATATAAGCTATTTTTAGTTTCGGGTTTAGTTTAATTTTATCAATTAATATTAGCTTGTGATCTCTAGAGATGAGATAAGAAAGTTAAAGGTCGAGATATAAATGGTTATAGACTTAAGACACGAACGTATAAGACTGAAGATTTGTACATGTAATGGAAGAAAAGTGAATCGTGCCTTATAGCCATTTAAAAGTTTTAAAAATATCCAAGTTCTGTACTTACTATAAGAAACTGATGTTCCAATGACCTAGTTATCGGTTAGTTAAAATGCAAATTTTTATATTTTGATTTAATAGACAAATCGACAACGCACAAGTGCTCTTATTCCGACATTTCGCTTTATGAAACGATAACAGCTTCCTACATAAAATCCTTCATATAAGCCGCTTTTAATGCAAATACCTTCACATGAAAATTCAGAACAAAGAAACAACTGTTTAGGCAAGTGCAGAACTATTCATTAAAATTATTCAAATACAATTCAGGCTATTTTAATGTTTCATAATGCAATTGTTACATAGAGCGTAAGTTTTTAAACCATTTTAAAAGAGCGACGGCCAAAGTAAAAGATTCAATTAGCATAATGTATTGTGGGATGTTTTAATTTGCGGCTGCCTGCTTTGAAATGTATAAGGATTCAAAGCTTCTAAATTGAATTCTTTTAAAGTTGTATTTCCTTCCTAGGGCTTCTTTATTTAATTTGATATTAACGTGTTCGTATAAATCTACTTACGGTAGAAGCAATCAAAACAATATTCAAATTGAACAGAGAATCCCTTGAGTTCATGTCCTTTAGTTGATGGTAATATCATAAAGAGCAATTTTATTCAGGCAGTCTTATTGAATAGCCCTCTTAAATCAGTTCCTTTCACATCTGTACGAATTCAAGTAATATATTCTAAAAGTTCGTGAACAAAATATAAATAAGGTTGGGTCGTCTGAAGTGGCGTAGCATGAAAACCTCTTCAACTAAGCGGAGAACTCGCGACGCCAAGCTACTTTTGATTTCACCCTAACCCTCTCAGGTTATAGAGCACCTATTAAAATACAATAGAAACAAATATAAGTTTTTTCATAGCAGCATATATACTGCGGGAGAAATCTATTATGCTAATCTCGTTATACGACACACCGTTTGCTTCAAGCGTTGCGGTCGCGTAAGAAATAAATGTTCAGAGAATTACGTGTAACGGCGCATTATGAGGTTGAAATAAATCACCATTTATCTCCAAGTTCATGGGTTAACGTCCCGTGTTTGCAAAAAATACAGGTAAGTGTAAACTATTGTTTAATATAAATAAAATGGGCGGTCGCTATACTTGGGACTCTAAACGGGCTCTTTATTTTACTTGTAGTAAGCCGCTGAGATTTCCCTTTACAATGAAACAAAATTAAGAATTTGACGTATATGTCAAAAAAGATTTTGTTTTTGAGCCTTTGGTTATCATTTAATATATTTTGGTTAGTCTCACAATGCTATATCATACAATACTTAATTATTCATTAATTCGTATTGCATTTAATTTAATTAATATTTATAGAATCGAAAATACATAAATTGTTATGAAATACGCATTGTCAATTATAATGCATTATCTTTATTCATATGCGATTAAGTACGCCAGTTTATTGATAATTGTAGATTTTCATATTGTTTAATTCAAATAATAAATTAAGAAAAAAGTATGCCTACCTAACCT
>CAVNZL010000141.1:4277500-4280000 GCA_963693355.1 Pontia daplidice | reverse complement strand
CCCCCCCCCCCCCCCCCCCCCCCCCCCCCCCCCCCCCCCCCCCCCCCCCCCCCCCCCCCCCCCCCCCCCCCCCCCCCCCCCCCCCCCCCCCCCCCCCCCCCCCCCCCCCCCCCCCCCCCCCCCCCCCCCCCCCCCCCCCCCCCCCCCCCCCCCCCCCCCCCCCCCCCCCCCCCCCCCCCCCCCCCCCCCCCCCCCCCCCCCCCCCCCCCCCCCCCCCCCCCCCCCCCCCCCCCCCCCCCCCCCCCCCCCCCCCCCCCCCCCCCCCCCCCCCCCCCCCCCCCCCCCCCCCCCCCCCCCCCCCCCCCCCCCCCCCCCCCCCCTCCCCCCCCCCCCCCCCCCCCCCCCCCCCCCCCCCCCCCCCCCCCCCCCCCCCCCCCCCCCCCCCCCCCCCCCCCCCCCCCCCCCCCCCCCCCCCCCCCCCCCCCCCCCCCCCCCCCCCCCCCCCCCCCCCCCCCCCCCCCCCCCCCCCCCCCCCCCCCCCCCCCCCCCCCCCCCCCCCCCCCCCCCCCCCCCCCCCCCCCCCCCCCCCCCCCCCCCCCCCCCCCCCCCCCCCCCCCCCCCCCCCCCCCCCCCCCCCCCCCCCCCCCCCCCCCCCCCCCCCCCCCCCCCCCCCCCCCCCCCCCCCCCCCCCCCCCCCCCCCCCCCCCCCCCCCCCCCCCCCCCCCCCCCCCCCCCCCCCCCCCCCCCCCCCCCCCCCCCCCCCCCCCCCCCCCCCCCCCCCCCCCCCCCCCCCCCCCCCCCCCCCCCCCCCCCCCCCCCCCCCCCCCCCCCCCCCCCCCCCCCCCCCCCCCCCCCCCCCCCCCCCCCCCCCCCCCCCCCCCCCCCCCCCCCCCCCCCCCCCCCCCCCCCCCCCCCCCCCCCCCCCCCCCCCCCCCCCCCCCCCCCCCCCCCCCCCCCCCCCCCCCCCCCCCCCCCCCCCCCCCCCCCCCCCCCCCCCCCCCCCCCCCCCCCCCCCCCCCCCCCCCCCCCCCCCCCCCCCCCCCCCCCCCCCCCCCCCCCCCCCCCCCCCCCCCCCCCCCCCCCCCCCCCCCCCCCCCCCCCCCCCCCCCCCCCCCCCCCCCCCCCCCCCCCCCCCCCCCCCCCCCCCCCCCCCCCCCCCCCCCCCCCCCCCCCCCCCCCCCCCCCCCCCCCCCCCCCCCCCCCCCCCCCCCCCCCCCCCCCCCCCCCCCCCCCCCCCCCCCCCCCCCCCCCCCCCCCCCCCCCCCCCCCCCCCCCCCCCCCCCCCCCCCCCCCCCCCCCCCCCCCCCCCCCCCCCCCCCCCCCCCCCCCCCCCCCCCCCCCCCCCCCCCCCCCCCCCCCCCCCCCCCCCCCCCCCCCCCCCCCCCCCCCCCCCCCCCCCCCCCCCCCCCCCCCCCCCCCCCCCCCCCCCCCCCCCCCCCCCCCCCCCCCCCCCCCCCCCCCCCCCCCCCCCCCCCCCCCCCCCCCCCCCCCCCCCCCCCCCCCCCCCCCCCCCCCCCCCCCCCCCCCCCCCCCCCCCCCCCCCCCCCCCCCCCCCCCCCCCCCCCCCCCCCCCCCCCCCCCCCCCCCCCCCCCCCCCCCCCCCCCCCCCCCCCCCCCCCCCCCCCCCCCCCCCCCCCCCCCCCCCCCCCCCCCCCCCCCCCCCCCCCCCCCCCCCCCCCCCCCCCCCCCCCCCCCCCCCCCCCCCCCCCCCCCCCCCCCCCCCCCCCCCCCCCCCCCCCCCCCCCCCCCCCCCCCCCCCCCCCCCCCCCCCCCCCCCCCCCCCCCCCCCCCCCCCCCCCCCCCCCCCCCCCCCCCCCCCCCCCCCCCCCCCCCCCCCCCCCCCCCCCCCCCCCCCCCCCCCCCCCCCCCCCCCCCCCCCCCCCCCCCCCCCCCCCCCCCCCCCCCCCCCCCCCCCCCCCCCCCCCCCCCCCCCCCCCCCCCCCCCCCCCCCCCCCCCCCCCCCCCCCCCCCCCCCCCCCCCCCCCCCCCCCCCCCCCCCCCCCCCCCCCCCCCCCCCCCCCCCCCCCCCCCCCCCCCCCCCCCCCCCCCCCCCCCCCCCCCCCCCCCCCCCCCCCCCCCCCCCCCCCCCCCCCCCCCCCCCCCCCCCCCCCCCCCCCCCCCCCCCCCCCCCCCCCCCCCCCCCCCCCCCCCCCCCCCCCCCCCCCCCCCCCCCCCCCCCCCCCCCCCCCCCCCCCCCCCCCCCCCCCCCCCCCCCCCCCCCCCCCCCCCCCCCCCCCCCCCCCCCCCCCCCCCCCCCCCCCCCCCCCCCCCCCCCCCCCCCCCCCCCCCCCCCCCCCCCCCCCCCCCCCCCCCCCCCCCCCCCCCCCCCCCCCCCCCCCCCCCCCCCCCCCCCCCCCCCCCCCCCCCCCCCCCCCCCCCCCCCCCCCCCCCCCCCCCCCCCCCCCCCCCCCCCCCCCCCCCCCCCCCCCCCCCCCCCCCCCCCCCCCCCCCCCCCCCCCCCCCCCCCCCCCCCCCCCCCCCCCCCCCCCCCCCCCCCCCCCCCCCCCCCCCCCCCCCCCCCCCCCCCCCCCCCCCCCCCCCCCCCCCCCCCCCCCCCCCC
>CAVNZL010000141.1:3990000-4272500 GCA_963693355.1 Pontia daplidice | reverse complement strand
TCCTAGGCTTTTACTAGTGTTATGAAAATATTTGCATACTATGAAAATGTGGTAGCTGGCAGTGCCACGAAGGTAGGGGTAGGTAGATTTATGAATGCGATTACAAGCCCAGCCCGTGCAGGTACTATCAATCAGGCAGGTCTCTTAATAACCCTAACGCTAATAACAAAATTCCGAGGAGCCTGTTTGTTCTCAAGAGGGTGAAGATGAATATTGTTAAGGGTTACTATGTTTTATCTTATGTATTGCTTAAAAAATATTGTTTTTCTATAGGAACTGTTGAAGACAAAATAAGAAAAAAGAAATAGTTATCTGTGTGACAACTATGTAGTTGTCAATATAAACAAATTGTATGCGCCAAATGTTGGTTGAAAACGAATAATATATGAAAGTTTTTCTTTTCTGAATCTTTTTTGTATAATCGGTAGATATATTTACTAACTATTTATTTAGTTTGCCAATAATAACTTTGAAAACCTATTTTTTGTTATTATTTTATTATTTGATATCGAATTATTTGTCCTTATTTGTCTAAATTTGTTAAATACGTCATTAAGTTCTAGGTCACGCGAGGTAATTCAGAGCAAAATTTTATTTTTGCTCTCAATTACAGCGCAATTCTTAACAATGATAATTTTATTCTTCTCACTTTTTTTATTTACAGCTGAATTGTGATTTTTTTTAAATAAAAAATGAAAATCACAGAAGGCTAGTCCGAGTGTCCATTGCAAATGTGCTGAATAAGGCCATATTAACACTGTTACTTTGAGTTAAGAATTCTTCGTGTCGAGTGTATACAAATAGGAGCTCCGATGACGAAGTGACAGAATTGCAAAAGGTAGACACTGTCCAAATGGCTCAATTACACTTAATTCGAAACGCACACAAAACGGGCAGAGTTGAACGCATGTACAGTGCACATTAATGTATGTAAATGCTCGCCGGCCGGCGACGGTAATATTGCAACATTAAGCGGAATATGGCTGACGAGACGGACATTTTCGACAAAAGTCGACATTTGCAAAATGTTATGCAGCTATTCATGTGCACTTAGCGATTTTCGTATTGTTTATAGTTTGAATTAAATTTTATAAGAATAGGTATTCAACCAATAATATTTTCATTGCTTACTTACTACCGATAACGTTTTCATGTGTTATTGAATATAGCATTGATTTTTCAAACAGACTCACCGGCACTATATAGGTACGATGTTGGTAAAAATAATAAAAACAACATGTAAATAATATGGGAAAAGGCACCCTTTTAAATTTTACATATAATATATAATATACTCTTGCAAAGTATTTATATAATAAAATTCACTTTTTCAAAATATTTTTAATAACATCCGTCAAATAGAAATAAACGATGAAAGACCGGATACCGGTACCTATCCCATATTATGCGGTGTACTAAAACTGCGAAATTGTACGTCTAGCGCCCCCTGTGGAAATCTTGGACAATACCATTGTTTTATCAAGCGGGCATTGTCATGGTGATTCACTTCATATAAACACTAAACCTATTAAAACATTTTGATGAATTAATTTAGTAAAGTGTTTTATAATTAATATGACAGTGAGCGAACGACAAAATTAATTTATAATATAAATAAAATGAACTGCCCTTTATAAGACTAATAAATTGTGAAATAAAACAAAACATCTATGAGACAGCTATCCAAGAACAATCGTATGAAGAATACTATAAAGGAATTGATAAATAAATCTTATATCACGAGATTTCATCGAAAACACAAGTGTTGAATCACAAAATATGTGGAATACGTCATGCTAGAGAGGTTATGTCCACGACAAACAAAAAATACAAAGGCGTTTACCTGGGTTTATCGTCTGTTTTGCAGCAAGCACCACAATAATAATGCACAATACTGTCCACTAAAAGATTCTAAATAAACTTTATTCAAAAAATTGGTTAACATCACATAAATAACAAAATAAAACGGAAAACATTGAAAGCGGGCTGGAAGCGCGATACGGAACAGCAAGCTAAGCAGCAGCTGACTACATGAGCGCATGCTCCATTCTACTTTGTTGGAGCGCGCGTTTTACTTACTTTATCGTGATTTCATTCTAATAAGACGTTAATTCCATTGCATATACCAAATTCTACTCCTACTATTCGTTCTATACTGACATAGTATACCTTTAAATAATAGCAGGTAGCATTATCTCTACATCTTATAAAATATTCTCGAAAAATAAATGAAGTATTTAACAATTATAGGCCGTGTGCATTAAGGACTGGTAATCGGTGCTCCAAAGGGTATTTTTATACTCATTTATTGCTTGATGAAAAGTATGTGGAAGTGTGGACGTCGAGACAAAGTGTCATTGTCAGCTGCGCAACATGGAGGAGTTGAGTGGGCGCGCAGTAGCGTAGATATGGCTGCCCTCTAGCGGGCATATTGTGAGTTATCGATTGTAGCGTACCGGCCGCCATTGGCTCGGTTCTGCTCAGTAATTGGTTTATGTAGCTGGTTCGGAACATGAATTCAAATTTAGCGCGGGCTGAAGCCCTCGAACGAACAAAGCAGTGTTTGTATGGGGGAAATTACTCGTTCCAGATAATAAAATCTAGTAAAATACTTTTCAACTTTGCTTCAGCCTGTTTAATGTTTTGTAAATAAAACACAAGGCACGATATTGGATGGAACCTCAAAGTCTCACATTTTGCGATCAATACATTTTGTATATTTTACTGAAGTAAATAAAAACTTTATGTTTAATGTTTAATGAAAAGTTTTACTAAAATATTATTTAACATTAAATAAAACATACTAAATTACGTAGTATTCATCATTCATCTTATTTAACCTAAATTATATTCTAGAAATGCATTAAAAATGAATGCAAGTAATTTATTTGTAAATTAATCGAGACTTAAGAACATTTCATTTAAAAGAAAGTAGTATAATAAATACGTGTTACGATTACCGTATGTTCCTAAATATAAATCATGACGCTTAATGTGAAATAAAAACTGAATACACAAATTCCTTAATCGAAACCCTATGCTTAGACTATGGGCTCAGGTTGATTTGTTTGGAGCGTAGCCTCGCCTGCTGGGGAGGAAGGGGGCCGATATTTATGCACGTTAATAAGAAGCCGAGTTGCAGACAAAGCCTACTATACGCTTACAATGAAAATCAAAACATTAAATGCACCTACTTATTATAAGTATATATTGAGAGGGGTACATAAAAGGGAATGAACGGCGTTGGAAATTCATATAAGGTACTATAACTGTTGTAAGCTTTATTACAGCCTTTTTATCCCTTAGTAATATGTGTGATGTTCACATTACTGGTACAGCTTGTGTTTTCATTTATTGGTATAGTTCTTAAGTTGTTTTTAATTATTGAGTTTATTCGTTTATAAAGCCAAAATGTAGGAACCTACCTACAACCTTAATCATATAAGTTTGTTGATATACACAAAGCAATGTGCAGTAACAGCGGAGAATTATTTGACACGATTTAAATTATATTAATACAGACAAACAAACAAAAGGTAGAAATCGGTAAGGTAAAATAAAACAAGATGATTTGTAATTGCGAAAAATAGTGTTATAGTGTAGTGTGTGCACTGCTCACATTTTGTAGAATTTTTTTTCCATAAGTATTCGTTGATTTGTTTATGTACTTATATTTTGACAACCCAGTTGGCGCAATAGTCACCATTCCGGACTGCCGAACAAGGGGTCCCTGAGGATTCGATCCCCGGTACGGTCAACGTTATTTTATTAATTAAGTACTAGCTGACTGATTTCTAGCAATGATTTTTTTAGTACCATAAAAATAATTATCAGCTTTAAGTGTGTGGGGATATGTTTACAATCGAAAGCATTTTAAACAATAAAAGTATGCTTTGTTTAGGTTAATAAATTAATCTTTATATGACACGTTTGTCGGTTTACCATAGCAGTGCCATCTATTGATTACTTACTCAATCCAGTCGACAAGTATCGACATAGAATCTTTTGGAGTTAATAGACAATTGTGACTGTCAATTAATTATACAAATTATATTGACAAATAATTCGCAATAAAATAAAATTGCGATTATAATCAAAGATCTAAGCTCTATCTATATCCTATCTCTTAAGTTGGACCAGACTACTTACAGTGTGCCAATTTAATTTAAAATCGGTTAAGTAGTTTAGGAGTCCATCGCGGACAAACATCGTGACTAGACATTTATATATATTAAGATAGTGCTTACACAACTTATCACTTGTGTAAGCATTACAATTAATTTAAATTTAGCACATAATTCATGCTATAAATAGCTTACTTTGCGACCTAACAATGACAAATATGTCCTGATATTAAATATATATATATGCGTATTATTCATATCATTTACTTCATTTTTAATCTGTTAGAAATATATAAATACCCCAGGTTTGCTATACATATGAATAGATTTGAATAAACGAATAATATGAACAAAAAATAATATTTTAAAAGCAATAGATGTTTGTTTAAAGTAACCGTAAAAGAACTTCTATCCTTTTACAAAATTTGTCAAAATACCCCTTGACACAAGAGCTCTCTAACGTATTTATGATAAGAATATTGACTGTAGAAAATTCAAAATGGCGTATCAAATCGGGTGTAAAAGCGACTATAATACTTAGAATCAAGATAGTTTCTCTGTAAAGCAAGTCTACAAAACCTGGAACGACAGCTTGGGGACAGATCTGCAATCAGATAACAATGTCTGCTTCACTTTGCCGATTTAAAGGAAAATGGAAAATCAGTTTTCCTGTTTATTTGCTTTATTGTAGAGCTATTCAATTTTGCAAATGCTTGATGACCTTATTAATAATCTGACTGTGGTTAATAAGTTAATTTGCATTTATTACACACTACCCTTTATTAAACACACACAAAGGCTAGGTCACGGTGACGGTGCATATTTTATTTATTTAGCTCCTGTATGATCACGTGAGAGAACTGAGAACACGTATGATCGTCTTCGCAAAAAGTTAACATTCACTGAAAGCAAAAGAACGAAAAACGATAACACCCGAATATCACTATTTCTTATAGTCATACACCTGTCAAGGAAAAATCCTTTTACCTCCAAAGAATTTGATAACAAAATAGTTATTCATGAAAATGCCCGTCTCGTTTTAGATGCATCCATTCAGAGATTGCAAATGTTCTAAAAAATATACAATGTAAATGCAAACGGTAATAAAAAAGGTTCCAACATAACGAAAGCGCATTATTGAAATGAAAATTGCAGGTCCAGCCGAGAGATGCCGATTTCTGCCGAATGCATGACCCCCATTCATATTCAGCGCGAGTCCACACGTCGCGACTTCAACTTTTCTACTTTACGAATATTGAAAGAATTTAAAATTACCTAGACAATCGCCTTGGGTAAGGATTCAATTCATATAAAACTTTAGAGATGTGCTCACGTGTGTTTTAGAGATTCATATAGTTTTAACCGTATACCGTACGTATATATACGTACCGTACGTATATAACCGTAAGTAGTAGCGTAGTCTTTACTATAATTAACCATACAGAACTAAAAAGCTTGATTAATGCACTATATTCTGTCTCGAATTGAGTTGGAGGATATACATAAGAGGAAGGCTAAAAATATTCACTCCCCAGCGAGAATTAATTCGTGTGCCGGTGAAGTCATCTTAACCTAAAAATGAATACAAATTTAACTACTAATTATTATTTAGTAATTTTTAAATTATCAAGTTATAGTAAGAGCTAGTAATAAAGTTTTTTAGGTGTGGTTTTTAGGATCTATCGAATTTATTGGCAAATATATCAGTGTTGTTGCTTGCCACCTCATTCCGAATGCGACTAATAAAGTTGTGAAATAGATTCAAACCTCCTAAATAAAGGGGGCTACCTCGCTGTGTGCTTCGACTTCGTAATAAACCTGAAAAGCATTTGATACAGCGAGTTTGAACAAGAGCAAATGAGATGAGTGCTAGTAAATTCTGGTAGTGTGAATTTTGTACAAACCGGCATTATGCAGCGCACGTAGCCCCCTGTCTACACAGGCGCGGGCGCGGCTTGCTATCTGAACTCTGGAACTCATATATTATTTACCGCGCTCCGAACGAAACGTCCATACTGCCGCACGTGAGTCTCTAAGTGTTTCTCGGTATGACAAATCAATACAAAACCACGTTGCAAAAACATTTAATCCGAAAAAGCAATTTCCAAAGAGGTAATAGGAAGCTCCGTGCGTATTTATTGCCGGTCTCTTAACCGTTTCTCGGGTTATTCGGTACAAGCAGAGCGACATTATTTTTGTAGTAATTTCAGCGAATGTCCTTTAAAATATTCAGAGCGCTATAGCCATGCCCATTAACGTGCCCCGGCGCAATTCGGCGCGGGTCTCGTCCACAAATGGCAGCGATATCATTAACTTGACCCCGCAACTATCCATGACCCCCAACTTTTTGCCAATACACCCGAGAATCGCGAGCTTCTGCGAAAACTGAAACTGTATTTACACATAATTAGATAAAATATAGTTTCGAAAGAAAATTATGTAAATTATATGAAACTATGTAATTAATACTCATACATCCAATGAACGGTTCACTCCACCGAGAGCATTTAATCCTTTTCTCCTTTTCGTCGTTAGTAAAATACAGTGAAATACCTTTTATGTGTTATTTATTAAATATTTTCGAGATATAATAGTAAAAAGTGTCGTATATATTGTAAAATCCTTCTAATATTAAATAATTAAATTCAAATAGAAAAGGCCAATGAAAATGAATACCTAGATCTATGCGTATAGTATAAACGCTCAGTTTAGCGATAAGTGCTTTGTTAGTCTAATTATTCACAGCTTCTTGTTTTCTTACTGTGTTAGTTAATAGTGTAGGCGATATAACTTGTTGGTCGGAAATAAAGGCAAAAAATGGAACGTTCAACGCGCTTCGCGTAATAAGAATTTGTTTCTCTTAGCAAACTACCGCATTTTAATTTGAAGTAATGGTGTTTTTCGAGGATTCGAGCTTAAGCCATTACGAAATTATGATTTTCTTTTTAAAACACAAACAATCTAGGATAATACAATGATTTAATAATAATAATAATAATAATAATGATAATATAATGATTTTTCTACAGTGTTTTTTTTTTAATTATTGATTCTTATATTATGTAAAGAATGAACGTATTTTTAAGTGAAAAGTTAATTTAAAACTGATAAGGCTATTTAAATTTTTATCTGATGAAACATATAAAAACGTTATATTATCATATAAAACACCACAGCCTATCTATTTCATTTAAAGAATTAATGTTTTTCTAAATTATAAAATAGCTCCTTTATTTTTATCATGTTAAACAGTGAATGGAATATAGCCATACTATACATTAGCGCCAGCAATTTAAAGTTAGTTGTGGGATTGCAAATAACCGTTGGGTCTGGACCGCAACTTGGTCCAACCAAATTACAGACTGTCAAGTCGACTCAAGTAACCTGTTGACGATTTTGACGTTCGGGATGTTTCACTTATGCTCTATTTGGTTGGCATCAATGAAACTAAATAAAATATAGAAATATCAATCAAAATCATAAAAATTCTAACTAATTTTAATGTTCGATTACTTGATACTGAATGAAAAATGTGGTGTAATTTTTAGCAAACGAAATAATTACGTCAACAGTTAATATAGACTTCAATTCAACAATAACATTTTCATTACAATGACATTATATGACATCCCTCATTCCAAAATGCGTGATTAAAACTATGAAAAGTCGGCGAAACAGTAGAATAGTGATGTGAATAATTTTCAGTGAACGTGAACTCATTTCCTGGAACATGTAGTGTTGCGCCGGTTTAGTTTGAAATTTCATTCTTTTCGAACACATATCTCGACTTCGTCGGGGAATCTACTTTACATTTCTCATCCTAATGGCCATCGGGAGAAAATTGGAAAGGAAGTTTCGTGTTGGCGTTCTTATTCTTAGAAATTCACAGTAACATTTTAAAAGGTTATCCAATAATACATGAAAACAAATGATTTACATGAAAAGTTTTATAAACCAAAATGAACACAATGGTTAAAGTTGTTTCAAAATTTTTACAATTAAAACCAGCCTGACATTCACGTCGTGCTAGATGCATCGTCTTATAAGACGTTAGTTATGGTAAAAAAATGCCTTATGAATTAATTAATTTAAAAAAATCATCTTTGTGATTTTTTAAATTTTGATTGAGAATAAACGTTCTAAATCTAAGTAAACGAAATAATCTTATAAATATATTTTGATTAAATTATGTTTGATGACCTTAACATGATGGATATCTTGTTAAGCTCGAAAGGTTGAGTTCTGTTACTTATTTATTAAAGAGCGATACGTTTAAACATTTCAATTTGTTGCAGCACTTTCAGTCATTATTAACTTCGATTTTTTGTAAACGTTAATTACTGAAACTATATATTTTCATTTTCAATACTCACCATAGAAAAAAAGTTTATTGTTTTCATATAAAATTCCTGAAAAAATTGCGTTGTTGCGTCACATATTAAAATTAAAATCATTATTTCGGTAGAAACAAAATTTTTCTTATATATATGTGGTTCCTCATTCTTCACGTGATAAAAAAAATAAAATATGAATGAATTTTATTGATGAATGTACACCAATCATAATAATAATAAAAGTCCTATACGATTGAAAGAATTTAATTTGGTATCTATCAAACATAAGCAACAAAATAATCAAGCTTTATAAAAATCATTGATATTTCCCAGATAACCTAACAATATCATAAAAGCCACAGATACATACAAAAGCATTTCCCCGCAGTTTTTCTTGACTTTCATTGCATTAATGGAGGGAAAAACCTAACAATTTATAAAGCACAAACCGCAGCCCCAGGTGGAATGGAAAATGCTGCTTCTAGGAATTCCGAAGGGTGATCAAAGGGGCTTTAATGGTAGTAGGGTCCGCTGATGCCGATGACCTTTATCGATTGATTTCTAAGCGGCAAATGAGTAGGCAATTGCTAAAAGCACCGATCACATCTCTTGAGACGATATTATCTTTTAAGTGTTACTACTATTTTTTTTAAACTTAGGGTTTTAAGTGTATCTCGTTGGCTTTACATCGACTAAAAACTGGTTATTTTAAATTTTTGAACGTTTATAATTATACAATGCTATATATAAATAAAATATTACTTGTATTTGGACCATAACATATGTATAAGCTATATATAAGCTAAACATATGTATAAACCGAACCGAAAACTTAAACCGAAGTATAATGAATGAGTATCACGTCGAATCATTATTATTTAGCGATTAGGTACTGCGAATGAAATGCAACTGGGAGAATTTTATCTCTGAAGTTAAATAATAGTGATATCTGATAGTGAAGCGTATTTTTTAAATCAATTGTATATCGTGAAATCGTATAACTAATAAGAAGGAAAATTGACTAGAGAGATATCATATTCATAAATATAGCTATATTTTATACTTTATTACATATTTTTTCACTCGTCGCGTCGGTCGCATCAGTCCTTCGTAATTTTGTAAAAACCGTAACCGTTGTTTTTGTTTGTAGGTAGAGGTTATTTCAATAGTTGGGTTGTCTGGGAGTCTCAGGAATTTAGACTTGGTTTACTGCAGCGTTAACCGATCTGCACTTTGTATTTATTACCAACCACTTACTACGTAAACTTCACTACTTAATATAGTTACTATTCCAATATAATTCGTCGTGCAAGTTCTGTTGCAATTTGGTTCTTATATACCAGTTCTCAGCGGTCCACACCTGTTCATGAAATATTTTGGTGATTTTTTTATTTGCTTTACATCTTATTCCAAATGTACGAAAGTACATTTGGAATCAAATGCATCGAAATTAGGTGTCTCAGGCTTTTTCAATTTACTTAACCTTTATTGGTAAACTGTTAGTTCATAAATAATATACACTACTTCTAATAAAAGTTCTACAAAAAATATTGCAATTACTTAATTTAAAATTTTTAATTTCTTCCTAATTATAGTAAAAAGTATCGCGCATTTCTAATTAACAATATTAAACTTTGTGATTACTTACTTTGTGTACTTACTTTTTAAATTCAAGTTATCAGAATTATCGTTATAATGAAATGGTGTGAACTGACATACTTGACTTTAAAAAATAATGTAGTAATTGGTGTCCATATTTAATCGTTTATTGATGCAGAAGTACGTACGTACGATGTAGCTTTTTTATCATTACTATTTTGTTTCTTGTTGTAAAGCTTTCTACTTCAAGAAGATCCACTAGATAAAGTAATTTGAATCTGAAATACGCATATTGTTGTTCAGTTGTCAATAAGATCGATCACGTACCTGTCAAAAAGAAATCCAAATATATCTTATATTAATTAAGATAATACTTAAAAATATCTAAGCTTCAATTAGTTATAATGAAAGTATTGTTTAACTTCAAATTTCCAATTGTATAACGGTAAAAAAAATGAGATAATATCGTAGTTTCTCATAAAGGTGACGAAAGCTGCGAGTACGAGTATAGCGCGAGCGAGTCGCTTTTACACTCGAGTGATGTATTTTGAATCTCTTGCGATCAGCATTATTTTCTAGAATTCGCTCCACTATGGATTAAAACAACACTTGCCTTAAGTGTTCTGCTATCTTGGAAAATATATTTTCTTCCTTTTTTATAAATAAATAAAATGTTAAATGCCGGTGCATTCAAGGGCTACTGGACTAAGATTATGTTTTTATGAGAATATACCTGCGATTATCTACAAAAATTTAGCAACATAAAAATGTGTTCGTAGCGAAGAATGATAGAGCAATTATCCTGGGTGTAAGTTATTGTATAGTATGGGTTTCAACCTCGAGCGTATTTACAGTTTCGGGTCAACTCCAATAAGTTTTATTTGTTTACTGGATTAGTCTGTTAATTGTATATTTGTGAGGATAAAAATACTGATACGGATGTGAAAGAATATTTGTTTCAATGATTGCAATATGAAGTTAAATAATACATCTATGCTACTTAAAACTTGTTCAAGAAACTGCCTTCTCAGCTTAAAGGAATAAAATTATTTTATTAATTGGAGCTTTAAAGCGTTTGTATTATTAACCGTAAATTCCAAATATCGAAACTTCTATCCGTCCTGAATTGGAAATTGTAGAAATATGAATGTTACTCTTATAACCCGGGGATTTTAAGTTAATAAAAGAGAGGATTCAATATGATTTTTCCCAATATTTTCAGGCCAAATTTTAAGTATAGACGTCGCAATGTAGCAAGACCCGCCCCCAGCGTGCCGCTAACACTCCTTATAAATACTGGTAAGCCCCCGGCTTTGTGGCTAATCTTTCGCGTGAAGATCGCTATTATACTGCTATTTATTATTTTCACCCGACTCTCTAAAGTCAAAAACGTGCTTCATATTCTTCCGGGATTTTTCCAACTACTCATTTCTTGTAAAGAACCGCTGAAAGAATTAAAATTGCCTCTTTTGGCATGCTCTCCGCAATGAAGTAGTTCGTATAGTTTTGAATTTTAAATTATGTTAATTTAGAGTGAAGTTCTTGTCGGCTTGCGTCATTTTTACTCGAGAAAACAAGCGGAGTATTAAAGCACATAATTGTAAACTCAAAGAATGTAATAAGTATTATTTTGTTTAATCTGAATACATTCGTTGCTTAAATTCAAATACTGTTCGAACTTTGATGTCATAAAAGCTTTTCTATGTATTGTGAGTATCGTTGAACGTCACGCCTAAAAATAATATTCCTTTATTAGGATATGTCACTGGTAAATGTGTCCCCCGCGATCGTATGTTTTGATTAGATTTTGAAAACAAAAGCAAATAAAGCCTTGACGGATACAGTAAGGCTACACGGTACATTATGACAGCGAGGAAATCTGGGGGCGTCGGTGCGTTGCGCCTTAGCGCGAAACTCTTAAATTAGCACGAATTTAAACCACTTAGCTCCGAGTTTTGTAGACATCGTAAATATCTCACGTATGTTCGTTTCATTGTGCAATGTGCGCGTATCATGAACTGTTTGTGCTATTTCTAGATCTTGGAATCCTTGTAGTTTTTGTTTTTTGGTGATTCACTCTTTCTCTCTCTGGCTTACTCATTAATCATGCGATTTTCAACCGTAAAATCAAGCGTTCAAACGCAGTTTGTTTATATTTTATGAAGTCACAAAAACAGTAATAGTTGTAACGCCAATTGATTATTATTATTATTAAAATGCGATCTGAATGTTCGATATAGTAGAGCATTGAGTATAATTTATGAATGGCGCTGCATACTCGGCGAGGTTGATCGGCAGTGATTGGATTTCGCGGTTATTTTGTTCACGTAGGCTGTAGATGCTGGGCACAATAGTAATAATCAAAGTAAATGGGACGATGACCGATGACGATAAGACTTTAAAATTATTTTTTCCTACTAGTTAAGACCTTTGTACAGTTTAATACTACACACCGTAATTATATTTTAGTTTCGCACATTTGTTTTCATGTTTGTGTAAGATTCAATGGGAGAGAGCTCATATTTATAATTATTTATTAATTAATTATAATTGAGTAAAATAAATATTACATGTGGGATACTAGTTACTATTTTTTACTATCATGACGATTCGCTTTCATTCTGCGCGTTTTTTTAATGCCTTATTATTTTAATATTCCTGAAAGACTTAATATTTTTTTGCGAACCATCCTTGGACTTCCACAAACATTTAAAAAAAGAATTATCGAAAATGTTCAGCTTCAACGTGATGCCTGAACAAGGCGAAACGGGTCATTTTTATATATATATATTAAGCGATTCGTGGTCTGTTGCCTTTAATAAAATATTACGAACCAGTTGGCGTAATAGTCACCGTGGATTCAAGGGATCTGGTCAAGTTGTAAGGTAAATATTTGTGTAATCAGCACATTTTAGGTAGTTATCTGGGTGTTAAAATGTAACACTCGCTTTGCGAAAAATACGTTTCAGTTAAATGATTTCCAGAATTAGTTAACTTTAACTATTTAAAATGTATTTAAACATAATTTTCAAAAACCTACTACCCACTTTATCAACTAAGATGAGTTTCAATTAATTAAAAGAAAAGTATTCAAATATTTAACAACATAATTGAATGGGAAAAAGTTGGAAGAGCCTATATTGTAATTCAAATTTTAACTTATGCATTCTTCCTCGTTTCTTTCAATAGCATCGCTTTTCTCTGAAATGGAAATTAATGTCTTATTTTTGAGAAAGAATACGGCATTGTTCACCGGAGGTTTAAAATATTTTTTTCTGTAATTGTTAAATAACGTTTATTATTTGTATTGATTGTAAATAACTCTTATGATAATAACCTTTTTTAAACATATTGAAAATAGTAAAGGCGAAAGTTATAATCTATAACAAATCTTTATTTTTTTTTCAAGCCTTTAAATACTATTTTTTGAATATTTATTCATATTTTGTTCATATAATAAGTTTGTTTAATATTTTTTTTCGTTTATTGGTGTTGCCTGCATCGCATAGGCAGATTATATATTTTTTGTTAGGTAATTGTTTTTAAATACTTAAAAGTGTGTTTTAAATCAATTCAATTAGTCTATACTTTGATCCATTCCAGACACTTTTACATCCTAGAACTTTACTAGCAATGCTGTTTCGTTTGCATATTTAATTTATTTGTGACAACCAACAGCATTTGAGGCTCCCAATCATTGAAAGACTCAATCATAAGACTTTCGAAATCATTAGTTCTTCTCAATCGCCGTTATGCGAGGCTTATATTCTGTGAGGTCCTTCACAACAGAATTTGCAGTTCCTAATCTGTAAAAGCCTTTATCTCTTCAATAAGAAGCCTTTCGCATTAATTAGTTGTTGCAATCGAGAGCATATTTCAGTTAGAGGGTAGGTACAGGTGCGCTGCCAGTTCGATTAATTCCCATAACGAGGCAGGTCCATCACGCGGACGCTCGTTTGTCTCTCGACCAGCTATAAATACATCAGCGCACTTGCAATTTAATCCGTTCTGTTCCGCTCCCGTGATACCGTATTCTGACAAGCAACGAACTCCGATATGCACAAAATGTCTTGCTACAAAAAATCCTATTTGTCAACAATAGAACTCTTTATCTAACTCGAAATTATCGAGGATTTCGAGAATTCTGTAATGATGTAGATGAATTTGTGAAGCTGCCTGTCTTGTTATTATATATACGGTTCCATATTATACAATGAAATACTAGAATTAATAAGAACTGAGAGCCAATTACTCCAAAGATTATTTCAACAAGTGATGTTTTCGTGCAATATCACAAAAGGAAGGCTGGGCTCAAGTGCGAAAACAACGGCTTGAGAGAATATTTGACAAATAAAGGACAAAAACGAAGCGGTGTTTATGACTTGAAAAATTTGCTCATTGCTCGTTTCTGTTTTGTATACTTTAATTTGCTTTTTCCTCATTCACTTCCATTCGGTAAATAGGTATGTTCACGGTTCGTTACCAAATTTTAAGTAATCTCGAATCGTCAAGGGATGTTTTTGTTTTGAAATTTCTTCTAAATAACACTAATGTAAACTGTTGACCAAGTAGGACAAGTATATCGTAGCTTGGGGCTTCTTGGAGACCAGGATCGCACTGAGGCCACGCCACTGTAGTATTTATTTATTTTTCTCTTTGATTATCGTAAAATGCGAATAGAAATAATTTTCGCAGTTTTTCCACACTTGCTCATATATAGCCTTTATCATGAGGTTATCGTGTTTAAGTAAAAAAAACTGTTCAGCTTTTATGTGCCATTGTCTATATAAGTGATTTTTTTTTTGCTAAAGAAAACCTTAAAAATGAAGGTTTCTAATTCAAAAATGAAATATTGATAACCTCTGGCCGTAAGCCACCGTTTAATACAGAATAACAATGTTCCAAGGTCTAGTTTTGTAAGCATTTTTGAGAACTACGTTGCTATATTTGAAAGTATTTTTCTCCTTCATCGAACCATTTAAACGTTCAATATCAATAGAATGTTTCGGTTGATTGTGCCGATACAAGGTTACTAGTAGCCTATCGAGTACTAATTCAACCAAATTGCGAACGATTCAGAGGCAAATCTCTAAGCGTGTTAACAAGACCCTCGGGTTATTGCATATAGTCTATTACCTTGGGTCTACGAAAAGACTATGCTATCTACGATATCGTATCGGCGTAGCGTCGAGGACGAAACCAATTTTTAAGCTACGCAGAGGCACGTTTTAAATTACCAGGATTTCATACAATCGAATATTTAATATCGAATAGTTACTATAATTACTTCTCCTTATTTGTTAAAGATTACAACAGAACAATGTTTGACAATAAATTAATTCAGAAAAAGGTCAGTTTATGAATTACATATACAAAGTTATTGACTGGGACTATTGAATTACATATTATTTTCAGCATACAAATTTGTATAATACGTAGAGTATTAGATAGAGTCATTCAGTATTAGATACATTTATATTCTTTGGCTCCACAAAAATAAGTATGTACTTAAAATAATAACGATTCCTATGTCTCCAATATTGAGGATATTCCTATTATTGCTTATAGCAAACATTTCTGGATTTCATAATATCAAGAACGTGCTTTTTTGCGGTAAGAATAACTTCGTGATACTTCTGACGTGTATTCCGGATGCCTGCGTTCATATTGTGAGCCGTTAATATTCCGTACAAAGCATCCGACCTTTTTTATTTGTATCTAAAATTGAACATTTTGTCGCGAAAGGCTGGCCTCTCCCCTCGAATAAGCGATAAAAATACAGCACCTTTGTTACAATAGCAAGTAAACTGTCGAGTACCGTCTAATTCATGCATTTCTGTAAAAATAACGTGTTTTTGAGGTGCATGTTTTAAAATATCACGCATCCCTATCAGCATCTGTTAACATCGATGGATGTGCTTATTAAGTCATCGTATTAACCCATTACTATTAATATCCATATGAAATAATTAAAATGCTTTATGGCCGAAGAAATCTTTTCATTTTTCCCATTTATTTGACTTTTCTATATACCAAAAGAATCATTTAAGTAAAATGGACGGTGCGGAAATTGATTTCTGATTCATTTAAAAAAACTACTTGAGTTTTCGTTAGAATAGTTTTAAGATAAATAAAAGAAAGGAAGCGATTAATCAAAATTTATGTGAAACAAAAAGCGCTATCAAAACAACAACCGGCGGACTTGCAACGAAAAAGTAAAGTTAGTAAAACAACAAACAACAAACTCTCTAGTCTGCAGCATTTCGTGGCCACCTCTGCAATTTATAGCTCTGTCATTACTCAAAGTTTTAAAAACAGCCATTGGGTAAATTAGAAAAAGCGGATTTCCTCAATATGATCTTGTGAATCTGCTGAAGCCGCCTGTCTTAATGCTGAAGTGGCAAACTCGCTGAGATAAGGGAGGAACCGACAAATTGTAATAATTGTAAGACGAGATAAGGACTGACACCAGAAAACAAACGAAGGCGAGTACTGGGTGGTAAGCGGGGTGGATCTGATATCACCCAGGCAGCCTTTTACATTTCAGCCTCGGCAGACCTGAAATGGCTGATACTTAGACCCAAAGCAATAAATTCGCTAAACTGTAGCCGTATTTGTCTAAATAACTAAAAGACTGTATGAGTCATAAGTGTCTGGACTGTGCCGCCTCACTTTCGGTACACCAAAGTAACAACAAAGAAGATCATTAGTTTACTGGTATTAAAAAGAACCAAGCAGTGATAATTTATTTTCGCCCAAAATGAAGGTTGTAATGTAAGGCTTAAAAAATGAAGCAATTTCATCATTTTATTCAGAACAGGAGAAGTTAAATGTGGAAATTATGCTGAAACAATTGCGGGGTATAAAAATGAAACTTATATTATCAAAGTCTAAAAGACTGAAAATTAAATGAATTTCTTAGAATATTTTTCTAAGATATCTCAATGACTTTTTTGTCATTACAACAGCAACAACAAATTTTATATCATTAAAATACTTTTTACTTGAAATGGGTGCAATAAGGTTATTTTTACTAGTTAATGCAATCTATCCTATATTCTAAAATAAGTCACGTGCAATATTTGTTCTTTAATAAGTGGTAAAATGTAATTCGACAGTTTCGACACTTGCTACTCTACAATTTTGTCTGTAATCTTGTATTTAGTCTCTGTTTTACAGAGATACAATCCAAACTTCTTATAGGCCACAAGTCCTATGCATTATAAGCTGCTGAGATAGATTTTATGTTAGCCATAACTGTACACTAACTAACCTCACCTTACATGAAATACACGTAAATCATACATTAAACCGTGTCTACTAATATTTTTAAGCAATGGAGAGGGGACTAGCATTTCGCAATTTTGTTTCCGCAATTCTACTTCCGGTAATGGAGAGGCAACTGATACCATAGATTTTTTGGTACAATCAGTGTCGCGTTGATTCATTTCATTTTAAATATATGTGTGAACAGTACTCCCGTGATGGTTGCAGTGCCTATATGAGTACTACCCTTTTCACCTTATTCATTCCGTAAATGACAGATGGATTGATAGAGATAACTTAAGGTAAAGTTTATTCTTTTTTGAATTGAGAATGTAAGGTAATTGTGTAGAAAGTCGGAATCCACAAAGAGAACTAAAAGTTGTCAATTCCTCGAGACTGGTATTTAATTACAAAGTGAATAATTATTGGTAAATGTTAATTAACGTATTGGTATTTATAATCAGTATCGTATTGTTAACTATTGAAGCAGAAACGCGCCCAATAATCGTAAATCGATTACAAATTAACGTGTTTGTATTGTATTATAATAATATGCATTACAACTAAACATTAATTATCGTAATTTTCATACACAGACTGTATTTTCACATAGACATTTCAATCAAAATAATAATATTTCCAGTTTTTACTATTATATAATATAGTAGCACTTTTCTTACGTTCGTTTTTTCTTCGCCTGTTATTTTTAGGTGCCTCATTAACTGTTATTCGCATCGAATTTATAACTATGTGAGTGTGTCATCTAATCACAAAATTAGATTCAACCAAATACTTAAATCCTATTTTATTTATTGGTTTGTTATTCTTTCCGTGATAATTTATACAGACCAGTGACTTAATCTTAAAGTATATCAAGAGGTGTAACGCTTAATATATTATAAATTTGTAATGTTTCAATTATCTTTATTAAATTAAAACCATTGCATTGTTATTAATTAAGGTTTTCGCGATCAAATCAGGTTATTTTACACAAAATGCTTGCCCTTCAACGTTAAAAAACTAGGAAGAATTAAAATCGTTTAAATTTAGATATTACATTGTATAAAATTGTCAAAAATGTTTTATTGTCAGGATCTTAATTTTTAATTAATGGAAACATGAAGAAAACCTTTAATAAGCCAAATCGAAGTATTTTTCCATTTATAATTGACTATATGCGATACTTTACGTGACAATGGGCGTTATCGAAAAACGTTTTAAAGATAACCATAATGTTTTATGAAATGTCATCTGCAATATAATGTGGTGCGGGGGTTAGCGGGAGGCTACAGAAATATGTGCGAAGTACCGACACCCGTTGTAAGTCAATGAAGCGGCAAATGGGCTGTTCTCGCCGCTTCGTTGAGGGCACACTCTAATAAATAAAATTATGCCTCAGAAATTACAAGAATACTCGGCCGATCCTGAGATTGGATGGAGGTTTCCATCGATATCCTCCAATAATGAATCTAATATGTAGTAAGCTTTGAAAACATCGCGTTGCGCCATGAGATTGCTTCCGCAGTGTAGGGTTGGAGGTACTCAGATGATAATGGAGGAATTTGGATTCGTTTTATGGCATGTAGCTCGCAGTGGAGATTCTTAAAAATGTATATTCGTACATATGAAATGAGGTTTAAAGTACTGGTAGATAAGTATAGGAAAAAGGTTTTAATTCCAACTCAGCAAATGACAAATGCCGAAAATTATTTAAATATCAGTTGAAATAGGTATGTGTTTGTGTAAACATATAACCTTATTAAATCACATTAAGAGTCGCTGAGTTCATTAGTCCCTCTGTGAGTTAAGATGCCACTCACACGATTATCATTAAAGCGATACGTTTCAACTAAATTAAGATCAATTCGCTGGGGTTCTGCCTGGAAATGTGAAAATTAATTTATGAGCGGTGTGACGGAAATAATTCGAGCGAAAGCTTAATAAACGATTATAATTATTTCATTTAACAAAATGCTATTTATGGTAATTATTCTGGTAGGTTCGGTGCAGTTTGCTTAAACAAAATTTTATATTAATATAGTTTCTCGTGTTATTATTAATTTATTGGATCGAGAGACCATGAAATTTATGGCGAAGAAACTGATTATTTATAAATTTAATTATATATATAATATAAGTAGTCTCAATCTTTTTTTTATTTATTTCATTTTTTTATAAGAAATCAAAGGTCTTTTAACTAGTTTCAATAGTGGACGTACGTACGATACGTTAAGATCTTGGGGTACCTATTCGCACATCAGTCACCATAAAAGCCTTCCGTGGTGGGCTAAATGTAAATCGGTCTAATTTATATGCACGATAACGTCGACGTACTGCTGTTAACTGTAATTATATTAGCGAGGGAGGACGTGTTGATCAAAATGCCTGATTACGGGCCGTCATGATCCCAAAAAATTCAGCAGATCACGAAATACTTAAATTGTCACTCAGTAAGCACGAATGTTGCTAGAATTATAATGTAGAAGGAAAAGCAGTTGAATGTTATTTATTATTTATTTGCATCTCAAGTTTGCATTTAGGATTTTTATCTCTTATATGTGAACCATATAACCAAAGATAGCAGACTAATTTGGTCAAATGGTTTATTAATATTGATATGTTTATGGGCATAAACCTTAATTACTAGGCCTCGTTTATATATGTAGGAGTAATTCACAGATGGACAATGCCCAATAGGCAATCTATTTGAGTAATTATGCGCCAAAGGCCATTGTCGTCCATCTTGTGAGGAATGAGCCTTGTTCACTGTGTCTGTTGGTCCCATATCTACCAAGTGAACGTGTTGCGCTAACAATTGGCATATAATGCCCATTGAATATAAAACGAAGGCGCCGCAACAATGGCGTGCTAATCGATGACAACCGCCAAGAAAATGTAGCGAAACGCTGTTTAATTATAATACTAGATAAGTTAACAATCTCAACCGTCTGACTGCGGCTTATCTGGCACCAAATGTTTCAAAGGAACTTTTAACGAGTTTAAAGTTGGCCAAGTGTAGTGCACCCGCAGCTCGCGATGGCACACTCGCGGCGCGGCTTCAGATTAATTAAACAATTGCGCGATGGCTCCTTGAAAATACTCCGACATGTCTCGGCCTGTCGTCGCCAACCTTGCCAAATTAAAGCCATAAATCAAATTTTCCGACCGGAAACAGAAACGTAATAATGAAGCACTAACCTACGGTACGGGCTAGCGCTACAACGATTCGTTCATGATTAATTTCTTTATTATAACTATTTCCCGCAACTGAGTAGTCTTTGTTTAAATTTGTAAAATAAATCTTGTGTAACTTTCTTTGAAATGATTTATGTATTGCGTTATTAAATTCTGTCTGTGTTCTAAGTATAGAAGTTAGGTACACTATTATGTATTTTAAGGATCGGAAAACATGATATGAAATATGAATTCATGTCGTAAATTGAATAGATGGTGAAGTTGAGTTAGTACCGGTAATAAAATTGAAAAGCAATTGGATGATGGATAAAAATTGATATTTGCACGAAGCTATTCGGCGGGTAACGTTAAAATTTACAGTGTGGAGGAAGAAGGTGAGTTTGAAACATCGGTTTCGTTTGGAGCGGGTCGTAACTCGACTTCAATTTATATGCGTGCGCTTGTGACGCGCTAAAAGATTAGTCGCTAGACTGTTGTCGGAGCAAAAAATAACATCTCACACTAGAGTTGCGTCAATGAGATTTATAAAAGTTTTATTTTCACTAAAGTTATGAGCGCGACCGAACCTTTTTTTTCGTAGCTAGTAATTTATAGATACTTTTTGAAATTTTTCCAAAGTTCCTCTGTCATTAACGTTGTGCATCATTCTCTCACCGGAACCAAACATGATAACATATAAAATGGGAATGAGAATGTAAATATATTAGTTATATTCAACGTACATAAATTTATTCTATGTACTTAATAACCCGATTAGGTTATCAGATCATAACCTGATAAATTGATACGATTAACAATTATTTAGTAGATTTTGCAGCAATCAATTTACGAGAGCCTTTTTAGGACCCCTGATAAATGGATAAGTGACCTCGATAGTTTCTATTTGTTAACATGACAAATTACGCTCTTAACGCAAAGAAAATGAGCAAAGAAACAGATGAATTTTGATGCTGAGATTCACTGAATTATTATTAAAAGCTATATTAAGGCCACAATTTTTTTGTTAATTTAAAGCATAGTAAGTGCTTAGAAACTTTGTATTCATAACACTCAAATCTAGAATTTGAATACGATTGTACTATTGCAAGGCTTTATAAAACGTTTAAATTATTAAGCGTATTTGTATTCACCATATTCGATGTCTATACAATTGCATGAAAATTTAATTTGAAAATTGCAACCAATGTTTATGTTACATAGAATTTGTTTGCAGAATAGTTTCCGTGTTATTCATGTCAATATTACTATTATCACTATAGGATTTTCTCCTCGGCATGAATTGTGCTTTAGGCTGTTATAAAGACAAATGTTGCTGTTGCCACATTTGTTTTCAAAAAAAAAATTTGGGGGGGAAAAAAAAATTGCTTTTAGAAAACATATAAAGTTCACTTCTTATCGATCACTTGTAATTCATTGAAAAGAGTTATTAAAAAATGAAGGATACATATATTGCTCAAATCAATGCGTACACAACGACACTATGTGTTGTAGCATCTCGTTTAGACAGGAATGCTGTAGGGGCGATAAAGAGTAAAATATCCAAACGCTTAGCAATTTAAGAACTAATTCAATAATCGCAAACTGGCTCTCGGCATTTGCTTATGGTGAAGATTTTTACTTGTATAGATTACTAGTATAGATTACAATGAGTTACTTGGTATAGATGATAAATATTTATATTATTTATATTTAGTTAATTTTTTTTATATACATGATTATTATGCCTTCTATTGAAGATTTACCCTTATGGTGTACGTTTTTTATTATTTTATTGCTACACGTTACTGAAAATGCGAAGTCACAGTTTTCTGAATTCTCATTACATCAGGCCTCTGGAGTCTAGGACGTAACAATAAAAATGGACACATTTTGAAGCAATAAATGATTATTAGTTTATTTATTTTTCCTATACATCTTTCTTCTCAGATGTTTGGTATTGTGCCTCGAATGGAAACTTTTTGTTATAAACGTAACAAATATATATATATATATAAAAATATATATATAAAAAAAGATAATGTAACAGTAAATACACTAAATATAAACTACGTAATATATTATGAGGAAAAGGGCAAATATAGTAAATATTTTGTACGGTCAATGCATTATTTTATGGATCCCATAAGGTTATCCCATATTACAATATTATGTTGCGGCGAGGGTAAGCCTACGCGTCAGCTCCGACAGGGAATGTAATATTACATTGGTGTAATCGTGCTTTCTAACTTTTACGATCGTCCAAGGAACTGCGAAACTTACTTGGAATTAAATTCGCCTTAATATCTGAAGAGTTTGATAAATATGTATAGAGACTGAACTCCTTGATGCCGCACTTTTATGTCAATAGACCGTCAATTATAATCGTCAATTCTAATGAGTACTGTGAAGCCTCACTACATATCCCTGAAAAGCAGAAGCCCCACAGACAATACGTGTTGATGAAAGTCATTTTTGGGTTTACACAGCATGAAACCGATTTAGTTTTTGAACAAAGTTAGCGATCCGTGTACAAGCTATGCATTTTATCGTTGCATTTTTAGAATACTGTTATTTAAACTACAATGAAAACACGTTAAAATATTTAAATTTAGGATAACTACACTATCAAACTTTCGTATAATCCAAGCTAAGAATACGCATCTTCGATTTTTGGGTCTGAGACATGCCTGGTACATCACGATAAATGTTAGTTAGCACACCGGGATTCGAACGCATGACTTCAGGGATAGCATGCTTGCAGCACGATTACGCCAACGTAGAGAAACACGTGGTATGCATAATTTAAATTTCCACTTAGCTTCTACGTTGCATAAAACTTTACGTACCCAATAAATATTGTTTCGTATTTTACGAGGGAATTCGAATGAAATAAGAATCGAATTATCTGAAATAACATGCAGTTTGGTACACAAACAATGCAACAGACAATTGTGTGCATCGGGGAGCGACCGTTGGGTAGAACGTTGAGAGGTAGGGCGTGACTTAATTGCAACGTACTCGTTAACACCAATCTGAATTCGTGGTCTGTGCTGAACTTTAAATTGTTCCTTTTTTAAAATTACTACGTTGTTTGCGTTAAGAAAACGACTCTTCCTTTGGAACTGCGAAAGACTGAAACTGTGAAAGTGTGTTTTTTTTTAACATTATGACTTTGTAATGTGCTATTCCTGTTATTCTCTAATTACCGATAAAGTTTGCATAGAAACGACGATACTTTAATAACAAGTCTCGTTTTAATATTCATAAATGTCAGAGAAATTAAAGGGTTTCGCATCGTGAATATTTTCGTTTATGTTACGCATAATTGTTACAGCACGATGTTTTGTCCCTTGTTTAATTAATCTAAATCTTATAAATTGAATGGTAGTTCGACATCAAAATCTGTTTGATTTGTGCTTTTAGCCAATTTTGCTTATTTAAAAATATTTAAGTCTTATTGTAGTTTGCTCGTTCACTATTACATCTAAGGAAATACATACCAGATTTTGTATAAATATTTCATAAATGTATATATTTTTTTTAACTGGATTATCATACATATTCAAATTACTGAATGAAACATAATTATTGATAACTGCATTGTTGTTTAAACAAGTACAACATTCACTTGTTTTGTAGAACAAGTTGTACATTATTTGAAGTGCGATATAATAAGATTGACGCAAAAATATACATAACGAAATCAGCCTCGTTAATTCGGGGTCGAAAAAGGGTCGGGATATTCAACTTTTATTACGGGATTCTAATTTTTAACAATGTTGCGTTGGATTTAAGAGTATTTAACTTTTAACTCCCATGTTTACGAAGAAACCAGTTTGACTTTTTGATGGTTTTTTTACTTAAACTGTTACATAAAATACTACAACGCATATCATTAATACGTTGGAAGCAAAGTGATACAACTTTTAATGTAGATGGAGTATGTTTATTTATTTGTACAAAATAAAGCATCCTTTATGCTTTGACTTTGGAACATTCGACATGTGTTATATTTCCGACAAAACCATAATTATTTCGTTTGATGGACACGAATTGGGTTACATATATACTCGTAGTTTACAAATAATGTCAATAACATATATCAAAAGCTGAAGGCATTTATTTATTGTGTTTGTATCAGCCCTAATCTTTCCTGGTAATGTTTGTCTTTCTTCCTGTACATTAACGTATTTTTCTTCTCTATTAGGAAGTCGACTCACCTTCAAACTTTTCGTTTGTCGAAATCCGAGCTTGTTTACTGGTTTTTTATTTAGTAGACAAACACAATTTAACGATTGATTATGTTCTTAGAGTAGTCGTAATTACAGGGATTCAGGATCGGTGTTTGTTTGTGATAAATGCTTGTGGCTAACATGCATTTATCTCAAGTGTATTTTATTTCGTTCATAATTCGTAATGAATCATATTAAATGTCTCTGAATACATTTTATAAATTAACATTTTTATAATTATTAATTACATATGTTTTTCAAATCTTTAAGCAGCTTTCAAATACTGTAAAAACTATACTTTAAGAGTAAGAAGTGATTTTTTGGCAAAAAATATTTTCTCTGGAATTTCCCTCTAAATGATGGTTAGGTTTTTCGAAATTCTGAAAATCGAATCGTCGCTTGATTGCAACTGAACAGCGTCTGGATCATTGCTATTTCAAGCTTTTGGTTATGAATAAGGTTTTATGATGTTAAAAAAATTCTGTGAATGGTAAATTCTCTGTAGTAATTAGCATTAAACTTAACACTTATCATAATTACTAGTAACAATAAAGTATTAGTAAACCGAACAACATATAAATTTTAAAAAAGTTAAATCATGCAAGAAGTAGTCAAATACTTCCTCTCATAGTTGGAATTACGGAAATTACCAACTTGGTTTAGGTTCTATATCCATATTCGTTTATGACGAAAAAACTATATTGTATGGGTATTATTGTTCATATCATGTTTTATTTTAACTTTGTGTACGTGTGAGAGACTCTATGTGCGATACCTGAAATAAAACCTCAAGTTATGTAAATAATATAATAAATTTGCTTTAATATTCATAAAGAAGTTTTACTTAAACGTTAATAGATTTGTTTAAATTCTTTGCGATAGTCTAAAATTATGACTAACGCAGTGTATTTCCGTACGTCCTTCAGATTTTATAGCATGAAATAAGATTGCTGTCTGTGATTCCAAATTCCGCACATTCTCAACGGTATAAAATTTTTAAATTATCGGTTTTAGTGTTTCACTGGCACATAAATAACTATACAATTTTCGTTGTTTTCATATTAAATAGATTTATTTTTACAAACAATTTTTTTTATTTGGTATATTGTATTGATTATAGTTATGCTACCTATATGTACTTAAATTATTTTTAGCTTTATGTCCCATAAACAATGAAATTTATGAAATCCATTTTATTATTTCTAGCTGTGAATTTTAATTATTTCTTTCTTGTATTCATTTATAGACCTATGACAGTCCTCTTTTATCTATTATAAGCTACATTGTTTACATGTGATTACTTTTTTTTAAACAGGGGGCAAACGGGCAGGAGGCTCGCCTAATGTTAAGTGATACCGCCGCCCATGGACACTCTCAATGCCAGAGGCCTCACAAGTCCGTTGCCGGCCTTTAAGATGCTTATACGCTCTTTTCTTGAAGGTCCCTACGTCGTATTTGTATATTAATTAATTTTATTATTAATATTTATATTTCACACTTTCACACTTCCACCATACACACACAGATGACACTTCACTTCCATGTTTTTGTACTTCTTTTTTTGTATTACTATTTAGTCTTTTTATATGTATTGTAACCCTATTTTGGCTTTAGTTGTAGCATTTAAATTCTATACAATATGTTTAATAACGCTGTTTGGGTTAGTAAATAAATAAATATTTGTATTTTTACTACAACTATTGTTGCCCCTAAATATTGATATAAAGCAAATGCTTATCCTGAGAGAATTAGGTTGAAAGCTCAATTAACGGAGCAGCCTGAAATTAAATTACTTCAATAATACCCTGGAAGTTACGAGCAAATTGCCAGAAAGAATAAATCCGCTCTTAGATCGCTTGCATGAAAATTGCAACAGCCAGCGAGGCGCACAATTATAACGAGACCAGACAAATCGGAATGAGTTGCATGTTATTAGGACTTATTATGAAACACTATGAGAGCAGCAAATTTCATACTTTCTAATCATAGTTTCATGAGGATTTCACAAAATTTTCTCGTAAATATTCTATTGTATTAGGAACGTCACTGTAGTTTTCTAATATACAAGATAATAAATAATCGTTCGATGTCACAGATACTAATATATGTTACTAATATATGTATTACTATGGTTATCACTTAAGATTTATTAACAGGGTATTTATGTCTTAGTCTAGAGTCTCACAACAAAGCAATCATTATTTGTCGCACATAACGATAGCCTTATTTCTTCTAAACCTTTCTTTTTCTACTTCCGTTCCGGTTCAAATCCGGAAGTATTATTTCTTAAGCAGTGCGTCAACTGATGTAGAACACCGTATGTAGAATTTCAATAATATTAGGCTTTCCGTACGTCTTGAAACGTAAAAACCTTGTGAAAATGCACTGTGTGAACATAAAATGGGAAAACGGTTGTAAAATTCTTTTACTATTATTCAGTTACCAACATTTTTATATTAGCACATTGATCAAGTATTGTATAAGCTATTGCTAAAAAGAATGTAGCAAAAGTGATGAACTGAATTCCATAAAACGAATGTCCCAATTATAGCGACATTTTTTCCTCCTCTACTAAACCATAAAATATGATAAGCATCGAGCAATGAGACACAGACGAAATCCCATTTATTTGTATTTACGACCGATGTGGGCCTTGACCTAGCGAATCAACTTTCGGGGGAATGTCGTATATTGCAATCAATTTTGTTTTTACTGGAATAATTTATTCATTTGCACTCAATACTTGATCCTAACATGACATCTAAATGCAGTTATAATTAGGAATTTCTTACTTAGTCTTTCAGGCGACGGAAACCGAACTTCAACAAAAACTGAGTTTACAATCACACAATACAAAAAGTATCACGAGTATGTTTGACTCCTAACTAAATATTACTTTTTAAATTTTAAATTCATCTTGTATTGAGTTGAAAGATAACATAATGAGGATGCATCTACAAGCGATGCAGAGTATGGGCAGGGCCGCCGGCACAGATGCAGCCGACGCGCAATATCCCGCTCGCAAATAAAGGAATTTCGATGTCAATTGTTCGCCCTTCCAAGAAATACACACAACAAAAATTCACGTATTTTTTATATATTCAGAAAAGCAATTTTTGTACGTCGGCCGCGATACGCGGGAAATTGCACTCTTTCCTTGCGGCGTGGCGTGGCAGAACTGCGAACGGAATCGCGTCTATTGTAGTGCAAGGCAGGCGATTGCTTCGCTTTATTGCCACTGTTCTTCCATTATGAACTATTCAATATGTTTAAAATAAATACGACTCGCTATTTACAAAGTCTAGCACTTATTTGTAAAAGTTTTAATAAAAAAATATTGTTACTATTTATTCTACTACAGGTGATACAAGATTGGCACAGATACTTAGTCAAACAACATTACCAATAAACTTAGATGATTTTTTTGTAAATATCAGCGTAAGATAGTTTGTGCAAATTAAAGCGATTTAGTTGATGTAACATAAGGCGTAACCATCAATAAATGCTGAAATTAAAATTAAACTTAGGCTAAGTGAATAAAAATGTTAATATTATAAATGGGTGTTATTTTTACTACAATAAGATTTATGACGTTACCTAAGTAATAAAGAAAGTAAACGATATATTATGTAGTGTAAACTGTAAAAGCAAGTAAAAAATGATCTTCCTATGATATTTTAAACAATATGCATCTAGCAAATTTATTGAATTTACGACTTTTTAAATAAAGAAATCTTTGCTTCAAGAATCAGTACCTACTATTTCTTGATTTACGACGTAAAACAGTAAACAATTTAGAGAGAATGAACGCAGCAGAATAGTCATTTACAGTTTTCAGTAGTAGTTATTTTCCCTGAGAAATCTAATTAGTTAGAGCGATCTCGCCCGTTGTGTCTCTGTATACTTACAAATTATATTCGTTACGCGCCGGCAGATACTCTCAAGATCTTGTTTGTCTCATTTTGATTATTACCAATCTAATAAATGATAAACTATCCACATCTAATAAGATTTGGAATAATAATCCTATTGGGATTTAGTTTCGGCTCACTACTACCAACAAACAGAACTATATTTTTTAATCTTCTATTGGTTCTGACGCTTTCTAACAGTGTTATTTTTAATGTAGTTAAACAAATGACCTTGAAACGAATGAACAGTGCGACAGCAAATGACCTCATTAACCCTAGACCTACAGTGGTTTATCAATTAAGAAAAAAATGTATAAATTCAGTTTTTACGCCCAAATCAATTGAATGTCTATTTAACACTAAAACATCATAATTATTTACCTAAAATAGAGAATGTTTTGACAAGAAAACAGAATACATATAGACGAACTAGTTTAATTCAAAATTTTACACTCTCCAGAATATTTCAAGGCGTGATTTAAGAAGCCAGGTGTAGCATAAATTTACAGCTTTCTCTAAAATTGTCTAGGTAAAATTAGATTGACCTAATTATTCAGAATGATACAATTTATCGAACTAAAACACTGGCCTCTTAATATAAGGTGTTAATATTACGAGTTATTTAGATAATTGATTTTAATTAACTATAAAGATAAAAAAATATTTAAAATAAAGGAATTAAAACGAGATATAGACAGAGACAAATAAATGAAGATCGCTACATTATTTTTAACTTCTCTATAATAGGAAATAGAATCCACAACCTTGTGTCGTACACCATATAACTTTAACGACTACGCCATGGGAAGGTTAAGGTGCAATTTTTTTGCAAAAATACTTATATTCATATTAGTACGTACTTTTTTTTTAAATGCTTTACATTTTAATAGACCTTTTTTGATTGTAACAGAAGTTAGTAACATGGTCTTAAAATAAGATTATATAGTACGCCCGACGTGTTTTTCCATGCAATTTCAAACTAGAACCCTAATAAAGTATTGTAAATAATGGTACATAATGTCGAGGTGATACCCTGAGAGCCTGATTTACGAGCTTCGGACCGTTTAGTCAGCTGTTAATCATTAAAGATGCTAACTAGAGAAACTGCACTGCGATTTATCGATTGAAGAGAGAAACAGATAAATAATGAACGTCTACACTTTGAAGAAAAAGATAAAATAATTTTTAATGTTTAATGTAAGTAATGTAAGGTGTCGGTTTCGATTCCGTACGAAATTAGTTTCAACTTTTTTCATTAACAGAGTAGTTAAAATAATAGTGAAATAACTCTTTAATAAAACGGATACCGATTCCTATAATTGACGAAATAATTGTTTTTTAACAACTATGTTTTTAATATACAGTATATTGAAATCTAATAATAATAATATAATATGTAAAAGGTAAAGATTATATCTATGTAATTATAGTTTGACAGCTTTCGTCTATTGAATAATAACCTATGTTTAAAGCGTAATAAGACAAGGGAGGGAACAAATCATAATAAATTCGGCGAACTTATTAAGTCAGCCGCCAACAAACAATGGAGAAACTTATTGGCGATCTCCCCCTGATATCTAGCCACCCCTCACCACCCCCTGGTCCAAATGGGGCTATCGGAAAAAGCTCACAGGGAACCAAGAATACACCAATTAACACAGCGTGGGGTTAGGGGTTAAGACGATATTATTTTCATTTGATGACATTTCTATCGATTTCAGGGGATCATTTGACCGACGCGACGGATATAAACATACTTCTAAAATATCTTACGGACTATATATAATTTAAAATATTTCTCGTTATATTTATTTATAAACTTCTACTTTATTTTTTGTTTGCAAACAGAATGCATGCGCTATAGAGACAACCGTTGTATAAATTGTCTATGAAAAGACTAAATTTTGGGTTTGTTTAAGTAATAAGTATTTAATAATGTTATTAAAGGATATGTTAAAACATTGGCAGTATTAACGCGTTTTAAACATATTGATATTTTAAATTAAGATGAAAATTTGAAATCTCTAGGAATAAATTGCAGTTTGCGACTGCGTAGGCGCACTAATCATAATGGCGACACACTGATATTTATATTACTTTTATATTTAGATTCCAAGTTTATCGTGAAAAAATCATAACACTAACGTGCAATTAGTTTCTGCAAAATATATCGTTCATAAGAAAATCTGAGTAATTTTTTTTCCCATACAATAAAAAGTACAAAATGAATAAATTTAGGTTACTTTAATTGAAACGTAATATGAGTTTTGTCTAAAAAAATGTCGAGTCGAGAGGTTCCGTGGCTATTTCTTAATAAGTACAATTATATCTCAGACAGGAAAGTCCAAGCAATAATGCCAAGATAGAGCAGACACGTAGCAAGTAGTATTAATCAGTTAGTCACACTTGTGCACAAAGTAAGGAAGAGTCGATTAGGATACCTTGGACATTATTGAGACATCGGCGGCAGCTGCGCGAGAACTTCCCGATATTGCTCGGACAGTACTACTTCTAACTTATTTCAACTGCCCACAAATTTCTACCATTCAAACTTTGCCATTTGATCGCTATTATTGTCTGTTATGTCATATGCTTAATGGGGACATTCGCGAAATAGCCGTTGATACTATTATGAGAAAATTTTCTTTTTCGGTATTAATCTTAGTTCCCCACGTCTTTATACAATTTAGGAGCGTAACGTTGTATGAAAGAGTTTTGTGTAACGTATTAAGGATTACTGTTGACATAACATATTTGTTACAAATAATAATATACAAGCGAAGTGTTTCTATTTATTATATATTTGCCAAACATGATAAATAAACACGTAGTAATTAAGAGGAATCTGTATACCAAATCAATTGAATAGTTCCAAATTCAGAAGCATAGGACTTTGTGTATAAAATTTAAAATTTCATGACCCAGAGTTGTGCTGAATATGAAATGAATAAATTGAATTGGTTATATGGCAATGACGCTATAGCAATATCGGAATGCAATCAGCATGATTGACAGGTGGACCGGCAGTCGGGCTGACGTATCGGATGTTACTTGACGTTATCTCGCGGCTTCGACGAGCAGCCAGCCTAAACAAATGAAGGGGACAACACGTTACTTGTTGGACTTTTCGCTTGGCCCTTATGTGTTATGAATTAAATGGTATATTTAGTTATTCTCTTAAATTCATAGGCAAAGTAATTTACCTTTTTTGCATAAACTCATTAATAGCCCGTTAATTTGAAACACGTTACAAAGGAAGTGTTGTATGTTAGAAATATTTTCATAAAAATTTACATTGATTTTTTTTTGTTTATAGCCTTCAATTCTAGGGCTCTATTAACATCCTGTAACATGATTTTTTAAATTACCCTTACAAATCATATTCTCTTATCAATTAATCAGTGCCCTGTGAAAAAATTATAAAATAAATACACAAAACAGTAAGAATTAACAATTTTTATATATTTTTAATCCCGGTTATGATTTAATCATATTTTTTTATAACCTTTACAGCGTTATCTGAAGGCCAAGAATATAAAACCAAGTTAATAACTATTAAATAAAATCGCAAAAAATTTAATGGATTTTTCATTAAATCCTTTATTGAAGATATAGGCATACCTTTAATGAATGTCTTCTGAATGAGTGACCAGGACCGCAAATCACCGTCTGGTATTTCACAATCAAGATGCGGTTAGTATCTTGTGATCGTATTATCTAGGTGAAACTGTCACAGCGTATTATTTTTATTTAATATGATTTCCGTAAACCAAATAGTCTTGCTAAATTTAATGGTGAACAAATAGCAGAAAGGCATACAATTTAAATGCAACATTCCAATGTTATATTCATGGTACAATTTCGTAAGTCAATTTATAATTTATTAGAGAGAAACAAGTATAATGGTTGTCATAAAGTTTGTGGGCCCTCAGTCGGCACGAATTGAAATAAAAACCACGTGTAGTCCTTTGAATAGTTGATGCCTCTCATAACGAAATTGTAGGGATCGGTGTAACATTTCTCTCGTTTTTATTGATAAAAATACGGTGAACTTTTGTATCTACAAAATTAAGTTTGGATTGTTGGGTGATTCTAATTACAAAAAAAAAACATCAGTCATTTATTTTTTCATGTTTATTTAAGAATGTCTTCAGCCGGATGTCTTCGAGCTCTGAAGTTGTAAGTATCGCATTATGTACTGATTTTTTTATTTATATACTGTATCATAGAGATATTTCATGATATAGATTTTTTATTTAGACAATGGATGTATGGTTGTCCATAATAAGGGCAGCCCAACTTTGGAGTTCAATTATTAAATCAAAATTGGGATTGTATTTGCTTTGGGTTTTATAATTCCCATCCCTAAAAGAACCAAAATGGCGCCCTCTTCCAATTCTACTCAGTTTATCTTTATTTCAAAATCCATTGTTAGAAATATGTGATACCAACAATGAATATTGAAATTATAATACATTGTGAGCTTACATTACGTTATAAAGGCTGCTGAATAATAAAAGATTAGTATAATTTGCCAAAATATTACACATTTTCTCATAAATAGCCCTTATAACACCTGCCGTAATGAAATTAACAACCAAGTTATTTATGTAAATATTTTCACCCCATAATTAGCACATATGACAAATATGCAAATATGAAGTCGCGTTTTGAATTTTAAATAGTTAAACTTTCATCTATGTATTTTTCATTATTCGTATTTATTCTATAATTTCAAAAATTGGATGACCAAGACTTATATAAGCGTGATAGAATTATATATAATCATAATGCAATGAAGAAATTTAAATTGTAACGAATGAATAACAGACGAATCAATTAATTCATACATATCATATATCTAATAATATTATTATAAAATGGACTAGCCAGATAGCTTAAGCTGGCTTATTTATTATTGATGGTTTAATATTTATGTACAATCTATATTCATTTATTTTCGATAATTTGAAAAGTATTTAATTTAAAGAATATAATAAAAATATAATAGAAAATTAAACTCCAAATAACGATTCTATTTTTCGGAAAATATTTTATAAACATGGAATGTACATGATTCTTTAATGCAATCGTAAAAAGATATGGCCATAATGTAATCGTTAAGCTCGGATTAAATCTCAAGTCCAGTCCTGATTACAATTACAAATGTATTACTTATTCAAACGCCTCCGTTCGTGTAAAGAAATTGATTTCTACATAATTTAGTAGCAAAAACACCTCGCAGGGACCCATGCGTAATAAAAACAAAACATTCGTTCGTTACTACTTTCATCCGAATAAATGAATAAATTTTTAATGGACGGACTTGCCATCGGTAATCAAGATCTAAGTAACTTTTCTAATTTACGCGGCTAAAAATGTTTGTCACGAAATAATGAATGCTTAATTCTCTTTGACAGATAGCATCTAATATTTATTCAAAGGGACTTTTCGTTTACATAATAATTAAATGCGCTTTATGAATGATAAATTCCAAGTTTTCTTAATAAGTTTTCCGACAACTTGCATTTTAATGAACGCAACAAATTTGTATAGCAAGAATAATAATTAATATGTATATCTTACTATTTTATATCATAGGAAAAGATGTATTATTGTTTATCATTCCTTATTTTATCTCACGGTTCATCAGCAACTACAGAAAAAATACTTACCTTTTGTATTCTTTTCTCACATTAACATTTCAGCTTGTTTTGCGGTTTTCAAACTGTAATTAGCAGTGTAATAGGCCACTGGACAAATTCTTGTTTATGCTTTGCTGAGTCAGATTCTTGTAGGTAATTAACCGTTGCTATAAATTAGTGTCCGAAGTCGGAAGCTCATTGCGGATGCAGTCCACGACGCCCACCCTAGGATGTGGCATCCAAACATTGTCACTACACATACCCAGCTGTGCACGCTAGTTACTGCCCGCAAGACACACTACAGCCTGAAATATCACCGATCGAACGAGAAAGGACGATAAACTGGTAAACGCCAAATTTCGTTGTACATATCTACAAGTTTTATATATGCTATAACTTTTGTATATTCGGCATTTGTAACCCTTGGTAGGTAATGTGAAACTTTATAAGCAGACATTCTAAATAAGAATTAGGCAGCTAGTTTGTATTACGGAGATGCATGTTATTGCAATGACACGTCGCAGGCTCTTTGTAAGTAAGGCGTCGTAAGTAGTGCAGGTAATCGCTCCACACTCACGTAACTGATGGAGTTTCCTAGCTTCTAAACTAGTTGGCCTGTTCTAGAAAACTTGCGACACCGTTTTGTATAAGATGCATGTACGGACTAGTTCCGATAAGGAGCTGGAATCCTCCCCAAATCCTAACGCGCGCCTACATTCCGCTGATGTTAGCAAATGCTCTGTGGGCAATTAAAAGTTTAAAACATTTCCGATTTTATTTCTATCAACAGCACTTTAACTTTATGTGGTGCTCAAATATCGCAGTTGGAATGCAAATAGAAAATCGAATGTACGGTTACTAACTTTATTTAACTTCAAGGTTTCTTTTAAATAAAGCTTTTGGTTTGGATTCATCTTTATGGTAATAAACCAGCAATAAACCTTCAATATTAGAAAGATGACACATCAAATAGCTTTAGAATACCATTAACTTTAGGGTTGGGAGGACGTTAAACTTGAGAGTTTATTTACTTAGTTCACAAAACTGTCATATAAGTGAAGTAATATTTTTTATAAGCACATTATCCATAATAAGACAAATATATCAGATATAATCAACTGTTTATGCTTCATCGCGTTCTATTTTTAAAAGCTAGCAGCCCTACATATAGCGAAGCTATCGTGTCATAACCGACGTCCCAAACGTCGCTACAGCCTTATGAGACTTATGAGGATTACATGAAAATGCGTATTCGATGACATTTTTCCAGCCCATAGAAAAAGATGAAATATTAGGAATTCTAGACGTGACATGAATGCGGTAGGTGGCACCTATTACCGATGTATGTGCGTTCTTTCGCGCAGGGCCGACGGGCGGGCGGCGAGCGCCGGTGAAACGGAGCGTGACGTGCCGTTCCTGATATAAAAATGTAAGTATGAAAAAGCTTTGTTAAACGTGGCTTGGCTTCGGCGAAGTGGTAAAGTTTGAAGTGGAAAAGTTCTAGGCAAAATCTTTTGCGGAAAACGATTAAATTTTAAGAATATTTGTACTGTTAAGGAGGCCACTTTGAATAGAATGTCTTTTGTTAAACTAATTACATCGATTTGTATAAAACTATTTATTGGAATTTTTTAATTACATAAAATGTGCATGACACGAAATCTGGGTACTAAGCTTTCTAGGCATATAGTGCATATTTTTCTTCAATACAAAAGTTTATTCAATAAACAATCATTCGCATTTTTGGGGTAAACATAGTTGATGTAAAGTATTTCAAGGTTACTAAAACCATTTACATCATTAAAATAGCGAGATTGTGTTGAACAATAACAGAATTGCCAACATCCAAAGTTGAGGTTAGAGGGCGCTCTATTCGGGGAAGATTATTTTAACGAAATAATTAAATTTGCGGAAGTCCAGTGCAGCGCGACGTCGGCGGAATCCAGAATAGGAATTGGTGGAAATTCATTTGGCCGCAGCTATTTTATGAAGAAGTACTGTGCAAATTGACTTAATAAGACTGAGTTGAGAAGCATATAAAAGACGGCATCTTATACGGGCTATGTTGAATTTATTTCGTTATATAAAATATATTAGTATATACCGTTTTGTTTATATTTTCAACTTATAATACATACTAGTCTATGTGACGTTTCCACAAGGGTTGACATATCTTCTAGTAATTTTTCTTTTTAATTACATACGATTTGAGTTCTTTAAAACACTGAATACTTATTCTGATTACTAATTCTAGAAAACCCAAACGTGTATATACTTAAATTTTCTAATCTTAACTTTACTTAAACGAAACGGCAAATTTACATAATGCATTCATAAACCATATTTTGATTTTGTTTCTAGCATAATAGGAGCAAAAGAACGATGCAATTTTATATCCCTCCCAGCGTATTAAAATTATACTTTAATACTAACAATAATATCTTATTCTGCAAACACAATACTCCACTAAATCAATTCCCGGAACTGCTGCATTGGAAAACGACTCGATTAGTTGCCTGGTCAGCTATTAAATAGTTGGAAAGTAAAGGTAAGAATAAAATCAGTACATATTGAGATTCAGCTCACGGCCCGCAAGGTTTCGCTGGGGTTATCTGTTCCGCAGTGCCCCGTGCACTACGATTCTTTTATATATGTTTTAGAGGTCATCGTATTGGTAGTTTGTTAGACAACGCCCTATTTTTGTTGGCTCTTGCTCTTGTCCTAACGATATAGCTTTTCTTTATTTGATAGGATATATAACAAAAACTTAACCTAAGCTGTAATACAAATAATAACAACTTTTAAACTACATAATATAGTATATTTTTTATTTCTACGTAATTTTAGGTATTAATTATATTGTAAATGATGATATGTTTATTACTATTAATTTTATTGGGGACCCCTTCTTAATAATATAACTAAGCATTTGATTTGAATAAGAAAATGTACGTATATCGAATATATTTAATACAATAGCGTCGCGAGTAGTTTAATATCGGGAACAATATTTTCCCAAAGTTACGCTTGCCTACCGCGCCGGCTTGCATCTGAAACAAGCACTCTCTAACGACTGTTTCACGTTTTGAGAATACTGTTATAAGATTTTCTCGCCGAATTTTTGAGCTTATAATTCTTTTAAACGTCAATATTACGTAAATGGAAATACTTTGAAATGTACTGGGTAAATAAATATATAACAGAAACTGTCCTAAATCTTGAGTTATTCCAAAGATTATAAAGTGCAAAATCTCAAAACATCTGTACAGTAGCACTTATAAGACTTATATATTTAATGGTTGGATGGGCAGATCAGAAAAACCATTTATGGAATTCAAATACATTAAGGCCTGAACCCAAATGGCTTATGGAGCTTCTAATAGTGGACTTAAAAAATAAATAATCAGAGGCATATGCGTTTTATGTACACACAGTTCATATGTACTTAATTTTAATTAAAAAATCATTCATTCATCCTCATTTATTCTCGTGGTAGGTTCATAGTAGACCTCGCATTATTACAATACTGCTTTAATTTATTTATTGAATCTACCATTAGCAAACCAAACTATAAAACGGTTTAACTTAATATTCGTAAAAAAAACATTAAAATTAGAAGAAGAGAAGCAGCATTAATTTTTTTTTTATAGATTAATATACCATACTTAGAATTGTATTATTAGTTGATAGATAGATTTAGTGTGATGGGTGACAAAACTTTATAAACTTCTTTTTGCATCGGTGACTTTAATTACATCTTTAATAAATTAATTATTCATGGCTGGGATCTGTGCATATACAGCTAATAAGTTGCCAGTTAAGGCAATATGATCGTCAACGTAATCTAGGTATTTATAATGAAACTGTACCAAGTTGTGAAAGGTTGGCTGTGTTGTTGACGTATCGTCTAGAAAGTTATCCCGGAATGACACACTTAGCCTGAGCATTCGCCTCCGTAAATCCATGCTTCGTTAGAATTTAATTCCTATTCTGAATCAAGCCACAAATTAGTAAGCCCGAATTGGATTGCTTTGTTAAATCTAAAACTTCATGTGAGTATAATATGAAAACAGCTTTTGTTTTCGCATTCAATTATATAAATGGATATTCTAATTAAATCTTGAGTGTTTTCGTTAATCCACTTAAAGCGCACAAATTTTTAAAGGCAGAAACGTCTTCTGGGATTGTAAGTATCCGTTACTTTATCTCAATTTAGTCTTTCATCCGTTTTCAATATAATAATATAAACATTTTTTTTTCAGCAACAAAAGAATTATTAAATGTATTTTCTATTATGTTTTTATATATCACTTATGAATGTAATTCTGAATTTTATTATTTTATAAAACGAACGAACAGTTCTTAGCGTTAGAGACAATATCCTGATGATGCTCCGGTGTCGGAGCATCAGATCAGTGTGGTTGTGGGTTTTTTGCGGAGTTATGCTTGTATATTGGTCTATTGGGATTTTGTACTATGGACTTCTGCAAAGTAATCTATCTATCTATTATTTTATTTTATTATTATTTTTTTATTTGAAGCAACACACACTAAAATGCTTCCCATATAATCTGCTCCAATAATTCATATTCAAGTTCGCCAAGCCATGTTAATACATCGCTTAGCGTCTGGCACACAATAAATCCGTTGTTTACTCCTCCCTCCTTTCTCCAACCCGACGTTAATCAGCTTCCTGGTCTAGAAATCTAGATCACCTAACGCCGTCTAGTCTAGATCTTTTGTTTTTCGCATGTTTTCACTTCTGGTCAAGTGCTTTGTTCGAAAATGTTTTAGAAATTTTCAACGACACTACAATGAGTTCAATGCACCTAATGGCTTTTGTCTAGGTCTTACCGTAATCTTGAAAGAAAATGTCAGTTATTTTAATAATTAAACTGTAACAACGACCGCTTTACCGTAATTTAGAAATCGGTGTATGTTACGTTCTACAAAATTTGAGAGTTCTGAAATGTATCAGAGTTGTAACTAAAAAATATTTATCTTTGAATTCAATAAATATTAGATCATATTAATATAGCTTAATTAGGTACTATAAAGTGTTCTATGAATATGCACCTATACGAAGCACTACATGTGAAATTTTGCTGTTTTTTTTTAAATATGGGAGAGACCACAAATACTACGACCAGACGACTGCTGCTACTACGACAAAACGAGACCAAATAATAAGTATTAATTACGCATAATAATATACGTATAATACGTAACTTACTCACTTAAAGTTCATGCATGAACTTTTGCTCACCATGCAAAATCTAATTTTAAAATCATAATACCGTCCCTATTGAGAATATTTTAGGTTACACATATATAGGTTTACAATAAAATCAAATAAACTAACGGAACTTGAAACAAAACAATTTTGAGATTTCAAGTTGCGCGAAAAACTACGCAACCAAGAGCAAAACGCTAACTCGATTTTGAAAGTTTAAATCTCTGAAGTGCAGTATTTTTAAGCTGTGCTCACATAAATTCTGCTGAGTTTATGTTTAACTCATTATTTTTACAGACCGCGCTATCTCGTCACTAATGCTGTGAACGTGCAATTACATTCATCAGTAACTTTGGGTAATTAACGCCTTTGAATCTTTTGTAATTACCTCAACTTCGTCTACGTAAGGATATAGTTATGTTATGCTTATATTTGTGTAGTATTGATACAATTGTTCTCATATAAGCGTACTAAATTCCAAATAGTTACCTACTGCTGCGCATTCCCTTTCCCAGACTTGAGACGTTTGGGTCATTCATCACAAAAGTTTATATGCTTCAATATCGCTAAATTATAATATTCGAGGCCTAAAACGTTCTAACGCATAAACTTCCTAACAAATTCCTCGGATAACGATATCCCTAATATCTATAATAATGCGTATATCCATAAAAGAACAATGCTTTACATAAAGCCAGCGTAAGACGGCAATCCCGCGTCATACATGGAAATACTCTTGACATTCTAGTCACGTTTAATATTTCTTATTTTCTTTGTCTCATTTGTCCTCGACGAGGCTCGTATCAGTGTTTCTGTAAAACACATCCGCGCCTCTTTATTAACATGTCTATAAAATTTTACACTATACATTTTTCAATAACTCACACGTTAAATTAAAGTATACGTTATTTAATTTAAAAATTAAATGAATAAACTCGTAATAGTTTGTAGAATGAAAGACGTGGCTTTTAAATTAGGAGAGTGGTGAGTGCTGTGCGTAATAGTAGTAGATGTTTTAACTGTTAAAGATAAATAGTATTTAATTCGGAATTTTCTATAAAATGTTTAACTGAAAGATAAAATGTATAAATACAAAGTGTTCATAAATATTATCTATATTATATTTTCCCCATGAACTGTAGGATGGGGATTATATCATCACAAATTTAGTATATAGAAGAGTTATATTTGTATAAAAGTTAATCAAAATTCATATCGGCTTCATATGAAAGCAAAAACAATTTCATAACTTATCTTACAGATGAAGTCACGCAATTAAACTTTCATTATAAATTGTCTTATGTAATAATAAATTACAAAAAAATACTAAAAGTACATTGGTTTTGAAATGGATAAAAAAAAGCCTATAAAGAGTCTAGTGTTTGTAATACTCCTGAGTTACGAGCTACAAGCTGCCTTAGTACCTAATACCTATAAACTTGTGCTTGTTAACTAGTAATTGTTTGGAGATTACAATGTTATTTTTAGTCGTATGATTCCAGTTCTCGTAGTTAATTGATGGTGCATTGTTTCCAGTAATATTATTAATTTGAAAATATAATCATTCGATCTTTCAGCAGTCTTTATTGTTTTCGTGTTTCGGGTAATCTTGGAGATATAAACGCCTATAATGTAGTCCTTCGTTATTTTTATTTCTCTATTTCTATTTACTTACTTTGCAATATTACCGGACAACTGATAAGTGGTAGCAATCGGCGAATCTAGTGTCTCTCTCTGGTGCCAGAGGCAAAGGCGAATAATTATACATGAGTCTATTGTGTTACGATACACTATTATTTAAAGTAACCAAGAGGAACTAGTTTTCACTTCCTTTTGTTGTACCTTGTTGTATGTACTGTCAAGAAAGTTAGTGCTAGACATAAATCTAACTTTGCAAACAATTTTTATACGGTAATAAACCGTCAAAAAGGCAGCTAGTGCAGATCACTAAAGAGTATATAATTATAGGTTTAATCAATGTGTGTGAAAAGATGAACTTTAGATAAAAAATAATTATATTAATTAATTTATAGAGCTAGTAGTTAGAGGAAGTAAAGTTATGAAAGATAAAAATATAAAAAAAACGTTAAAATCATTGATATGAAGCCAAAATACTGCATGCCTTTGCCACCATAAGTTCAAAGAAAACCTCTCGGCTAATATAAGTGAATCCATTGTACATTTTGCCGGTATCGTTTCCATTTGATATTGGATAGCAATTTATTTATCATACATATTGCGGGGGCACCTAAACTCGCTACGGTAGCGTCTTCCTACTGGAAATCAAGGATCGTACGCGTACCGCATTTTTACTTTGATTTAAAGATATTATGAAATAAGCGTACAAATTAAATTGATGTACAAAATACAGTGATTGTGAAAAAAAATTGATGGTACATATACAGTCTATGCTATTAAGTCCCAGGCAATTACACCTGTATATCGTTTAACACATTAAAGCATCTTAACAATACATTAAAATATTAGCTCGAGTAAGTTTATATAATTGAGTCTAATTAAAATCGTCAATTTTTGTATTCTATCAGAGTTTATTGCCGTGGTGCAAAAATGTTAAAAGAGATAGTAGAACAGATATCTCACAACAATGAGCCATCTAAGATCCTTTCCTCAGTTTGACTTCACAAAATTAAGTTTTCCGAAGTCACACATGATTACAAAATCCATATTCGCTTTTATTTATTCCCCAGGAGTACAATGTTAAATCAAATTGTAACATCATCTAAAATATGCGTAAACAAATATATGTAATATTACAAAACCTTAATGCACTCTGGAATTGTTTCTGACCGCTGAGTCGATATATTCGTAGCATCTCGACATTATAGTTACTTAGTCATTCACTGAAAATTACTAACACTTTGTTTTTATTTTAAAATTGTTAATTTTGTAATCTCGTTCCGTTTCAAATGTTGCTCAATTTTGTTCTTAATGCAGGCTAATATATTTTAAATTAATAATCAAATATGAATCATAACGTGAATGGAAATAAAATATTTGCGACTGATGAATATGAAGCAACATTATTGTGACAACAAACTTTAATCGTGTTAAACTTTTAATAGAGTACATCAAAGGAAGAGGAGAATCGCAAGAAACGATTGGATAGCAATAGAAGGTTACTTTTGCACTTTTATTCCTTTAAATGGTCAAGTTTATTGCGAGAATATTTAAGTTTATTTCATGGAAGTATAACTTTTTATTTATATTAAAAATGTGCTATGTCATTGTCAATATTTTTAAATCGACTTCCGTTATTTTAAAAACCTAACCGCTCTTCATAATTCACAATGCTAGAAGTGTTTTAGGTTTACGAATTGAAACACTTAGTTATTGAAAGACCAAAAGGACAACCCTAAAGATATGTTAACAGAATCTTGTTGTATGTATCAAAAAGGGCCAATAAGAGTGATTGGTGGATTCGATTTCCGGGGAAAACTTATTTGTAATATTGTCATTACCCAACTCTATGATACAATGATGATAAACACTAAATCATATTACTTGAAAAAAATAATTTAACTAAAAAAAATTCAGTCCAGTTCAATAAAACTGGTTAGTAAGCTTTACTTCGATAACCAATTTCCAATTACTTATATAGCTCAATAGATAAACAAATTTCAATGAGCGTTTCAGTAAATATCATCCTAATGCCATAAATTACCTTACTGTGATAGAGCAGAACCGCGTTCGACCTTTGATTGATGAATACCTTGGAATTTGACCCCTAAAAGTGAACCGTCCTTTTGTTTCAATGAAATTAATGTCTACAGTTATTCTTATGGACAGTATATTGAAATTAACTTATATATAGTAAAAACAATGTACAAAACTATACAAAATAATTATAGGGAGAACAACTTCCTATCTTCATGATAAATTTCATTTGGCCCCGCAACTTATTTATACAAGAAGCTGCATATTTTTATATAATGCAGTAATCATAAAACAAGTACACAATAAAATAATCGGCTTAAATAAGTAATAATAGTTCAAGTAAATAATCAAATCGCAATTGAACTTATTCTTGGAAAACAAAGGAATCAATAATATATTTACGCGGTGAACGTCAACTCCAATTTGAACGTTTCCACGATATTTCCCATCTTCAATTTTAATCATTGCCAGGAAAATTTATTAAAAATTTTGCTCTATTTTCACTGAGATCGTCGAAGACCGATAAAAGCGGGAGCTGGGCAGAAGATTGCAATACACACCGTATTGGTAGCGAAAGTATATTTTGTTGAAACCTAACTTAGTTTTGTTTGTTCAGTGTAGTACGGCTTTCATCTGAAATAAACTTTTTATTATTACGCATAATTATATTATATTAGTATCGTATGATTAGTTTTTTAAATATCACGTCTTCGTAATAATAGACTTAAATATTTAACTCAAGTACCTTATGATTACTTTGGAATCAATTGATATGCAAACGATTTAGATATGTAGATAGAGCTAGCTTATACTGATCATAAGTATTTTTGGTTGTTTGAAATAACAAAACATGGAAACATTTTTTCCAACAATGTTGTTAAATTTACGCATACATTTCGACAGGAAAACATTTTACAAAGCTCAACTCACTATAGAGACGGTGACACGTAATAATTTAAGGACTTACCGGGTGGAAATGTAAAAACTTCATTCTGTGAATTTCACACTTCTAACCAAAGTTGGGTTAAGTTTGAATTTATGTCGTGCGAGTGTTACGGTGCTAAGCACGAAGGAACATGCGAGTTAGCGTCGCATTCATCACGACGACGTATCGCACCGTCACTCCCCGCATATGCAGTGGCCGGAGTCGCTTTTGTTTGCTAAATACACTTTGTGATACTATCTTGAGATTGCGAAGCCAAAGGAATACAGAATGTAATACAAGTTTAGTTGCGTGACAATTTCGAGACGAGGTAACAGATATAACAACGAAATACCAAAATTCGGATGTGAAATAAAATCACGTAATAAATAACAATTTATGAGAGGTCAGTTTGCTGTCGTTATGTTTTAATTGTGAACCCGTTCAACAATATAAGCATATAATAATAATTTAATCTATAATTATTTTATATAGTTTTATATATACAGATATGCTGCACGAATTTTGGTCACTTTAACTTTTTAATAATTTTGCGGTTAATTAAAACAAGTATAAAAAGAAAAAAAAAATATTTTTTTCTTTTTATGCTGAATACTTCGTAGGTACCATTGACAATACACATTGATATGACTATAAAATTGAACTGTCAAACAAAACTGGAGCAATTTCGTCCACACGAAAAAAGTAATTTTTTACTTCACTGCGTATGCAATTATGAAAGTTTAACCTTAAATAAAAGGAAATCTGAGATATATCTCCATTTTTAAATCTTGTGTAAAAATGTACACATTAAACTTTCTGTTTGAGAAAATGAACTTTATAAGTAAGAACTTTAAAGATGTTCGAAATTAGTTTTATTTAAAAAATGAATAATTTTGCTAATCAAACGTATCTTGCATATTATAACGAAAAAGCTCTTCCTGTATTAATATTTATTGTGTAAGTAAAGAGTTTCACCGATTATGGGCAATAGCGAATTTACACCAAAAAATATACATTTTATGGAACAAGTACATTCGTAAATATTATATTATATAAGTTCATATATTCTATTATATATGAATGGTGAAAAGTGAAAAATTGTTCAGAATATAATTAGTAAAGACCGAAATGTTGCAAAATATTAAGTGCGTAGTATTCACACTCCACAAATGCATAACTTCGAAAGACATTGGCATAGCTTCGCGTCGTTGAAATGGAACACGATAGTAGATGGTGCTTTTGGCGCGCACTTGGTAATAAAAACTTTGGTAATTACACTCATTTAAGCAAGTAATGCGTTGACGGGATGTCGTGCCAAAAATTGCCATCTTTATAACACGATATTGCAAAGTCTTTTAGACTTGGAACTCAACTATATTTCTCTTACTCCATTATTTTGACAAAAAATTGTCTCTTTGGGTAACAACTGCTTACGCTGTCATGAAGACACGTATGCGAACATTAATTATTTATTCATTAGTATTTTAATTATGACCCTATATAACTATAAAAGAAATGACTAACAGTAGAGTAAGTTACAGTAAGACAGAATTATTTATCACAATTTAATTATTTATATAAAAACTATAAGGTTTAGTCAATAACAAAAAAACGATATCAAATTATTAATGAATAGAAATAATGTTTATGTTTGAGAAATATTTACTAATTTTGATGTATTTAATAATTGTTAATAGTTTGATTGCTTTTATATTTTATAGCTTATACGTATATGGGTTTCTACGCCCAAACGTGAACTTTTCCACACTACGCAGATTCTATCGAAGGTGTGTCGAAGTATGAAATTAAACATATTCTAAAATATTAAAAAATAAAATCTAAATAAATATGTCACTAATCACAAAATCAAAGTGGAAAATTCTACAGGGAAAATAACAAGAAACATTAATAACAATTTGTAAATAATTTGTTCGGTGAAATTATAATTCTCATCCGGACATGAGGGCGGTGTCAGGCAGTGACAAGCGACGACTTGCTCGTAAAAACTTTTCTAATTATGTACATTTTGTAGCTAAGAAAGTAGCCACTCTTCACATGTTTTCGTGCTGTATTTTGTGGTTTCAACGAGTGTATTGAGTTATCACAAGAAGTGCTTGAACTTTTTTGTAATATATTTTGTCTTTCTTTGTTTGTATCGAGTATGTTATTATATTTATAAACGTGTTAATAATATTAGTAAACATATCAATAGATTTTTAAGTATCTAATAAAGACATGCAAAATATTAGTAAGTAATGTTAGACACAATTATTGGCAGAATGGTGTGTCATTAGAGGCATTATTCATAACGACTGATTTAAGCAAGAAGCTTCTTAGAAGTGAATAGTTAAAATTGGAAAACACTTATTTGTAACATAGCTATTATAAATATTGGCATGATGTGAGCAGGAGAACGCGTGACACGCGCTGCTTAATTTGAAGCCTGCAATGGTTAGCGAATGTCCAGCTTATTATATTATTTTAGCTTACATTGGAAGCGAGTACAGATGAATGCATATAGAATTTCACATGTCAAAGTTCAATTACTTTTATAGTTAGGAATTAGTTCTTAATTGATCAAGGAAAGTTAAAGCGATTTGACGAAACATTCAAAAACTGGTGCCACTCAAAGGCAAACATAATTTCTAACTATAAAGTATTACTGAAGAGATGAAATCTGAAACTTTTTATTGGTTTTGAGATATTGGTTATAACTTTGAAATAATAATTCTGATTTGATTATTTTTGTAAATGTCATATGAGATGTGATCAAATCTTCCATATTGCTTTCCATAATATTGGTGCTGAGAAGAATCTTGGTTCATCTTGTTTCGTAATTTTAGGATTGAAAATCAAAATATATGTCCAAACCAGTATTTGTATCTGATAAACCAGACAAATAAATGAAGTTCACGGTTGATGGTATTAGCATAGGTTTACTTTTCACGGCATATTGTATTTGAAGATTGAGGAACGCTCGCAGCTCAAACATAACAGTGTAGTAATTTTCTCCGTCCACCGTAAACAAGAAACATAACTTTTAGAGGGCACTTGCTCACTATTCCTCAGGATACTTTACAGTGAAACCTTTCGTCAAATGGTGTTGTGAGATGAGACGTGGAGTTTTATGTTTTCTTGTTAAAATATCGAGCTGAGAGCCTTCCGACGTGTTTGTTTAATAGTGTGAAAGTATAATTTAGTAGATTTTATACTTATGTTTTCCTTAAAATTATTCAGTTCTTTAATGTATGGAAATAAGTGCTTTGAGACAAGTCTATTATGTGCCCAGTTGATAGTATAAAGTTTCAAATGATTTTTAAGTGTTTTAAAACATTATGTACTTTTATTCCTTTACGTGTTTTAAAGGAATACGCATTGATCAAAATATAAAACCAAAAATTGTAATTAATGATAAAATAAAATACAAAAACATTTTCATCCTCATCTCTAACTAAAATTTTCCACATAGAGACAACGTATATTCAAGTAATTTGTTAGAGTAGTTGAATAAGTCGAAGGTTAAACAGTAACGTCTCATTTGACTAAAATAGTAAACTACTAAAGGCCATTAAGGCAGATTAATGAAAATTGAAACACTCCGAGGTCAATATTAGGCCAAATATATCTCAACGGGACTCCGCAAACACAGATAAATGTCTACCGACTAACTTCATATGATGTAACTAATGCAATTATTGTAACTAGGCGACCGAGCTTCCCCTCCAATCATATTTTCTACTTAACACTGAGTTAACATTAATATTTCCCGATGAAACTTGGAACATAAACAGACGATAAATTAATGCAATCCCGACATTAGCCACCCGATCCCCGCGATCAATCTCGTGGACATTTAAAACTCTTGTAAAATAGGTGCACTCAACGTATTAAATTCGCCGCCAATGACTCACTGGCCGGGTGCCACTATGCATCTTAAAAAAGCTTTATTTAAAACTCCCTCCCGTAATATGAGTAACAGCTTATGTGGACATAAATTGTTGGACTCGTTCAAATGGCTCAATGCAATCAGTTAGAGTATGCTCAAGATGCGTATTCAAATGTCATTGGAATTCGTGTCATTTCTAGTAATAGTAGGGGCTACAATTTGTGTGCACTGCCGAGGTCCGCAATGTCAACATAGAGAAATAAAGTGTTTTTCGCACCAAAATTCTGCAACAGGATACCAACCGTAACTCTAAATAATGACAGTAAGAAATATTATAGGACTTGATCAGTATAACAAATACTTAAATATTTAAAAAATTTAGAACAATTAATAATTGAAAATTAGAATGAATTATTTATTTTGTTTTTTTAAGCCATTTACTTATCTGTTCTGTTTCATAGTTATTAAAAGTAGCATTCTACATACCGGTGGCTTTAAAATATTATTATACGAAATAATGAAAACTCTAGTTCTTTGTTAACGTCTAGCAACATGTGGAAATATTTCCAATTGTGTAACGTTCATGTTAGTGAAAATAGAACGGAAATAAACTGCACAAAAGGTAATGTGCACGAATAACAAAATAATCTTGCAATCCAATAGCATGCACATTATCCGCTGTTTGTTTTTAATTTTGTATTTTTATAAGGGCGAGTTCAGATTAAAAAGCGAGAATATCTTTTGTAGATGTTATTCATCATAGCAGATGATTAATCAACGCGGCCGCCGGCATTTTGAGCGCGCTTTAATGATTGCGAAGGTTTTTCTTGAGCTAGCACGTGCCGCGAACCGATTTAAGCCCCTCTTGTTTCGCAATTTACGCCTTTGATGATTTTTACGAGCGCTTCAAGTTATTAATTATACAAGTTTTATTTAAGTGAATCTTGCGTGCGCTTCGCTCTTCAAAAATTTTAATAGTGAAATCGACTGTACCTTTAAATGATGAATTGAAGAAATGCTATCAGGTACCTGTAAAGAAAAACCTCCTGTTAATTCACAAGGCTTATTAAGAATAAGTAATAAGAGTGTGCGGAGTGAATAACCGTTTATAGTTGAGCGGTGAAAGAAAAACATGGGGGAGGGATTGCGCTTTTATTGAAACCAATCTCGCCACTTGCCGCGACTGACTGCGTTCCGGGTTGAAAGCACGTAATTGCTTCGTCATTCAGATGATCGCAGCTCCACCCGCTTGTCTTGTTGACTGTACTTGCAGGCACTCGCTTTGTGCACGTGGCCTTACCTCCGCTGACATGTGCTATTGTCTAGGGAGTTTCGTCGCCCGCTTTTATGACGGCAACAAGTTTCAGCTCGCGTTTTAACAAAACCTTTTTTTATATTTTTCCCCAGTAAAATAAAAGCATCCGTCAAAATAGAGCCTAATTCCTATTGACAAAACTAGTGCGCCGGTTTGATATATTGTACAGGATTTTCCCCGTTTACAAAACGAATAACAACGCGTCCTGGCGGAACTATTAAAAACAACGTATTTTTATTAACAAATCATAACGGTAAAAACATTTTAATACCATAATTAAGTAAATACGCTGCCTAGAATTTCTTAATTTAAAACGCTCCTTGATACTTAGTTGTTTCTCGAAGAAATTTAATTTCATTTCATAACTTCTTTCATCTGTTTAACAATATTAAGTGCTCGACTTTATCTCGGGGGAATTGACGTAAAGGGTCGTTTAAAATCTTGTAAACCTTGGATTTTTATCCCTTTTTAATGACGGAAGACTAAGAGAATAGACCTGGATCTGTCAAACAGTAATGGGGTAATTTGAGGCGCACAAAAGCAAGTAGGTTAGCGATGCAGTGCGCGCTTTTGTCTGTTCCCGACTTATTCCTATTTTCATTTCGAAAATTGCAAGAAAGTGAACGTTAAAGGAAAAAAGATAAAATGAAAGTACAGTCTGTGTTTTAATGGGTTAATTAGCCGGCGATCCTCCGGTCGGGGCTTTAATTAAAATGAAAAATTTTCGTGACTAGACTAAAGGAATTAATTGCTCACTTCCCTGAAACTATTCAGGTGAGAAGTGTAAATAAGCATTCGCAACAACGTTAATTATATAATTATTTCAAACCTTTGCTATTTTATTTCCAAGCTAATGAAAAGTGAACGCGGAAGGTCAATTAGTACATGGCTGGATTTAAGTCACGAGATAACAAGAAAATTTTTATTCAGAAACATCCAAGACATTCTAAGGCTGTATAAGAATATTTTTTCTGTATTCACGACAATATATATTTATATTTTAGAATTCTTCATAATTCGAGTGAATCCAAATAATAAGGGGGTTAATATTCAACATTCAACACCCTCTTTCACCGGACCAAGAATCCTCAGAGAGATTAAACGATGACTTCGCATTTGAGTGGCCATGGCTTTTGTGTTTTTTATTAATTTTGAGATGCTTACCTGCTCTTAGCAGACAAATAGAAAAAACAGTATATATAAATAGCCAGTGAAGGCTTATGCTAATTTTAAAATAGTTTAATTTAGTTTAAAATGCATTAGTTTCAATTTAAACGCTGGTAAATTGTGGTATTTTCAGTTAAGTCCAATAGGCGTCAACATAGTGTGAGTTATGGCCCTCAGTTAATTGTCGACTGATGTCTGAACGACAGTTTTGATTTATAGCATATAATCTACAATTTTTCATACGTTATTTGAAAACTTGTATTATATTGTATTAATGACTTCATTTTTTCACAAAGTAAATTTTTTCCAGTATTTATATACCGATTTACAGAAATTTATTATAACCAGATCTAGTAACAAGTATGTATACTCGTTATAAATATATAAGTGCACTAAGCTTTTTTCAATTATTTGATTAACTAGCGTTACGTTCTTAAAATAATGGCACGTATAGAATCCAGCAATCGTGGGCGGCGGAGACTGCCACATGAAGTGAATAATATACAATTTGACCTAATATATAACATAAATCATATGATATGAACATATACAATAAACGTAGTTTTGGCTAATTGTCACACTTCTTTTTGTATATAGATTTTCTCGGACTAAATATGGATTGTATTCACCACTTCAACTAATATTAGGATTATATAACTTTTAGTTAATAGTGATGAAAATATCGATATGTATATAGTCCGTACAAATGTCTACAAATTTAGGAAAATGAATGTGGAGGCTTTGATTAGACTAAACGCGTAATGTGATCAGAGTTTCCACACTCGTCTTTACATTTCCATTGGATACAGTTTTTTGCTTATGTTCTTGTGTTCGAGTTTAACGTTTATAAGTATCTCAGTACCCACATTAGATGTACAAGTATATATTGTTTCAGTTTATATTAGTATTAATAATTGCATATTAAGTTGGTAGGTATATAATAATTAAAGAAATAAATACATAACCAAAACCGAAAATTTACTTATTTGAGGCAACATGACACTATGCACTTTGTAATCTTCTTAATCATTTGTTTTAAGTCTTTCAATTAAATTAATTATACGAATAAAACGCATAGACTCATAAACTCAGTTAGACATATAAGAAAAAAATCAAGGTAATTGCATTCTAAGAAATTTTCTGCATTCAACAATTTTATTATAAGGCTTTCTAAATCTTTTTTCATCTCAACTTTCAAGTCAAAACGGTGGAGTTAAATCCAATACAATTTCTATAAAAGCAACATTTATATAATGCGTTCAAGTATAGAAATAGCAAACACGCCAGCAGTTTAGCTCCGAAAATAAAATTAATGAATACAACACTCCACTGCCGTATTTGCAGTTTAACAAAGCTTTATATTTCACAAAGCTTATCTGCTTTATATGCAAGCAGTATATTGCGTTACAAATGTAAAATAAAGGAAAAATATTACAGCGAAGGCGAATAGTTGGCTAGAGAATTGTTATATATCTCCAATGACACAAAAACCCTCTCAAAGCCCTACCTTAATCTTCATACAAATATAACCATAAATCAATATATAAATAATGAATAATGTAAGGACAAAAACACTTAAAAATCTTGCACGTTTTCCTTGGGCATTTGGATGCTACCATAGGCCTGACATTTCTGTGTGTGTGATTTCTGTGATACCCTGAAAATGTCATTTAATGACGAAAAGAAGAATCTATTTGAACAGAGGACGTCTTTTAATTTGTTAATATTTTTTTAAGAGTTTTTTCAATTTTTTGTACTAAATAGTAATAGCCAAATTAGAAAGTATGTAGAGTGCATAAAAAGCATTCTCGTATCAGTGTTCACAGCGTTGCTTTGTATACATTAACTAACTTGAAAGAATGCCAAAAGGGAAAACATTTCAGCAATCGCAGGCTACCGCCGTATGGTCGCCATACTACTCATTACTTGCCAGACACTTCTATTGTTGCCCTAAAATACGTTTTACTTTATTAATATTGCATGCACTAGGTCGTTTCAACTGCATAATGTATGAAAATTGAAAGAGTTGTGTACGAATGCCAGAACTTATACTTTTGAACAGATTAGCTATACTAGACTTTTCTATCTACTTTTAGACTTCGAATAGCTATTTAAATTTGTTACTCGAAAGTCGAATTCGAAGTGAGGTCGTGCATTATTACATCAAACCCTCTAAGGATAAGCTGTTACGCTACTTTTGTTGTAAAAATATCAGTTTTATTTAGCATTTTAATCGCAGCCATAAAAATAAAAACAAGTCACCGTAGATCATATTCCCTACGGAAGTTTTCCTCTCTGCCAACATTTTACCAATATTGTAGTTTTTCCAACGTTTCATTCAGATCACTGTCCTTTAAATATAACGTTGCATTTTATAGCCCCGCTTTAACATTAGTTCGATGGCTATCTTGTTTGCTTTTATCCTTATAGAAAATTTTGTGCAGTCCACTGAATGCAGCCTTCCAATATCACGAGATTATCCGAGGAAAAAGGTCCTAAAGTTTCGTAGCACTTATATGAAAAGCGACTTAGGAATTAGAGGAATACAGTCCAAACTAGAGTTCTGTTCGAAAGAATTTGTATTTTGCCTAAATATCGGTAACGGATTGGCGGGGCTTTACATGGTAAGATAAGAGTACAAGTTGCAGTGATACATTGTATGTTGCTACAGTGTGGTCTGCTTTATAGCAGAAACACATTCTAGTCATATGCCTACAAATTTTTCTTTTAATTGTTTAAAATATAATAGCCGGTTTACATACTGAAAAGCCCATACAAGTCAATTGTTGGAAGACAGTGAACTGGTACAATTATCTGTTTGCTCATCCACATAGCTTTGAACACGGCAACATGACGTTAATATTGCACAGATAAGCGCGAAGTATAAAAACAGTATTTTAAGTTCAGTTTTTATATATGCGGCTTATATTTATAAAATATTGAATAAATAGATATTGTATAAATGTTGTCGAGTTCAATTTCATTAAAAAATATATTTATTTATTGTAATAGAATTACGCATACAGTGTTACACTTATATATGCGTATTGTATCAACACAAATGTTAAAAATTAAAATGCATTTTTAATGAAGTAATGTAATCGTGCCTTGTTCTGGTTCTGGTTAGGATCCGATGTCGCTTTTGTGATCTGTATCTCGCGATACGATTTCTTGCTTTCTAATGGGGGTTTTCACGAATTCTGGCTTTATAAACCCTTTTAGTTTTAACAGCACGGGGCCGCCCTGATCATTTCTGGTATTTGAGATACAAAGTACGAACGAACCGATATAAGAACATACAGCTGATACTAAGCTTTGAAGTGTCTGGGATATGACCGGGTGCTCACTGCTTTAACACTCAAAATATAATGAACACGGCAAAATATGTGAATGGCGCAAAATTGAATGAAGTTTTTAATATAATATATGTGTTCCAAATTCAAAATAATTAAAAAGTTGAAAAAGGAAAAGTTTTTATGGCAGACTAGTAATATTAAAGAGTTAAATATTTGATTATAAGAACAAATTATAAAATAGAATAAACCAGTATATAGATACTCCTAACCGCTTCAAATTAAGTAAACATCCTGGAATGTATTTTTTTAAATTAGGGTCATGGTTTTTATGTGGAAAAGCGCCCGCCAAAAAATCAGCGCTAATAAGATTCAAGGGGCGGGCAGCTTCTTTCGGACCCTTCGACTTGATTAATTATCAATCAGTAACAAACATATAATGAAATCGAACCTTATTTTCATGTCCACATAAATACAAGTAATAGTAGTTGGTGTTTTTTGCTTCACAATATAAAGTGATTATGAAACAGGCAAGTGAGTGAAGTAACAGCAGAAATATTTTTGAGTTTCGAAAGAACATTTCATTCAAAAACCTACAAAAATCATAAAATTAGTGATTCGTATCTTCCTCTCAAATAAAAAATAACACATTTGACGTTTTAGTTAAAGTACAACTGGGCTGTATGAAACTTTGAATCAATAATAGGTTAAGTTTATCACCGAAAACTGCAATCTTCATTTAAATACCCCGATAATAATTTTCGCAAAGTTATGTCAAAGTCGATCACGAGCCGAGCTAATTACATGTAAATAAATATTGACCTAGCCCTCTCGGTACATTGAACGGACTGACCCTTGCTCGTCGATGACTTTTTGAATTTTGATGGATACGTCTCATTGAACCACAAACAAAGCAATTAATTTACTTTGTGGACAATATCAAGAAGAACTTTAATAGACACGCTATTTGAAAATAATATGATACATAATTTGTAATGAATACAGATGATTTACCTGTATGTATTGATCATCGACTAAATATTAATAAAACATTATATTTTTAGGAGTCTTAAGAATAAAGTTTGAGATGTTCCATATTCAAAATATTTCATACTATATGCATTATTTAAATCGTTACTAGAGGCCGTATCGGTCACATTTCGAAGCCGAAATAATGGCAGTGTTCAGTTCGCGTGTCACAGGTGTATTCAAGCGGGTACATCGAACCGATATCGCAAACCGACTGTCAGTTTACTGCACCCCAGGGAGATTCATATAATTATGAATGCCAATACACGAGCCTATGTTCACATATGAACTGGCAAATTATATTGGATCTCCAATAGCTATGAAGTTAAACACGTTGAGAGATCTGACTATAATTGCTGGCAACTGAAAAGTAAGGCAAATTTTTCATGAACATGACGAGCCATAATGTTTATACGCTTACAATAAAACTTTAACAAGCTACCGAACAAATTTTGATTTGCTGAGGAAAAATTTGCTTTACTATAGGCAAAGGTATGCTTATGTTACAGAGCACCACAAATACTATAAAGAAGATATCGCGATATGTTAGGACGTAAAAAGTTATTTTATTTTTAAGTTATATTATTTATAAAAATATATTATAAAAATAAGACCGATAAATTTGTTATTTTGTACGGCGTGAATGATTTAGAATGAGGTTTTTCTTTATACAATTTCACTTCTAGCAGAAATAGAGATCTTTTATTTTCTTCTAGTATCTGTCAAAATCCTATGAAGAATTTGAATTCAATGAGAAGATTTTAAAAACACATCAGCATACTGTAGTATACACACAACAGTCAATCGTTAACCAATTCGGAGACGTATTACGCTTAGTTTACCTACCAAAGTTCGGTTATCGATAATATCTCAAAAGCAACTTATTCACCCATATGTCTTCGTAGCGAGTTAAATTGAACACGTAGGCGGAATAACAAGGTAACTATCTACTGCCGTAACGTAATTCATGACAACGTCGACATGACTACAAAATATCGCCACACTATAATCCACCGCAGGCGTATCTTGTAAAAATGGAAAATATATCCATGTATATAGCTTGAACGATAATGTACGTAACAGAAGATGGGGTAAAATCTTGAATGAACAGAAATTTGGAGAAGTTTAGGACGCTACTTTGACGCTACGAAATGGAATGATATCTTTCTACGCACCTTAGAAACCTGACCCAAGTTTAAAAGCAGTTTCTACTTTACTAAGGCTAAGCTATCGTTACCTCGAGAGTCCAGTACAATCATTGAGGGCTAACATTTACATATTGAGAAAATAGTAGTTTTATCACTAATTACAATTCATCTTAATAAACTCAATCTCGAAATTTTCATATTAGCGCTAAGAAAATTGAAATTTATTTCGTTGGGACTAAGCAATCTGCGCAATTTATTTGAAAGCATAACCCGTGTAAGTGAATTTAATGCACAAAGTTCGTTAATCGGTTTACGTAGTGCAATGTGTGGGAGTATTTCACTTATGCTTATTGCATTTTCCGGCTACGAAGCATTAAGAAAATGTTAAGTACAAGGGTTAGCATCGAACTACATAGATTTGTACATTTTTGAACATAACAACAATCAAGAAATAGTTAGTATAAATATCATTAAGGTAAGTATACTATTGAATGGTTTTAATCATATATGAGCCTAATTCATAAAAGTAAATCAGTTTCATTACACTATTTTTGTTATAATACTGGTTCGTCTTAAAGAGTACTAAAACGAAGCAACTTTACCGATTATTTATTGCCCTTTTTATTAATGATTAATAGGTGTACCTATAATTATAGCCGTTTTATTATATCGGATACATGTATAAACCTCTCAATTTCTGTGTGGTACCAATGTAAGTGGAGCAATGACTTAATCAGTGCATATAGCTTACTTATAATTGCTACTTTATTAACCTTACTTTGGTCGTATAAATCTAATGAACATAAAAGGAGACGATAGTAGTAAAAATATATATTATTAAAAAATGCCAAAAAACCAACTAAAAAAATAAACCAATTACTTATCTCCGTTATGCAAATATTTTAAGTCTGTTACGCCGGTCTATCACATAACAAGTACAATATACTGCACTTTGAAAATTCTGTGTATTTTAGTAGAGAATTTACAACTTTAACCCTCAACTCGAAGGCACATATTGGAGATATATCCACCATAATGCCGGTAATGTGGTGTCGCGTTTCTGCGGCGAGATAAGGCCACGCGACATTGACTATTCAAAGGGTTGCGGTCTCAAAATTTTCGCTCAATAAGTTCAAAATATCAGTAGACCCCCGTTTCAATTCTACAGCGTTATCTACATAAATAAAGTCTTTAAACGCAGTTACTGTAATAATATTTTTTTGGTAACTAAAGTTAAATAAATGAAGTATTACTACTAAATACTACTATAATATAATAAGAAAAAATGGAAAATTTTAAATAGTTTGTTCAAAGTGTATATGAAGAACCACGAGGAACAAGGAAACATTTGTAAAACATATATACTTAGTATACACACTTAAATTTTTCTTAAAGCGTCTCATATCTATTTTTACCTTTGCTACATGAATTGGATTGAGATTTGTTACTAAACAAGGTCTGCTTTTAATGATATTTCAGACGTGATCTAGTCGGATGTGCAGTTGCGAGCTTTATTTGAACGATCCTAATTGTGCGCAGAGTGGAAATTCAGTGGCACAGCTAATGTTTAGATATCTGTTGGAATAGATTACGTGTTTATTTGTGAGCAAATTAATTTCGATTCGACGGCATAATATACTAAATTGCTGCGTAAAACACCAAATTAGTCTCCGCTATATGGAATTTATGTATAGGAGAAGTTATATTTCTAAAAAAAATTAAGCGCTTTCCTATCGAATAAACGTCAAATAATGTTGGCATACAATTATCAGCTGTGATAATTGAGTTGCTCGGGTTCTGGCTGGAATCACTGAATAACGTCATGCCACAGGATATTCATAGACAAAAATGGAAGGTGAGGACGTAAAAATCTGATCAAGAAGCTTAGGGGGTTGTAGTACCAGTGAAATATGGAAAATAGCCAGGGAGAAGACCGTACCCGTAAGCACCTTTTTTATACACCATTGTATATTTAAAGTTCCATATTCGAATTTTACTTTTTTTTTAATCTCCATTCCTTTTTACAATACATAAAAATTTAAAAATATTAATAAGTTTTACGTCGTACTCTTAAACAACCAAAGCTTACAGTACTTCACGTAAGTCCAGTAGGAAATATGTCAAACCACTTTATTACATCAATTCACTCAACTTAAAAGGCTCACCGGTAATTCATTTGTATTAAGCTATTATCATACGAAGCCAATTTACGCGTGCGTAATAAAAATACGGCCGCAATACGAAATGCATCGGAAATTAAAGTAATTCCATTCTGCGAGTGTGCGAGTTGGTTTATTTATTTGCAATTTGTTGGATATCGCTTGTAAGGTACCTTAATGAGGCAATAACAATAAATAAAGACCCAAAAGTTTTGTAACCACCCTCATGTATCTACGGACCCTTGCAAGAAACCTATACATATGAATGTGAATAAATAACCATGCTATTATGTAGATTGCGATTGCATGAAAACTCGACGATGCAAACAATAATATTGTATTTTTTGAAATAGCATTGCCAGTGTTTTCCGAAATATTCCTACTAAAAATAATTCACGTACTGCTGTGAAAATAACGGTTAAAAGGATTAGGGAAAAGTTTGGAATAGCAAACGTATACATATGAATACGCTTATTATAAGTATCGTATAAAATTATTTTATTAAAGAATAAACTACGCAAAAACAATCAGTCTGTTTTAAAGAACCATTAAGCCAAACGCTTTTACCAACGTAATATGCAAAGGCAAAGTTTCATTTGTAAAAAATAGAATTTCAGTCTTGGTCATAAAGAAAATTCAAAGATACTAGAAACCGCTCGGGAGAACTATTACATTTTGTCAAAGGTAAATACAGTCGTACTTGTACATGCAGAATCAATGTACTCAGGTCAGGTGCTCAGCAGTCTCTGGAGTGCAGTAAAGTCCCGCCTTGCGGTGTACCTGCTCGTAATAAGAGTACATTGTACCTACATAGTAGCTACATATGTACACAAGATATATGGCCTGTAACTTGTATCGTTCATTTATTGTACATCTATTTATTCGCATTTAAATATTGTACAAACGCTGATGTTCAATCCATTTATTAATAAAAGTGCTTCTTAGATTTGTTTTTTAGTTTTAAGATTTTTTATCTGCATTCAAACACGTTTATAATTGAAATGAAAATCTATGTATAAAGAAAAACTTCCACTATTAAAATTCTATATTTATTTTTAGCTAAACAAAATTAAGCAATTTATAGGGTGCAAAAGTCCATAGAATGTGATCGCATGTCAATATATTATTCTTTGATATAATAAAACACGCTATTGGCTCATAAAACGATTCGACGTGCTGTAAAAAAAAAATCAAAAATTCAGATCTCGGCAATAGCTTCCAGCTAGTGCAATTTGTTTTGCAATTCTTTTTTTATAACACGAACGTTGTGCGCTTTAAATACGGGCATTCGATTACACTGATGTGGCTAAAAATTAAAATTAATATTTCATCGCTTAACGTTTATTTTGATCGTGTTTACTTATTTGTGAATACAACACTGCAACGTTATGGATTGGATAACTATTAATAACGCTTTCACTATTCCGTTAGACGTATTATTTTGTAATAACATATTCGGGACTGAATATACAAGCGTACGTTTAATTTTCACTGCATTGACAACGCGATATCGTAATAATGTGCAAAAATGAGTTGTTCAACAAGTTTTGCTTCTGAAAATCGAGCCTTCATTTCACTAATTACAATGCCAACTACCCGAGTATTAAATTGTTAACTTCACGACAAATGAAAGTAGCTATTATTATTTTAATTAGCGGATCAATAATCGGGCGTCGTGTGTTCTTACTACAAACAGTAGTAGACGAGTGAATCGAGGTGGCAATGATATAGTGTCGAGGCTGGCGGTCGCTCCCTCAGGAACGATAAACCCTTCCCGACGCTTCCCGTCTCCTCTTCTTTATGGAAAGGCCGGAATGGGCAGCCCAGGTGAACAGGTAGCTAGATTGCGAAAGTATTTTTAGAACATCTTGTCGGTCGTTCGGTGTTTTTCCTTTGTTATCAAATGTGTCGGTGTTTTCGATACAAAAGTATCTATAATGCGCCGTTGAGTTTTAGTAGCACTCGTGAAGATAGGGAGGCGTTTGCAAAGAAATAGATTAGTATAGGCCTCTATACAGGTATTTATTATTTGTATTTAGGACGGTTACTAGGGTCTTTTATCGCATGTTACGAATGTTGTTTGATATCTTCCTAGCTTTATTTGCAAATCGCGTGCCGTGAGTACACGTTTGCCCGTAGTACTTGTTGAATTACCTTTTGTGATTCAATTTGAATTTAGATTGTATGTTTTTGTACGTGCTGAAATTTTATTACAAATTTCATTACTTTTTTTATTACTAATTCAAATTGTATTGTCCTCAAATTACCTTTACAGAGAAAGCCTAAAAGATTAAATAGTACACTCGAGAAATTGAAGGCCAAGAAAAAGCTGATTGCAACCGACCGCATGAGGCATGAATTGGTAATGAGGCGAGGTGCATTTGTAAATGCCGCAGTTTGTCACTCCACCGCAAACATAAGAACGACCAAGAATATTCAGTACTACGCGAGTATAGTGTATATCTTTTGTTTTATTTAGTATTAATAATTTGTACATTAAATAGATTTAATTAATGACAAAATCGTTTTTCTACTATTTCAATTTTGTTACGCTGTTTTGTTTATTATAAATTATTGGGTCTTCTGCAATTCCTGACCCTTAGCTATTGCTGTTGGAGTGTTTCGTTTGGATTGAAATGTCATGTTGGATGGGAGTACTTTCTCAAAGAGATTATAATACAAGTTACATTATTAATATAAAAATATCAGCTTTACTGTGCGTAATGGACATAGAATTTTACTGTCCATCAGATTTTACATATTATCGGCTTTGGTGAAATAGCCGCTCGTTTGATTAAAGCTAATTTGTGTTAAAACAGCCAGCAAACTCCTAATTACCATGCAAATTGATCGTTCAGATATTAACCGCAAATATAAAATAGAACAGTGTTTGCGTTCGTCAATGTTTGAATACCGTGTGCTGGGGTGGACTTGCTTAGCCTATGTAATAATTGTTTCCATATTTAAAATACGAATCGCTGAATATTTGTATAAAGAGATAGATCTTATATATAAAATTCTTGTGTCACAGTTTTTCGTTCCCATACTCCTCCGAAACGGCTTGACCGATTCTCATGAAACTTTGTGAGCGTATTGAGTAGGTCTGAGAATCGGCTAATATCTATTGTTCATCCTCCTACATGTTAGGGTTAGTCCACCCCTAAATTTTTATTTTTATTTTTTAGACAAAATTTTTAATTTCTATTTTTTTTATGATACAACATACAAAAATAGATACAACCCTAAATTTTTACCCCTCTACGATCAACTCCTATTTTTTATTTATTTATTGAAAATTGAAATCACATGTATGGCAAAACAACGTTTGCTGGGTCAGCTAGTATATACAGAAATAGGCTACATTCGTGCTTAATTTATTTAAATCAAAATACTAATAATCTCTGGCGATCATCCAACGACCTAACATAGGTCGACTTAGTTACTTTTATATTCCTAGCGTTAACGTTGCTCACATGGAATTACGTGAAACAAAAACTTAATGTTATCGCTATTAAGAGTTACGGGGTACTCATATTGATATCTTTTCCTTTTTTCCTTAATACGTATATTTCTAAATTATAATAAATAATTAGCGAACAGCTTGATACTGTGTCAGAATTTAAGATAGCATTTGTAACATAAATAAGTTATAATCAATATTATCATAAATAATATTGTATTGAGAGTCTTATTGTTCCTGTACATTTTTACTTCATACGTCATCATCATCATCATCATAATACCGATATAAGAATATAAAAACAGGGTATAACAATGACAATATTGTAGTTTGAAAATATAGAGACTGTTATTAAATTTTAAATCTTCTCATATTAAACTAATCCCTAAATGTAATAAAATGAAACAAGAAAGTTTGAATAGAATAGAACTCTAGTGCAACCAATTATGTCTGAGGAACGTAGGACAAGACTGAACGAACGATGTCGGATGTCAACATTTACTCATGCGATTTTCCCCTCGGGGCCGACTGCGAAATGACATGCACTTTTCACTCATAAAAGAAGAAATGTCGGGAAAATTTCCCGTCTTAAACGGCAAAAACATCGAAAAAAACTGTAACACGTTCTACGAACTATTCAGTGTTATAAATTATATTACACTTATTAAATTGTAAAATCTATGCACGTTTTCAAAAATGGAACGGGGAATGCGTCAACGCCGGCCGAGGGAAGCGAAATCACGACAGCAAACATTGACTTAGACTTTTACTCACTTAGCCTAACTCCCTTCTCTGCGAATCACTTGAATCGTAAAGCTACTTTAATAATATCTCTATTCACATTCTGAATTCAAAATAAGATATGAGAATGATGAACGATAACTGATAGAATTAATTGACACAGCGTTCGTTTATGATGTGTTGATAATTTGTTCGGCTTCTATACAAAAGAAAGGAACATATTGATTATAAACATTTTTCACAATCCAATATGTTGTTATTTTTATTTGATTGTTTATTAAGATTAAGTATTTTTAAATAAACCATAATTAATAATAAAAGTGTTCCTATTAATAAATTAGATCAAATTTCTTAAATAATAATATATTTTTACAGGGACGATTTGCGATCGTTAGACATAATCATTTAAAAGATTATGATCTAGAACGTAAAGAAAGAAGACTAATTGACTAATTAACTTCCAACTAAATTTCCTAAATTAATAGTACTAGGACATATGTCACATACGGTCGGTTAGCTCAAAGGTAAGCTTGTATAGCTAGTAATATGTGTGCTAACATAACTGATACACAACTACAAATATTTTTTTTATTAGAAGAAATCGTCATAAAAATATTATAATTGATTGCATGCAATAGTGGGTTTATTTTTGGAAAATTGTCGACCGAAATATTGTGAAAGCATTTATCGTACTTGTATTCTTACATCTAATCTAATCTTGCAGTCCTCGAGGAATCATGCTGCCACGTGATAGCAACGCGATACATTATTGCATTCCGAACCCGATGCCAACTGATTTTTTTACTATTATATTTCAACTTAACTTTTGTTACATGTTGAAATGTTACTTCAAAGCGAATTTTTATTAAAAGTATTTAAAGAAACTTATTTTGGCATTAACCTATTTACAATAAACATTTTAATATGTGATACGGTTAAATCGTTTCAAAGCAAGCATTGTAAATAAATTATTATAAGCTTAAGTGAAAAGGTTTAGTATTATTATATGGGAACATATAGTACACAAAACTTAAATTCCTGATACAAAATATAAACCATATATATACAAAATATATATAGTAGATTTTGACAGAGATAACTAAAGAGTATTTTATCTATAAGAGTTTAGAGATAGATTTTTTGACGAAACATTTGGAATTCATTTTACCAAACATTTTACCAAATTAAAATCTTTTTCAAAAGTTAAAAGTTCTAATGTAAAATTTAAACAATAGTAGTTGAATTTGCAAAAAGAAGCACTCATTATTCTCAGTTAAATATTTGAGCGATTGATAGAAGATGCAACCGCTTCATAACAACTACCTGCTCGAGAAATGGCTCGCATTTAATCTTTCAGACATTTTCAAATATCCTCTCATTAACTTGTGTACCCACTTCAGACATCGACGATTTGTTACTTTAAATCGTGCCGATAGAATGAAAGAGCGCCGAGGTTTAGGGGCAATAGGTACATTTCAGCGGTATTCACTCAACATTTTATTTCTTAATGCAGACGAAGGATTTCTTATAAAATGCTCAGATATTTCCTCAGCTAATTAATCAACTTTCAGATTGTAAACGCTACTCAGAGAGGGTAGAACAATTCTTTATTCAAAGAAAACAGATTATGGGTTAGCCTTTTTCATTTTTAAATGATTAAAAAATATGTTTTTTTTTAGAATTATCAGTGAACGATTTAAATGTATCAAAAACGAATGATTTTTTTTTCATTTCGCTTAGTTTTTCAATTATTCAATTATTTTAAGCCACTTTTTTTTTTATCAACAGTTATATATTGTTATATAAATCGATGATAGATTTACTAACATAACACTTATTGTTCAGTTTTTTAATTGATAAATTAATGGTGTGATCATGTAAGCAGTTTGAATTAAGAAATAATTTAAAATGTCCTTAACTTATGTAAAATATAATAAGTCGCAATAGGATTAACGAATTGTATCCAAATTTGCTTTAACCATATATAGTATTTCATACATTTACTTGACAAATAACTTACGCTATAGTTTACTACAGTATTATATTAATTTACAATGAAACTATGAGGCAACAATTAATATTATATGTGGCAAAAACGCTCCTAATTCGGAACGTGTCTCAGCACCGCCCCGAAAGCAGTTAGTGTAATGAAAATTTAATAAACTGCATTTCACCTAATGCAGATAAATGTTATGTTAACCTTGGTATTTTCAAGTAACAGATACCTGAACTTTTAAATCAAATAAGGACAAAATTTAGTAGAACATACTATTTTTAGCGGTTTCTACGTTTCGAAGGTAGAATGTTATCTATGAAGTAAGGCAGATACAAGTGATAAATACTTGAATATTTTATCTGAATTCTGATAAAGGGATGTAAATGACTACTCGTCCAATTTGCATTGAACAGATTAACGTCATAATCGAGGCGATTCAATCAGGGACCGAGACTCTTGGACAAAGGAGAGGAGGAAGGAAGCTTCAGCGTTACGCCGATACTAATAAGCTGAGATAAAATGCTAATTCTGTATACATTCGATTTTCAAAATGGGAACAGGTAGCCTACAGTGCCTTAAATTTCGCCTTAAAAGACGTCCTTAGAGGTATATTTACGGGATTATTTCACGATTATAAAACTATGCATTATATATGCATAATTAATAACTTTGAGAAGGCGTAAGTCTTACGTAACGTAACGGTACGCCTTCTTAGAGTAATTCACACGTAGGAGGTCCTGGGTATATTGGCGATAATAAACTAAAATGCATTATATTGAGTTATTTTAGAAACATCCATGTATTAATTGACCGAATCTGACTAACTGATACTTAACTAAGTATGCCGACGGTTTATATACACTTACAACAACTACTCCTACAACCTTTCAGTATAAAATCCTTGACTTCAATAGCTCTTAAAGAGGACTTACGCAATCCGATCTAAGTGAGCGATTGTCATATTGATTCAGTGTTTGGTGCGAGTGTTTTCGGAAGCTAAGATAAGAAGAAACGTGCTTGCTAGTGTGGCGGGCGGACCAACCACAGTCTAGTTACAAACAGAAACACAATTGACTGAATGTCTTTTCGTCGGCTTGATTTTCTACCGACTTAGGAATTTGGACAGCTGTTCTACTTAAGCTGTGCATGACCTTTCGTATAAGTCCGTAAGAAATATTACTACGATTAAGTTTCCTGCTATAACTACTTTTCGTTGGCTTCAATTCATCAACATACCAAAAAAAGTATTCATGGAATTAAATGAGGCCGAGTGAAAATTGAGATTAACGAAACTGAAACAGAATGTGTAACTTATCAACCTAACGTAACTTTATCGAAAAGAGATCGTTAAACGTTGACACTTTTCAAAGTTTTAGCTTTCAGTAAAAACAAGTTGAGGAATTTTCTGTAACTAGATTAATGTACGGTAAGTGAAACTACTTCGCTTTAACTTGCCAACTTAAAGAAAATCGAGTTTTGTATTATTTTTAACGAACTGAGCGCCTTTAGAATTCATTAGCTGAGCAGTGAGATTCGTTTTACATGCCCAACGCAGCTCCACCAAACTTAGAACACGGGTCACGATGGAATCACACAATTTATTGGTTCTAATTGCTCCTAGAAATACATATACAAATACCTTAATCAATTTAAGATAGTGCAGGCATCGAAAGAAAGAAAGTTTCGTTTGCGCGAGTAATAACAGAGTATATTTGTAAAAATTTGTTAGCTAATATTTTCACGAGATAAACATTTAAAGATTACTATACATTAAATTTTATAGGTCCGCCATCAAATTAATCTTTAAGACAAATCTTCTCTTTTTCCGTGTTCAGTTGCTCGTTAACTGTACTAATAATAATAATATTTATAAAATGTACGTCAGACCAAAACAGTCCAGAGAATATTATTAGTGGTTGTAGTATGAATTCTCCTATCATACGAAGTATAATTAAACTAGATAATGTAACCTGGGACACAAGTCAACCTAACAACTTGATTAGGAAAAAAAATCTTAGGACTAGAATTAGTCATTTTTATGATTTTTTTATGAATTAGTTATTTTTTTTACAAAATGTCTGATGTTAAGAAACAAATAAAAATAAGATTAGTATATCGTGATTAACATATCATAATTTTTTATTTCATTATAAAAGATCGTATTGAGAAAAAAATCTACTAAGCAACTGCAAGCCAGTATGAAAGTAAATTTCAGTTCAAGCCTTCTTCTTTTTTAATGACAGTTTCAAACTTAAACATTGTATATGATTTAAATCAAGCTATTTACTAGCATACTAGTTGAACACAAATAAATACTTATTAATTAATCTTCATTTACATATAAGTAATAATAGTGTACAAATTTAATATTTACATTAAAACCGGGTAATCTGTATTTACGGCAGATTTTCAAGCGAAGAGAAACCACAACAAATGGTTGCTTCCGTTGATAAATCGCGTAGCAACATGCGATGTTCAATTGTATTAAATTAGTCTACAAACTGCGGAGATTTGCGTAATTGACTATCATATGACACAATATTATCTCAGTCTATTGTATTTGTGATTAAGAATACGGGAGATAACGGCTAAGTTAAATAGTAGTTTGCATAACGGTTTCAGGATCTGCGATCATTAGGCAAATCGCGTGAAGTTAGACGCCAATTAGTATAGTTAATGTTTGGCCGGCGTCACTCAATGCCACATAATGTATGGAGCTTTAAATTGGTATCAAGTTTTAATTTACGCGCCTATCATATTACTTAGGACACGTTATTCGATGATTTAAATGTGTTATTTTTAGCTGCTTAGGTGTCGCAGAACTGTAATTCTTCGTTTTTAAATTGGTCTAACTAACGATGATTTATTACTACACGGTGATCACAGTTGCTGAAAAGCATCCGTTTTATTCCGTTACAAAGTATTCAATATATTCAAGTTTTGCACACGCGTTAATAAACGACAGTTCTTATCTAAAGAAAAAGACTTTATTAACGGATTAAGCTATGTATTTTTACAAAATTTAAGTATATTTTACATTATATTAAATTTTCCCGACGTTTCGCGTACTTTACAGCGTGCGGTCACGGCAGACTGAAGACAAAAGGTGTTGATTTTTAAAATAAGTGTCAGTACTTATCTTTTTTAATCGTAGAAATTACTTTTAAAAATATTATACCTATATATTACAACAAAAAATAAAAAAGTTGCAAATATTTTGAGTTAATCAGTTTAAATTTTCATGAAAGTTGAAAACGTAATAATGTCGGTTAAAGAAAAACTTTGAGATTGTTTGTGCCAAAACAGTATTTTTGAACAAGCGATATTTCAGTTACTATGTAATATATAGATCCTATTTGTGATACCATCTAAACTATTATTTTACTTTATTTTATTTATTGAATGAGGCAGCTGTGGCATAATGCGCTTATTCATAAAATCTAAGAAAGAAAGAGACGAACGAATAATAGTCAAAATGGTGGGATAAGTATTTAAAAATCATTCAAGTAGTATCAAAAAGTTATCAAATGTTCCTGTTTCAATATCAAAGGAAATAACCTGATAACTTTATTAGGTCGATTTCATGAATTATTATTTGTGTAAAGCGAAATATATTTGTAGCAAAATTTTAGTAGGGAAATATAAATATTCCAAGTAGGACGATAACCTTTATCGCCTTAACAATTGGATTCAAGCACCTATATTATTCCGCCCAATTGGATAAATAACTAGAAACTTAGACGGGGAAATCGGGCCAATATTTCCTTGTATAAAAGTAACAATATTGGATACGAAGGTCAACGTATAACGCAAATTTATTCTGTTCACTGGGTGTATTGGCTCACATAACCGGCGATCTGAGCGGCGACAGAACCGGAATGATAACGGTCTAATTTTGGAGGCTGCGGTTGCTTCATGCGCCTTAAATTACATTGTGGCATCTTCCCTGAAAGGTTTTATTCATAAATCTAGCGAAACGTTTTCATAAAGTTAAGGGAAAGTGCCTTTTTGGGTTGCAATTTGAAGAATTTGACCAACATTGATATTATAAAGTTCATACACCAATATTATAAAGGGCAAAGATTTGTATATTACGAAGAAACTCCGTAACTACTGGACGGATTAATAAAATTTTTTCATTACAATGCTACAACATTCTTAGTGTTTTATAAATCATACAAATGTATATGTAGGCTATAGAACATTACACTACCAATAGGAGTGGAGCATCTGTCATAGCATGAAACCACGGCGAAAAGTTTTTATATGAAATTCCTTTTTATCGAATGACAGGACGAGTTTGATAGGTTAATTTTAAAACTGTAATTGTGTTGTTCACACTTACAGTTTTAATGCCTCGCAGCAACCGTGTTACGCATTCATATCAGATAAAGAAGTTTTATTCAGTTCGTTCATTCAAGAAATCTTCGACGCATACGAATAATTATAAAACGTATGATCATGCGTCAAAGATTTGTTTAAGTTAAAAACTTACGATAACTTTTCAAATATATCTACATTATTCATGAAAACAGAGACAAACTTATAGGTCGGTTGTAATTAATGTCCGTGTGAAAATGAATATTGAATTGAGAAACGCTTTAAGTAGTTTGTCCTATGTTTATTAACCGGTTTTCGCTGATGCTGAATTCGTATTTACGCATGAATTAAAAACTATAAGTAGTTCATTTAAAAACCACAATATAGAAAGGCATTACCAGTGTACATTGTACCAAAAACTACATACCTGACATTGAAATCGAAATCCCATAAACATTCTGTACACTTAACATTTTTCAATACATTTTTATTATACTAAACGTATACGTCATTTTGTCTATAGAGACAACAATACACGCCTGTTATCCACAAAAGTCATACTCGTACTATTAATGAAATGAGAATACCCACCTTAATTACTTTGTAAATATGATTTTAGTTGTCTACTATATGGATGTCGTTAGATCGTCTTTACCAGAATTATTTAAATTTTATTAATTACTGGTATTTCTTATACTATAACAAAGTATATTTAATTTTATATCAAGTAATGTTCTACAGTGAAAACTGTGTCCTGTTAAATACTAATAAAACGTTGTAGGTTAAACTTGTGAACAAAGGTAATATGAAATATTATATTGTGCGAGTATTTTGATTAAAATACTAGCTGACCCCGCGAACCGCCAACTGTTAGTTGATACTTTATTTTTTAATAGTTATTATGCTTTTCGGTACGCCGCATGAGAAAAAAATTAAAATATAATTCATCAATTACATTGTCATATTGAGAAATATATATAATACTAGCTGACCCAGCAAATTTTGTTTTGCCATACATGTGATTTCAATTTTCAATTAATAAATAAAAAATAGGGGTTGAAATTGATAGAGGGGTAAAAATTTAGGGTTGTATGTATTTTTGTATGCTTGTATAGTTATAAGTAGAAAAGTAGAAACTCAAAAATTTGTCTAAAATACAAAATTTAAGGGTGGACTACCCTTAACATTTAGGGGGATGAAAAATAGATGTTGGCCGATTTTCAGACCCACTGAATACACTCACAAAGTTTCATGAGAAGAGGTCAAGCCGTTTCGGTGGAGTATGGAAACGAAAACTGTGACACGAGAATTTTATATATAAGATATCCCCATATTCATATCAGTAGTTTTGCATTCCCGGAACATTTGTAAATAACACTTTATGTTATAGTATTAAAGTACAAATTGACTTTTAAGTATTATTACAAATCGTTTTGTATTGTTTTATACACTATTTTTTTAGACGTTTTCAGGCAAATTTTTAAATGTTTGTCTACAAGAACCATCCCCGTGCTTCAAATAATTTTCGAAATCTGTTCGCTTAATCTCGAGATCTGCGTTTGGCAACATATTCAGCGATTTTTATTAAATTAGCGATTATTACTACATTAGATGTACATGTAAAATTCTACGAAAGGTTGCTGTAGACAATGTTTACTTCAAAGCACTCGAAACGACATGTTATGTACATAAATTCGCGTTAAGTTTTGTAAATAATGTAAAAAAACCTTTTTTTCTGTACTAGGATGCAGCACTTAACTGATTTAAATGAATTCTGCTATGTGAAAGACTATGGCGGCCTTATTGACTATCATTTTAATTAAGAAAAGTAACCTTTTTAAATATAAAATGATAAAACCTCAATTAGTTTATAAAAATGTATGTTACAGTTTCTGTTATATTAAGGCCTATCAGGAAGTTGATAATTTAATAATTCTGCAGAAAAGATGCTGCTAGATATAATACAATTTGCTGCTTTTGTTCACAGCACGGTCATTGGTTCTTCATACGTAATTCATAGGGTCTCTGTGATGCATTTTAAATGCAATCTAAGGAACGAGTTAAGTTGTGAACTAGCTTTTCTAACTTTAAGTTCAGTTATATTACTTTTTAAGGCAGCACGGGTTTTACATTTGAAGATTACATTGTTATTTACGGATGAATAGTTATTAAACAATAAATACTGCAAATCTATATGTTGTTTCAGGGGAATTGATTATGAAAGTAAAACAACAGTTTTAGACAGTTAACACCTTATGTTTTCAGTCTACCGTGACCACGCACGCTGTAAAACACGCGAAACGTCGGGATTCGGGATTTTTTTTTAAATTAATTATATTTAAATGTCAATACGTAACATAAATCCGTTAAAAAGTGTTTTTCTTTAAATGAGTAACAGTTATGTTAATAAAAGACAATATTAATTAAAAACAAGAGATTGGCTCGTAATTTATCTCGCTTCAAATAAGAAATTTGTGTGCCCCATGATGCATAAAGGACTTATGCATCTCTAAAAGTAAAAGTTTTGTAAACGTAATAAATGAATTCATCCATTAAGAGGGATCCGGTGTGACATCTAATTAGAAGTCGCGCGACGAATTTCCAATGTATTACAGAAACCGCTAAATATGGTGAAGTGAAATAAAAGTTTTATTTACTGTGCGTTGGCTTCCAAATGAATATTTATGCATCTTTACATTATTCAGTGCTCACTTCGAACTTTAGTGCTCGGTTTACATTTTGATTAGATCCATTTTTGTCGCTTTTATAGACATTTTATAATTACATTTTCTATTTTAGGGTATTAAGGCAAATTCTGTCTTATATGAATTTTCGTTAAACATTAACATGTTTACTTATATTTTGAGGCTGTATGATCATGAACCGTCTGTCACTCTCTATTAAATCTTGTTTAATTTTAAATGAATTAATACAAATATATAAATGGACCTTCCAGGATACTATAATTATGCAGCACAGTAATTAATTGCAAGAGAATGAATTATCTCTCCGACCATAAGGTACTATGGCTGAGACTGTTCTTTAATTATTTTTTATGGGACAGCGGGACAACAAACGAGCAGGTTCTTGGAATAAAGTGCTAACCGCCATCCATAGACACCTGCAACGAGAGGCTTACGGTGCTTAATTAGATTTCGCAATTTTCCAAGATCCCTTTAAAAATGTAATCATTAGTACGGTTAGCATAGGGCAAGGGGTGGGCACGTCAAACTTGCCAATAAGTTTCCGTCGGAGTCGCTTTACAATAATGACGGTTAATTTTAATGACGCGTCGTCGCGAGACACCCGCCGTCCGCGACACCGTGCGCCATACTACCCCTCCCACCCTGGCGCGTGACTAGAATCACCAAGTACCCTCCATATTGGAATACGACGACCGAAAGTCTAACGATAAATTTAGTTATTACTTGTGAAAATAGACGGAAGGAGATCGCTAACTTGTCCTCGTGAGAAGATAATGGATCATTCGGGCGAATGTTTTAGTCATTTTACGAAAAAGGTCTCGTTAACGCCCCTTTATGTGAAGAGTTTTTCGATTGTATGGAGTATGTCGAAATTTTGAAAATTTTTCAAGAAGTATCGTTAGGATCTAGAGACATTGCCGTTCATCAAAAGTTTTAATTTTCCTATTAGATTTTGGGGAAAGTTTTTATCCCTACGAAAGCGTTTAGCGATACATTAGATTTCTATTATATACTAGATTCTATATAACGATTACGTTATTTAGAATCTAATATAACGCCTATTAAGGCGTTATTCCATTTCCATACGTTTAAAAAAAACTATTAAAAACAAGCAATACTACTTGAGGTGCGTAAACGGTTGTCTAAATATTTGAAAATAATATTTATAAGCAAGGAGCATTATTTCATAACTAACTTTACAAATGTATGTGCATAAATCAGTATTTACAGAAACAAATGGAAATCATGAGTACAGTGCAAATACTAATATATAATTAAAGATGTTCGCGGGTATCAGTCATGTTCCACCATCCGTTTGTTTCTACCAATCCACCCGTCCGGCATACAATGCCTGAATATTGTTTACAAATACAGCACATCCATCACGCGAACGCTAGTTGATATGACTGAATGAGATACAATTTTATTCGCTGTATATTTAGATAGGAACTTTTAATATTTATCAAACATTGTTAAGGGAAAATGTCTAATTTTATCCCAATAGACCTTTATGAAAGCAGTACTCCGCGAAAAACCCACAACCCCCCCCCCCCTTTTTTTCCCCCCCCCCCCCCCCCCCAGCATATCAGGTTGTTGCCTCTACGAACATGAGAGCAATTCTAAGTCTAATTTTATAAACGATTGATTTCTCTTTTTGGTAAAATCATTAAAAAAACTTAGTAGTGTAATAATGGTCAATCATTTCTCAAACTGTCAACTGTCTGCAACTACTGAACAAGTTGCTGTAAAGATAGACGACGAATTGTTCTGTGTATTATTACCTTGTATATTTATGAATTTAATTTGTTTATTATTTAAATGCCCAAAATCGATTCAAACACTGTATACAGCCACGAAGGCAACAGTAAACAAGACACCTTAACGGTAACAATATTTCGTCGGCAACAAATTGAATAAACACATCAACGTGCGCCTTAAACGGCGAAAAGACTAGTCCAATAACGCTGGGACCCACCGATAAATATTCACCTAAGTATCAAGCCTTACAATTTACGCTTACGTGTACTTTCCATATATTGTTCGATTTGTGAAAACACTTCTTTTGAAACTTTACAGTTTCTTTGTTGGGTTCAATGGCCTCGTCTAACGTGGATCTCCTATCAAATTGAATGAGTACGAAATAACAACTAATAATTAGTAATGTACAGTTTTGTTTTATATTATATAATGGCTTTTTAATACACGGTTTCTTTATTTCCGAGTTTATGACAAGTTAATTGAAAGATGGTTTCATTTCGAATGTTATTCGTTTTCGTGTATATTTAAACAGAACACACGCATATTATTGAAATTTTTCTCATTTGCAGGCGTACCGTACACGTTTGTCAGAAGAGTTTTCCAGGGTCACGTATCGGCCCCCTCTAATACAATTTGTTGGGAGACGCGAGTCATTCGCGGAATGCAAACAACCCAGTCTCCATTATACTCATGACGATTATTCATGCTGACAAATTATATTATGAAAGTGATATTATATTTTAACCCAAGTCCTGTATTGCTTAAACAGTCTCGAATAATGTGGTACACCGTAAATTTGATTTATTATGGAAAAGATCACGGACCTGGTCCGCACTACGGTAGGGCTTTAGAGGCTGAGCTGATGCCTACAGTCGGCTACCACCCTTTTAAAAATCATTCTATCCGCGCAATACCCCGGCACAGATTCAAATTCGCTCTCCAGTTCTGTTTAGATCCTATACTGGTGTATTAAGAACACTGTTTGCTAAAAACAGTCATAAGGGGTAGCTGCTTAACGCGAACCATATTTATCACGGTTAATCATAAATTATGTTGGGTGAAAGAGTGAGTATAGTTTGACGCATAAGTGAATCATTAAATACATTGAACTTTTTTTTAATGTTTAATATATAATAATACTCCTGCTATTAAGAATTTATAATGTAAACAATGTCTCCTTTTTATAATTTAATAGTAAAATAATTAATTTTCACATACATAATATAAATTTTACTAAGGGCAAGTGGGGAGGCTGGCAAAGATGTTGCCGGCTCTTAAGGAATTAAAATGAATAATTAAATTTAAATTACAAGGATGGCTTGTAAATATTGGGTGGTCTACACATACATGTAATCAATATACGTAAAAAATACAATTTACATGACTGTGCCATGTTTACAACTGTATTGCGCTTCCCAATTATTGAGTCTTGGCGGCGTTCACCCGCAAAGCAAACTCATGAATAATGGCCATGAATACACTAAACTACACGATGTGCACAGCCCAAGGATTACAAGAATTTATGAAGGAACGTGTGTGACGCACCTTCGCCTTTTTGTGGCTTAAATATTGATGGATTTATGAACGCCCTTAAAATTATGGCAGCTCAAAGCCAACGGCAACTTTATTGAATCTTATCCTGTGGCGGAATTTATTGGTATCAACTTTGGGGGAGAGTAATTTTGTTTTCCTTACGAGATACAACAAAATATGGTTTATGCCCGTTTTATTCAAATAAGATCGCTAAATAAAATACAATGTAACCTTGAATACTGTATTAGGATCTTTATAGTGTCTCTCGCCTGTGGTATTGGATAAAACATTTCATGTAGAATACGTATATAAATATTAAACGAAATAAAAGACTTATTTATTTTAATTTTTAGTGCATTATATACATTGATTAAATAATAAAAATAAAAATGAATGAGTTCAACACATAAGTTGTTATTGATAACAAAGTTTTATAAGTATGTTAGGTATATATCGAAGAAAGAAAACCGAATATTTTGTAGTTTACTTTGTTCAAAATGAAATTTGTAGCATGTTTAAATGAAGCATCCCTTTTTCAAGTTGGCTTGTTTACTATGATGTGAATTGAAATAGTTCAGTTCTAGTTTTATGGCAATAGTACGTAAAACTATACAAACTCGAACCATAAAAATCAAGTTTCGTCATAAAATATTTATACGTTTCACGAAAAATTAATCGCGCTAGTTAAATAATATTTTATATGGAATTTTAGTACAGACATAAAATAAATATGAACAACAGACCGACCAAATTCTATATCAATACTACCGAAATAGTAATGTCTCCTACGATGTGCATTCGAAAAATGGAAATTATTTCACGTGTTCACGAGTTTATATAGAATGCGTTATTTTTTACTATTTAATTTACTGTCGCTTAGAAAACATTTTGATAATGTTACACACAATAATTCCCTCACTCTGATTACAAACTAATGCTAATAATAACAGTCAGTATAATAGTCAGCCATGGTACACTTAATTTTTTTGACACAAAAGGTTATTGTCAAGTTATTATCGCCTTTGTTGTGCACCGATATACAATTTTAAACTTCTTCGATATCAGTGCCTTTTGACAAAGTTGAAGTGAAAATACGTATTTTCTAAAGCGTATTCCCAAACTAAATCATCTGAAGCAAGCATATAAGTTGTGAGTAACAGACAGATGCGACTTGAGGTGCGAATAAAGTTTGAGTGGAAAAAGTTTTTCCTTCGCAAATCCTGGTGCAAGTCTGTGCCCTCGGGAAACCGTTAACATTTTAGTTGTTTAATCGATCGTTAAAATGTAATTTGCCTTGTAGACCAAATATTAATAAACAGTTGATGACTATGCAAGTAAAAATCAATACAGTTCCGCTTCACATGTTATTAATAAAAAATTGTACATAGCATGCTCTTAACTACAATATAAAAAGAACCAAGTTTAAAAGCGATAGAGTTTTCATGCACAAATTACATCAAAATAAGAAAATTTATATTTATACATTGGTATAACACCTAACGATTATTCAAAAATATACTCGTAAATGGAATAAACATTTAGAATACTGCTAAGTAAAGAAATAAGAGGAAAGACGACTTGTCTTGTACCTGATACAAGACAATAAAAAATATACATATACTATAATACTATTTAAAAATCAAACTGGAGTAGAAAAAGGAACGGTTGATTAGTAAGTGCAACATTATGTAAGTTATCACACTATTCGCGCTGGGGGCTAATTATAATTTTAATAAACGTAAATGTAAACTAGTGGCGTATATAAAAACGATTTCTTTATATTTTGTGACTACATTGCATTTCTAAAATGTAATTCGGTTGAAAGTTGTGCTGTAACTGAAATAGCATTACACTTCTTATTCTTCCAAGCTTGAAGATAGTTTCATGAATAAAAATGAAATTTACACAACTTTATAATTTGTTAGAAGTATTAACGTCTGGTGTGCGGCGAAAGTTTTGAAATAATTGGTTACAAATCTTAATAATATCAGAGTCATCGTCAAGTTCCCTCGTTTCGCAGAAAGTTAGTCGTGTTATTACTGCTAACTAAACTGTTACCTACTTATGGTAACTGACTTGACATGCAAATCTCTGGCCTCATTTATCATGTAACTTATGCTAACAATGCCTCACAGTATTACAAATTGCATTTTAATAGGAAAATATTGTTGGTAAGACTAGTATGACTTATATAAGGACGTCTTTTCCGGTTATTTTCATTTCGGTTACAGATTTAATATAATTACAACCTATTTCAGAAATTATTTTAGAACACCTAAAGGTAAAAAAGGTATGGTTATGCATCACTTACACAGTCAAAAGTAAGAGTACGCCAGCTAAAGATTATACCTGTATAATTTACTTTACATGAGCATAGCGGATTTGTTTCTAAAATTAAAATCATTTATTTAAACTAGCAACACATACTTGTAGTAATTGTGGAAACGCAATGTTTTTAATTGATAATGCTACTTCAGTGGAATAATTATAATGAAGCTGACAATTGACGAAAAACTGAACTCAATCAACAGTAAATTTAACAATCATTGTGGTTATAAGTGTTAAATTAAGCACGATTTTGCTGTACATGTAAAAATTTAATAATGACTGGTTTTAATTGAACGCCCCTTCACGGAAATAATATGTTTTCACTCAGAATTTAACAAATAAAATTATCTAAACAAATTAACGAGCGTTTCGAACGGTGACATCAAACCACAATTATAAATTCATGAAATTGGTTAAATATTTTATCTTATCTTGTTCAAATAGTTGAGTTTATTATATATTTTCGCTTTATTATAACATGGTAAGGATTTTATAACTGCCAAAACGAAATGTATTTTAATTAGACTCCCCATGACAGGATTATATAAAAATAAAGTTGGCCGCTAGGTATTTTCTTGAGTACAAAGCTATCATAATGATGATAATAACATCATATCCAAACTTGCTTAACCGAGTTAAGTTACAGTAATGAGATTAATAGCAGTGCTTAGAATAGTCCATTAATTTTCCTTAGCAGATAAATAATTATATGTTGAAATTTAATCCCTGACGGCTGATTCAGGGAAGCATAGGCTAGATTAGCTATAGCTAGTGACTAGGATAAACTTGTAAAATCTTTACTAAACAGTTTAAGTAATTTATACGCTAATTAACGACGTAAAAACATTCTAAATTCTAAATTTCAAAATTGAATAATTATAATAAAACTTTTGAAGAAAAAATATTAGTGGTACCGTATTTTTTGCGGAACTATTTACTTACGCTTACTTTTAGTTTTCTCAATTAAATTAAAATCACTAATAAATATCTTATAAAGAAAATTGCCAAAATCGGCACAAATAACAATATCTGAGAGACTTAACCCAAACCTCTGATACGTCTCAAACGCCGATCGAACAGTGGAATTAAGGAAGGTAATTTACAGCTATTGTTTCAGTAAGCCTCCAACAATATTTTATTACTTTGCAAAATTATTTTGTTCTTCAATCTCGGGTTTAATTTCGTAACCAAGCTTAAGAAAAGCCTCTCACAAATATAACAGGATATTTGTTAAATAAGTATACAGATCTCATCACAATATAGCACTTTTTAGTGATTTAATTTAAACTTTTCATTACTAATCATTTTTAAAAATAGAATTTGAAAAACGTTTTGTTTGAATTGAATTGAATGACGATATTGAAACTTTGCTAAAACATTTGTTATGTTATTAATATGAAACTATTTACACAACTCTTAAAGTACTTATTACTTCTGGTACTTACTATCCAGGCCTTCTTTAATTTTATTACATTTTATAAACTAACCTTGATAAAGAAATCCAATATTATGTCTTTAAGATATGATAAATAGTTTTAATAAAATAGATTAAATTATTTCGGTTAATACATAATATAACTTAAACCATTTAAAATATTTACAAAGGGTGATAACTCTAACAAAACTGGCAAACACATTTTCGGTTTATTCAATTTCTCGTTTCAATGCCGTCAAACTTCAGACTATAGACATTGATTGGACTCAAATTAATTAATTAAAGAGTCAAGTATACGTAACGTAAATTGTTAGCTATTCAATTAAGGCGATATAACTTAGTTACAAAGGTACGGTCTGTGAAGAAAATGTATTTTGCGACCACAATAATCTGATTAAGCTGAATTCTTGCAACTTTTGAACGGGACTTGTTAAGAAGTGAATTTGTGAGTTTTAAATTTCAGTAACAAAGTTATGTAAGAATGCGAAAAGACAGCTCAACTTATACGCAACTAACATTGACATTATTTTTATCCTACGTTTTATTTTTTTTTCAAAACCATGTTATTTTTTATTTTATTCAGTTTCTCCCACTTCTTGTTACATTCAATGTTTGTCCCTACGTACGTATTGTCATTTTTGACACGCTGCAAATTAAGTTTTGTCTAGTCAATTTCGCCCCATATGCTGTTTGAGATAGCAAACTAGCGAAGTAAAATTAATCGTGATACAGCTTCGCGAATCCCAAGACCCACACACCGCATATTATCCATTATAAACACACTATTAGTCTCAAATAGTCCCTGGTCGGAACTGCCAGGCTCATACCATTTAATATTGTCACCTAATTGTAAAAAGTTGAATTTTGTACCTACCTCTAAACAAAAAATATAGTAGATAAATATATTTTAATTAAAATACATATCTCCTTAAAAATAGGAAATAAAAGAAACTGTAGGTACTAAACCAAGATAAAAAATCGATAAAAACTTACTTTCAATTTACAAGTGCCACATAAAATAATATGAATATAATTCCTTTTTCGAGTACGTTATCCAAATATTAATGACCTTGGAAAATTCCTAGAATCTGAAATGATGGATGTTGGCAGAAAGGAGACGTGTTGGCTTATTACGACAAGTTACATTACCGAAACAAAAATCATGCCGCGTACTCGGATGACGTTCCATTATTTTACATGATAAATGTTGATGTAAATCCACATTGTTATATTCTTTATGTTCATTGTAATTAGGATCATTTTGTTGTACCGTTTTGAAGGGCTATTAAGCATTAAAAGATACGATAGCGCGCCTCCCGTGGGAAGCCATCGGCACGACTGAGTGTAAGCTTTTCAATTATATTTCGTCGTATTTTTTTGCTATTTTATTACGGTTGAACCGAAGGTGGGTTTGAGTAAAATTTTCTTCAAGTTATTGCTAATATCTCAAGGGTGATCGAGTATAAAAATAAAGTCATCCACCAAAGACCACAACTAATATACTCAATACACGACATACCCTTACATTAAACCAACATAATTATCCTAATTATTTTAACGTTATAAAGGACATATTACCTATTTAGATACATTCCCATTCTTAGTACGCTGGATATTTATAAAACCATGGGTAATCATGTCTCTCAAGCTCGGGTATGCATGATCGTAGTATAACAAGAACAGATGCAGGTCTGATACCTTTTCTTCAGAGTGCTGAAGTGCATGTGGAGTGCCACATGGTATGTGAAACCGAGAGCTCATGATCTGCTCTATATTAACCACTCCATCGAAGGGGCTGTCAATGTAAGTATTAAAAGAATAATCATAAATAACACGACTACATCCATTCTATAAAACTCAAAGAAACTAATTAGAAAGAATTTGTTACGACACCATAATGGCTATTTCGATAAGCCAGTGAAATAGCTTTGTTATTCTATCACAATCCCGCGAGACTCATAAAGCTCGATAGAAACATTAGAAAATAGAAAAACTATTTCAAAGTATCGAAGTTTGTAGTATTAAAGTTTTAGGCCAATGCGGATTGTGATAATGGTGCGTCAGTCAGGCCGTTCTGCTAAAGATTTACATTCACATGATTTATGACTTCTTCTTAGCGAGGGTAAGATGTGGAGGGGGCGACCCTTTGTATTTGCTTGACAACATTTAAAAATAATGCACATCTCGGATATCTACAAATTGGAAAATGGGAAACCAGAAATTAGTTTTGTAATTTATTTCATTTCTAGTGATGTGTTGACTATTCGTTGATGCTGCAAACTATTGACATTTATTTAGCAAGAATACGTATCCGACTATGATTCTATAGTCATATTTTGCTTACTATGTGTTTTACATTCGGTGCTATATTATAATGGTTTTTATATGCTATATAATTTATGTTTTCAATAATATGCGAACAGCATTTAGTTATATGTATGCTAAAAAGTATAAAGTACAGACTATTGTAAAAAAGCTTCTAACTTATTCTTCTAAATTATTTTTAAATGTTTACTTGTACATTTCTTAGGAAACATTTCTATGCGACCCTAATCAATACGTACAAGTCGTAGTATGACTACGTATAACTCGAGTCAAACAAACTAGAAAAAGGATATTGAATCGGCAAGAAAACACCGTAACTTAAGAAAATGTCACCCTTTATCAACCTTCTACGTGTTGCTTTGTGTTGAGCTATCTTGATACTGTAAGTCCAATATAAATAATGTTTAACCAAGTTTTAAAGAGGAAGTGCCCAATTCCTGAAAACTTTAAGTATGTTCCCCAATTTCAGTAATCAAAATTTGTAGATGTAGAAAGTACGAACACTACTACCGAGAAGACTATAGTTATAGAACATAAAGGTGTGTTTTGTCGGATTTTTAAGGGTTTTTTTCTTAAATATTGAAACAATCCATTCAAGGTCTCAGAAACAACATTTCTTGTAAAATATTTTGCATTTGTTTGCCTGCTCATTAACTACATAATAAGCTAAAAATCATATTGCCTTCCAAACCCATGTTTAGCTGTATAAATTTGAACGTGTCACATAATGTGTAAAAGGTCATCCTTTTATCTCACAATTTGCAATTTGAATACGCAGACAAATTAATCCGACAAAAAATTAAGCAAAAGAAAACAAAGCGCAAACAGCGACTGTTCCGAAATATGCGGATAACGTTTAGCCCAGCATTATATACAAATTACGGCCGATGTATTATAATTATAATAAAATTATACGCAGAATTTATTATTGTATGCAAGGATAATTTGTATATGTATTTTCATCTTATAATTCGAATTTGGAATTGGATGTTTAAGAAATCAAATTTATGCATTTGATCTACACTGTTATTATTTTACGTTAATTTATCCCTGGAATCATAAAGTGTCTAATCAATTATTCACAAAACACTTATCTCTGAAAATAGATAATAAGGTGTGCCCGAAATTCTCTAGGGATTTCTGTTTATAATAAATAAATCATCTATTGTCAGTAATAAAGTGATAAATAAATAATAATTTTATGAAAAAAACAAAAATACAACTTTTTTGTCACAAGCAGTAACAACAATAATCATTAGACCGAATTTTTCTTAAACATTCTCTAAACGTTCGAATTTCAAAAGTATAAATGACAAATAATACTTCTAAATTACCTGAAATTTATCGCTCTTGGCATCGGTAAAACTTCAATTTATGTTACCTAACACTAACGTCGTGAATCACCGCGGGCCGACTGTGCAGCCTTCTTGATATTCAGCGCGCGTTGTTCAATTTCAAAGGTGGCGTTTGTTACTAAGAAAGAAAATCACGCAATGCATTCAGACAAAACAAAAATCTCAAGTAACTAATTCTCGCTTCTCGTCTCTTGTGAGTAGTCGTGGACGTGTGGAAAATGTTGGGCTAACCGCGACATAACCATTATTTTCCTCTTCGCATTATGGGCCTACAAATAATAATACCCTGTAGCTTTATATTATGCCGTCGCTATATTTGACTTTTGTATTCAAAGATCGAAGTGAAACAACTTAATCTTTAACGACTAAAAAATATCCACTAATGAAACAATCTACTTTTATCTGTCTTATGACATATTTGAAAAAGTTAATATGTCTTTTAAAGAAAAACACTTTATTAACGGATTTAAGTTATATAAACTCGTGAGTCTACCGTGACCACGCACGCTGTAAAGCACGCGAAACGTCGGGAAAATTTCAAATAATGTAATTATATTTCAATTTTGCAAAAATAATATAGGTGTTTTTCTTAAAGGTCATGTTAATAAAAGATAATATGTCTTTACTAAGCCCATATATACCATTTGGTAGTGTCTCATAAATCATCAACATTCAAGACATACGAATTACTTCATATTCACAAATATAAAAAAAGTATCGTTACGTTAACGTTCAAGTGCGTTAATTTTCTTCTCTATCTCTCGTGTTCGATAGTTAATGTAAACATCCCGTTGTGCCACCAAAATGAAATCATATTAAATAAAGTAACGGTATACAATCAAAGAAAAGTGTGGTGGGTGACGAACAAATGACCCTGTATCTTGACAATAATGAACATTACACCGCTTTCATTACAATTAGTTGTCTGTTTGCACGAGGCAACGTTTCAGAACTAATTAGCTGAATATAGTCACAACAAGATTAAATATTTAATGTCTTAATGCAATATAATTAACATACTCTAACAATAATTGGAATTCGTATCTTAGGAGAACGGTGAGTAATTAGCTTATTGGATATTAATCAAAGCAATATCATTTAATTACTACAATTGCAATTGTCCTAAGATATTTTGGCTGTTTGATAACCGGTTTAACTATTTGCGCTATTTATTTGATGACTTAAGAATCGTTATTTGCTTAAGACCGATAAACTCGTAGTAGTTCTCATGTTAAGGTACTGATTGATACTCGTGATTCACACACACACATTTTACGTGATACGGTTTGCCTGCCGAGAGAGTCTAGAAATGAAAAACCTTGACGTGTTTCGCTTGATTGTGATTGGTTAATACCATCTGTTGTTCAATCACAGACGTACGACACGATCCGTTCCGTTTGACCAATCACATCAAACGAAGAGCGCCATCATTCATCGTTTCTTTTATGTTTGTACGTTTCGGAAATAAAAAAGGCTCGTATTAAACGTACCAGATCTGTACCAAAGTCTGTTACACAGCATTATACTTTACCGTTCAAGTAAATAACAAGATTTTTCTTCTAAATAGCTAATTTTAGTATAAATTAAGTTTCAATGTCTTTTTAAGTATTTCCACTTATCATGGTCATATACTGATATTGTTATTATTGTAAATTTCCCGCATATTCCAAAGTCCAAATACGCCACGGAATTAACGTATATTCAAATACATTTTAATTAACGTCTGAGAAAATGGCAAAATATAAACGTAATAAACACATCGGATTCAATTCGTTTTGTTGCTCAATTTGGGAGAAAATCGCGACCCTCCGCCTCACTAGCTAAATGTGTATTAATGTTCACCGCAACTCTAATATTGTAGGCTTTTTATTTTGCGACTTAAGGTTCTCTAGTGCCGAGTTTTTCCTTTGCGATTTTCACTAATGTATTATAATTATGAATTTTAAGCTTGTGATGTACTTGTGACGTAGCTTAAAGCATTATTTAATCAGAGTCAAAAAAATAGATTTTTCATATATCAAATTGTCCAACAAGTTTTCAGGATAGTAATATTGTTAATTATTATTCAAATCAATTGTTTTTAAATACGACTACACATACCGACATATTAAGCTTCTAAACCTTTTTTTTTTAACTTAATATTAAAACATGAGATATAAATTATTATAAGTTAAGCTGAAATTAGCATAAATGTTTTATATAAATTTAATTTTAGTTTAACTAAAATAAACATACTATCAAAATAAATATGAAGTATTTATGACCTTAATAACCTTTTCCGCGAATCTAAATTTGTATTTCTTTATCAGTATTGACAGGTTAAGAGTCAGGCATGACCTTCATAGATTTTTTATGAACCTCCGTCTGGATTACAGAAATATACTTAAGTTAACCTTTTTTGTTGTCCCTTTTGGTACAAGACACTTTTACATAAAGAAAAACGTATATTCAAATGATTTAAACATTAGTTATTTATGCTAATGGGCTGACGAAAAGGTTATATACACATATAATTGTAACGTGTTCCGATGACATTATTCGTGATTTATTGCAATAGTGTATAGAGAGAATGTTTTTTTTATACATATATAAAAAAAAAAACAAAACTGTCCGCGTGACCTATGCAAGCTTTAAAACATTCTTATTCGATTTAATAAACCTCATTACTGTAACGTGCAAAGATGTGTTCATTCATTAAAGATATTCAACATGGCTAAACTTATACCTTTTATTTAAGCATACATTTTAATTAAACATAAGTGATAAAGAACGGACTTTGAAACCAAAAGAAACAGGTAGGGCTTGGAAACATATTTTTGCCAGTTACAATTCGGTGATACAACAGTTACTTTTGGTAATAAAAATATGGTAAAGTATTTTTTTAATGAGTGAAGGTAGGTGTTAGTACAATATTAAGTCCATTCACTTTTCAATACAGAGCTTGTGTATTGAAATTCAGTTCGCCATTTTATTTTATATCCACAAACTGATAGCTCAGTCGTGCAAAATTTCTAACAGGTTTCATATAAAAGGGATTAAATATGCATGAATTTACATATCCATAAATTTTTATCTAAAATTAAATGATGGAATGATTCCTATTCCTTTTTATTAGGCTTTAAGATTACTTGTATGTATTTAATTAATTTTACCCTAGTGGCTCAGTTGCCCATGCCCATGTTGGTAACGTATCTTACGATTTCTGAAGATCCCGGTGAAAATAAAACAGGTTTAAAGTTTAAGATTTTTTTAAGGAAATAAAAATTGTTCGATCTTTGCATCGCGGATGCGGGTAGAAGGAATCTGCCTACCGGCTGTGTTAACCGGCCGTGAGCGACATGCAAACCCCGACCTGTCAGTTGTGAAAGAACTGACATCTAAAACAAGCTTTTGTCAGGATCCTTTCAATAAAATATCTTTTTTGGCTCCATCAACATATAAATCAAGGCTATGTTATTTGCTGAAATCACCATTTCTCCGCTAATATTTTATTGTATGTCTATAGCTGAAAAATATGGTTTGACTTTTTATTTAACAATGTAACATATAAAGTACAAAATAATTCAAAAATGAGGTTAACATAAAAGCCTTTTCATGCGATCAAAACCAATATCATTGTAGATCATACACTTATATTTTTGCAATGTATTCGTCATGACAACTTTAATCCTACCAATATTAAACGCGAAAATGTTTAAGTATGGATATTTGTTTCTATGGCGTAAAAAAGTGACACATCGGTTAAAAATTAAAAAGATATTGTGTAAAAAAAATATTAAGTAGGAAAAAATCTACGAGCTATTCCTGCGTGCTAAACATAGGTAATGTACTATGGAAATGTCTACCTTAAATAGCCCTACAAAAAAAAGTAACTCTCATATGTAACCAAAAAATTGAACCATAACTACAATAAAAATGGATAGTTTATTTCAAATACACATTTGGTAATAATAAAATGAAATGAAAACTAAAACTTTTATCGCTTCCATTTATTACAAACAACGTACTACATAAGTATGATTATTTATATCATTCTTATGGAGCAGTCATCTATAATAGGTCATCTTTTCCAATGTATGAAAATAGCGAAGTTTAGCATTGCAAAGGTTAAATAGACCGACTTACAATAGTAAAGTATAGTATATTTTTATATAGTATATTTTTAGAGGTATAGTTAAACAATAGTTTAACAATACCTCTAAAAATATTACATTACGTTTATTATTTAATATTTTTTGTAGTTCTTTGTCTTGGAAATGACCTGACTTTTCTTCTCAACTGTTAGTGAAGTCGTGCATGTCTCTAGTAAATGTACCACGGTTTGTGGGAACAACTTAATCATGTTCATACAAGGTGGCTTGCTTGGTATTATTAAATATTGTAATTAAAAACGGTGGAAAAGGATAATTAATGACAAAGAAAACATTTTACCTATATGACATTCAGCCGTCGGAGGGTGACCGGTTCAGATACCTTTCAGAGGATTATCTTGTAATCCCACAGGAAGACAAATATCATTCATTACAATTCTATGGCCAGCTTTATTTTAGGGAATGATTTCGGTTGACTCGATATTTACTCTTTTTATACGATTTTAGGTGTTTTTGATTTTAGGACTACAAATATTTTATATGTAATGAAAGCCGTATTTTGAATTTAATAATAGAAATCCCGTAAAAAAATAACGAATATTTTTGTTTAGTTTTTAATTAAGGCTAGCAATGAGTAACTCCATTTTTTCTCTTATGTTAGCGATGTTGGATATTTCACCAATATCAGATAATTTACATATTCGAATGTAATTTCTTTTACAGTTACTGAATGTGATTCGTAAAATCGAATTCCACAAGCTTTTCAAATTTCCTGAGTTTTATGGGGTAAGAAATATAATACTTTCGCATGTACATGTACTTTTAAACTCCTATAAAGGTTACAAAAGTAACAGTTACTGATTGAATAATATAATTGAACGTTTATGGAATGCAGTGTAGGTAGATCTAGTGTCCATTATATCAGATTAAAGTATCAGACGGGACTCAATAATATGGTTTTTAAAACAACAGAGTACAAAGACAATGTGGCTCTCCAGGGCTGCGATGAGCCATGGTATTAAATCTAGATTACCGTTTGTCGTTTGCGCACCGTTGGATAATCAACGCCACTATATTAAACCTATCATTCACCACGCGTGACAACCCTGCGTGACGTCACGCTTCGCAAATCAAATTACAAAGGCTAGATTATTTCATTGATTTCAAATGTAATATATGCTTCGTGATATTTTTTAAATTGTATCAGAAAAATATTAGCCTTTTCTAGTTTCATGATATATTTTGTTTCTAAGTCCATAGTGTTTTTTCCTTCCATCGCCGCAATTTTGCGGTATGTGCAATGTTCAGTAAAGCCTATATTACCTTTAGTAGATTAACTAAGTGTAACTTACTTATAAAAATAAAATTCGATTTAAACTAATAAAATTGTATTTTATAATTATAGCAATTATATAAAAAAAAAGAGTCATAGATTTCTTAACAATACACATTAAAATGCAAAGTAACAATAGTCAGTAATACGTGTGCTTTAAACAGAGCTTCTAAACCAGAAACTTTGTTGGTAATTGTATTTTCAGTATAGGCTAGCTTCTAGTTCAGGTTAATCTAGACTTAATATATTATCCCACGCACTGTTCCTGGCTTGACCTTATAAATGTGCTTAGTATTAACATCCGTGTTAAGCTTATTATATATAGCAAATTACTTAGTTTTATTTCACTTATTAGCTGTTTTCAACTGTCCCGTAAAAATAGCATTTTAGAAACATTAGGATTGAGAAAATATACATTGTTCCTTAGAATAAAGATTGTGTAATGTATAAAAGCTAGGGCGTAATTTTATATATGTATATTTCCCAGTGTAATTTTGTGTGTAAAACAATATTTATTACAGCGTAAAAGATGTGTGCACGCTTACTTTTAATATTACTCGACGTTATCTTGAATAGTAATGGTGATAGACTTTATTTTAATTTAGCGAAAAAACTTGTCATAAGTAAGCCGGTACCATAACCACGATACGGACAATACATTTAATAGCCTATATATATACATTGGATTATTAGAAGCTACGATTTTTTAAATTTAAGATTACGAACTATAAAATAAACTTGCTCAAGACCTATATTTAAGTTTGTGAAAAACGTTATAATTTTAATATATAAAGCGTTAAAGAAACTACATGAACTCTCAATACAAGTTGGAGTTTAATGCGATAACTGTCACTGTGTTCAGATACTATAAAATTCTGAAATGAAATATAGCTGCGAAAGTTGTACTTTAATAACAATCGGTAATAAAAGTTGAAAAGCGCAGTTATCTTCGAGCTATTTAATCCAAATTGAAAGGGAAAATTCAGCGGCCAACATAAAATATGATTAGTGGTTGTGCGGGCGTCAACTAGCCGCTCAAATAGCGCTCAAAACTGCCCGACTAAATACCGCTGCCCAAAACTGCCCGACTAAATACCGCTACCCAAACATTGCTTAGGAATAAGATAAACTAAGTACTCTAATTGATAAGACACTTAGTTCAGTAATACTAAAAGTAGACACTCGTTCTAAGTGCATTCATACGAAATAGTATGGGATTTTTACCCATAATTAATTATTTAATTTGAATTTATTAAATTAAACACGTTTTAAATTGATCATCATCACTCTAAAATTGTATAAGTTTCCAATTGATGAAATGTATTTTGATTTCAATGTAATAGCATGATCAGCATACTTCATTTTTCACCTTAACTTAGATATTATAGTTAAAGTAATTTTTAAAATTTAAATTTTTAAAATTACGTATAACTATAGGTTTCGTCCAGTCAATTGATTGCGATTTTATTTGATTAAATTATTGGAATGATATTATGATGTATATGTCCTTTGAAACTGATAATTTAGAAGTCTCTCGAAAGTCATCATATACATTTGACCAAAAAACACCCGTTGAATTGTATACCCACTCTTCCTCCTACTCAAGGGTTTCCTGATTATACAGCATATTTCCTACTTCCAATACTTGAAGGAAAAAGGCCGAATAGAGTGAGTGTTACAAAAGCGTTAAGGCTGTTTACTTAAAAACCATTTTTCTTTGTGACGTAAAAGGAGACCGATTAACAAATATTGTTTCAACAAATCTTCATGAATATTGGGCCAAGTTTGGCGGACAATCGATCAATCATAGAGTATTCAGTTAAGCGCCTCATCAACTTGCCTGACCCGAATACAAATCCCTTCTCGGTCAGTTTACCAACTAGTTCAGCTTCGAAATTAAGATTTTGTAGAAAATTTTATTCTCGGACAATTATAGCAAAGCTCTTTAGCTTTACTGATAATGGAAAAATTATGAAAATGAATCCACTTTAAGCCGCGAAACGATCAAATTAATCAGTCCTGATGAAAATTCATTAACGATGTTTTTAGTTAACACAAGTTACAGAAACGTAAAAGGAATTTGCCCCAAAATATTTTCCAAAGCACTCGGATCGTCGAGTACAAATTCGCGTTTATATACTGAACTTTTATACAAGTATAAGTTCTATACGCGAGGCTCACACTTTTAGTGTCCAGAACCAAATACAATAACTAACTGATTTAGTTTTCATTAATACGAGACTGTAATAAGAATGTACTACAGTTAAATGGTATTTGTACTGATTTTTTTTTAATTTATTTCAAGAAACACAATAAAACAGATCAATTTTACACACATACAGCAAAAGTCAAAGATATACATACAGATGCATTCTTAAACGCATTTCACAAATAAGTACAGTGACTAATAAAAGCGGAATAAAAACAAACACAAAACGTAAACATACAATCCAAAAGAAATTAAAATTTAGTTTCAAAAACAATTCGCACCTGAAAGAAGCAGTGGAGCCCGAAAATATGTCAATATCTAAGAAATACTTATTATAGGCGTTACACATCCTGTGGATTGGCGCACGCAATAATGATAATAACTACGCGCTTTGACACTTATATTAGTTAGGCATCGGATTAAAACTCAATATTTTACTCACTAAATCGCACCTTTAAGTTAAAAATAAATGCGTCAAAAATGATAAAATTAATAGACGAAAAGCTGTATGAAGCCGTGATGCGATGCGAAAACCAATAGGTTCAGCCAGTGATAAACAGCTGGCGCGGTTTGTAATCCCCAGCTTGAACCAATTGCGAGGCGAGATAATAATTAAGCCGGTGACGACGCGCATACTAACACAGGTATATTAATCAACTACAACTATGTAATTATTCTCTGCTTATGTAAGTATTATCTAATTTTTACAATAAATAATAATTATGGCTTCATGTTTATATCCTATGTGTTATATATCTCGCTGTATGTATCGCGAGCGACTCTTCTGACATACAGCGTGATACAGAAAATACATAAAGAAATAAATATTATAACCTATTTATGATACTAAGGCAGGTTTTATGAATATAGTCATAAAATTGAGGCATTTTAAACATTACAACTATGAGTATTATAGACATTTAATAGAGTTATATGAATTTCATGTATATAAATATTAAAGAATATTAGGATCCAATGATTCAATAGACCATTTATAATTGACTAATTTAATAGATTTAAAATATCTGTGACCCAGAACGGACGAACAAATGAATTTTAACACAGGAATTTGACCGTCAATTGCGTAAATTATAAATAAACAAACCGAAAGTGTAATTTAGTTCCTAATGTTCAAAATAACTTTAGATTTCAGTTTATGGAATCCACTCCAGACGTGTCCGTGGTATTCCATTCGGATGGTATTCACTACACACAGACCTTAAGGATGGCCAGCAATATCTTCAATGCAAATTGCATTTCTTGGGACGCTGATAACCCGTGTTTCACTTACACAAAATCTCAATGCTACTTAAATTTAAATGTATCTAACATTTTAACACGTAAATTTTGTACTATAATTCGTCTAATACATTACACTATTTTTTATATTCTTTTTCCAATGTCCATCTATTAAAATCTTATTAACTTAGTTAAGAATAGACTGTAATTAATGAAATAATTATGAAATGATATTCTTGCAGAGTTTTATTACGTGTGGAACAGTATGTATTATTGTTTACCTGTTTCGAAACTATGTTTAATACAGCATAGTATTGTAAAGTTTGCATGTCCGACATGAGAATTGTACTAAATTGTTATACGGGAACCTCATAAAATACAATTAATTATTTTAAACTATAATACGATGATGAAATGTGCAAAAGCTTAAAATGAACACGTAATTAATTGCTTCTTATTATTTTTAATTATTAACCTAATAAAAACTTTGAATAAACATTGTGATTTTATGATTAAACAGATTTATTTGTGAAGGATAGTGAATTTTACATATAAATGTATTAAAGCTACAAATTATATAACATCTTTTATCATAAAGAAACAAAAAATGTTGTGAAAACTGGGAAATAGCGATAAATCGGAGAAAAGTGATATATTTCAATCTTAGACGCCGGATTGATTTAAACAACTATTTTTTTTATAACATACTGATAATAATATAATATTACCTGTCTTGTGTTGATTACATGCATATGCAATTCATTTATATTCATTTATTGATGGATGAGCACTGTCAAACTCAATATTGTCATTACAAAAATAAGGGTATTTTAGAACTGCAGCGACCTCAAGTCTTTCTACGTTATCATTTCATTCAAATATATAACGGATACTCGACACCATGCTTCAATCAATCACTCGGATGGTTGAAGCAACTGACATATCTTACACCCAAAAATCAAGGTGTGTCTAGCAACGTTTCTATAACGAGAAATATGAATTTCACAAGCAAGGAGTTACAGAACTACATACATACTACGCATATAATGAAAATGTATTTACTTTTCTATTTCTTTCATCGAAAATATATTATATTATAGTTGGAGAATTAATGACGACAGTAATTGTAGTATCAGATTGCGCGGTTGCCTGTAATTTAAAGTTTTTTCATTTCGGTTTGTATTATTCGGAACTGCTTGTAAACTTAACACATCGAAGTTTGCTCATCTCTGTAACTGAGGGATTACTGTAGGTAAACTTGCTATATCTATGGAAGAGGTCGATCTACTTTTTAAACTTCACGTGGACTGGTCATTTCATTTGCACAAAGTTCGATAGCTGGAGTGTATTAGGATTTGCTAAAAGGCTTGCTACGTAAATTTTGTGCAGAAATTCCGTATCGTACATAATTTGCAAAACGGTTACAAAATATATATTTGATATATATGTAGTTTTAATGGTGTTCATTAAATAATAAAAAATATAGGTACATTTCGTTTCGTATATTTCTAGCTATTTAGACAAATGAGGAACGACGACATTTCTTCGGACATTATATGAAATATGTCTGAAATAAACAACCGGAGACCACTATAACAAAGGCGGCTATATTATTAAGAGTGGATGCAATAAGACGTAAAAACCATGTTAAAATAATAAAAAATAATACAACAATACATTTTTCTATGATCCCTGAATTAATTGTCAATTTATCATGTCCCGTGACAAAGGCCTGATACGGGCGAATTCTTTTGTTACAGTGAAATAAACAGGTCAAAGTATTGTCCCCGGTTGTGAGCCTAAGTTACTGCTTTAGTTATTAGATACTAATAACTTACAAGTACTATTAAAGAAAATAACTTTATCATATGTTTGTTTTTTTTCTGAACACCTAAAGACAATCGATTTATGTATGTATTATTCACCATATAGCTATTAAACTGTTTTTGTTTTAACCTAAACAAGACTCGCAAATTAAAACAATGTAACTTTCTCCTTATCACTTCTATGATCTTATTCGCTTAATTGTAGCAACATAAAAACTTTTTTTTGATACTTGGATTATTGAACCCTCTTAAAATGTATATGTGATTACTTATAAAAAATGGAAGGGCGTTACATTCTAAAATTTCCTTCAGCAAAGTGTCTAATCAAGATTCAAGATGCGTCGAGCGCGCGCGCTGTCTCCATAAATTACGTATCAAGTATGTGAAGAGGCTTTATGAAAAATGTTTTCACTACGCGGAGGTTTCCCGGCGGGAACTTGCGGTCTTAGTACTGGCTTTTATGCAAACAAAATACTTATAGCAGCCTTTGATATGCCAGCTCATTACTATTAGTTTCCCACTTATTGGGGTTCATCTCTGTGTTGTACATCCTGCAAAGTAAGTATATGTTCAAAAATGGAATTTTCGACTATACCGATAGAACACGTTTCGGCTAGAATATCTCTAATCCGCTTTCAATTTTGAGACAAAGGGAAAGTTTGATAGAATTGGATCATCAAGCTTCATACTCGGACACTATCGACTGCAACGATATCTCATGGAAACGTATATTTCGGATTAATTTTGGTATTTTATTGCTTAGAATAGAATGCTAATTTTAGCTGAGTATTTTCATTTGATTTTAGATAAATGGAATTTTATTTTTAAATTTTATCAACAACGAGGTTATTTTGTAAGTGTTCTTACATAGAAATACGTATAATTTTTATAAATACATTAATTAGGCTTGTGTTAAAAGCATTTATAATCCTCAAAGGTTCGGGTGCTAAATAGTAATAATATGCTTACTTTTTTCAGAACTTTTACTTTCTTTTAAAAGCTGAGGTTAACTAGCTTTTAACCATTTATTCTCGTTTAAATTTGACATAATATTTGTTTTTTTACACTGTTGCCTTAGTGCGACTATAGCTCAAGACATTTCATATAAAAATACCTTTGATGTTTTCAGATATTATATTTCGAGTGTAGTTCCTCTGGATAAATTTTTATGAACCGTTTTTTCTAAGTTTTACAATCCCCCATTATTTCGTTACAATGTTATATGAGTCAATTAATGATCTAAACGAAGCACGTTTAAGAGCTTAATTGTGAATTATCTGAATTTATTCGGTCTATTTGCGCCGGATGGCAGGTTTAATCCATCGGACGAGTACAAACGACATCGTCAGGTGATATCTGTTGCAGCTGCGAGATTCACTTACGGATTGATGGTATTGAAACTCGATGCATACTCAGCACAACAAATCCCGGATGCGAATACGATTAGACTCTCACAATATCAAATACGTTAGCAACTTGATAATATCGGTACATTTTTCACGTTGAGTGAAATTCGCTCTTTAATAGAAGAACAATAATACTAAAAAACTGATTTTCGATCTTGAATAAAACTCACAAAAATAAAGCATTTTTTTCTACGTTAATCTCCTTGATTATGATTGTAAATTTGATGTCTTTTTGGGAAGATGTGATTTCTTTAATAATTTTCATATTTCCTTCTATTATATATACAAAAGCGGCTCAAATAGTTTAGAAAATATATTTCACCCGTAAGCTTTTCTCAACTTCCACGTCTCCAACTTGTGGTATACTTATAAAAAGCTTTAATTTATTTACAAGTAACTCCTTTAACATCGAAACAATATCTAATCTTTTATTACTAAAATATTATATGTTATAAAATATGCGTAGTTCATAAATATAGGTCAGTAGTTAGAGCCGCACTCATCAAAGGCTCGATATTTCACCGTGCATTACAAACGTTGGACAACTGAAGTTAATTGGATGCACTGGCCACACCGCTATGAAATATAAAACAGCATGAACGCGTTTCCGGTTGAGTGCCAGCCCATTATACTGCACGTCTCGTTACCGGAACGTATGCTTAACAGAGTTACCTCTCCGGTATGCGGAAATTTTGCTGAAGTGACAGTTGATGAGCTGAAAACGTGATGGCGTAGTGAGGAAAGCATCTCACTGTCGCGTTTTCTGTTGTAATGATGCAACTACTTGCGAGAAATTTGCTTAGAATTAGAGTATCAACGTTTGGTCGTTAGCAGATGTAATTATTTGAAATGTTTTCCGTAATATGTTATTATCAAATAGCATCCGATATTAAAAATAAATGAGAATGAGATTACAATTTATACAAGCTTTTATATGAAGTAAATTTTAATTTTAATTCAAGTCATGTATTAAGAAGGTTCTCTGGTATAATAGGGATACTAGCGTTATCCGTTTATGAGAATAACAAGCTACATTAACTTCACACAATGTTCTAGACGTTTAAACAAGAGCAAGTTAGCAAGCTGATAACGGTAGGTGCTATTGGCCGAAAAAATCCCCTTTATACATTCGAACAAAGCTAACGTTTTTGTTTGTTTAGGACAGATTCGGTTGGAATAATTGACAGATCAAAGAAATTTATTGATAGCTATTTACACGGATTTCTTTCTCTTGAGTATTTAATCCAAATCGGAATAATTATATTTGATACAATAAAACGCTTTTCCTGTATCAATATTTTGTAACACAGACAGAGAAACGTCCTCGTCTGATGTTAATGATCTGAATATGCGAGTACTACGCTGGCATAGTTATAATTAGTAGGATGGAACTTTGTACGATCTGTTCTTAAAAAAAAACATTATTTATTTTTGAGTAATGTTTAAATAGTAATAGTCATTCTTTCTAATGAGTGACTCAATTTTTTCAAACTCCAGTTCTTTCCATGTGGACCACATTTTGATATACTATGAAGAGTGAATAATAAAGAAAATATATTTAATAACATTTGCATACAAGAGAGATGGTAAAGAGGATCCTATTATATTAATAATGAACTAGTCATATTAGGAATAGAGAATAGTTTAGCAGTGATCAAGCAGAATATATGAAAGGAAGGCTATCGACTTCATATTTCATAGAAATTAGCTTATTTGCCAGATATGTAGATTGGCCAGACTGACTGGCGGCGCCCTCGTTTTTCGGACCAGAAAATTGAGATTACTTTGTTAAAGCGTTCTGCTTAATGATCGTTCAAATATTATTATGTTTGAATAGGCTTCTTTCTGGAACTCCGTGGAATTATATTCAAAGTTCGCTATATATAACCTAATTCTATATGTATTTAGATTTACATTGATAACTATGGATAGGTAGGGAGGATATGTATAAAAAAAGTATATCCGATATTACAAAAAAATTTAACAAACATCAATGATAATAAAGTTAAAAGTAACTATGCTTAAACAATTTGAAATACAAATCTTGAAATGAATTTAATAACTTTAAAATTAAAGTTTATAGTACATTCATATCTAAAAATAAATTGTAATGATACTGCATTTATGAAATGTTCATGTGTTAAATGCGATCCATGGCGGTTTCAGTATCAATATACTTTTATCTAAGGTACTTGAGATACTGAATAAACAACTTTAGCGAAGAAACAAACAACAATAAAGAGCCAAGGCGAAATGAATCCGCTGTTTGTGAAACTCTAATATAATTTATTTATGAAATAAAAACACTTTAATATAACATTCTTCAGGTATGTCCTTATGGTTAAGAAGTTTTTAACGGAATACTACTATCTAAATTTCTGTTTTTTGAGAAGGAATCCATAACCAAGTCTCTTCATTGCCTGAGTCAAGTCATATTTCTTATTCTAAGTACTCATCATTTACATTTTATAGCATAGTAAGTTGGGAAAACTGAAGTTAGCCAAGATTGTTAGTAACTGCGTTTAAAAATTAATTTTCCCGTCCTTAATAAAAACTTGAAGAGAAAGCCTTTATTCAAGTACCTAGACGGTCTAATTCCGTCGTCGGAGTTTATCAAGGGAGATAAGAAAGTTTTTCTTATTAAGTATCAAAGGAACTGTCGTAAATACAGAAATTAGCGAGAGTATCATCGTTGGAGCGGTGTGTAAACATCTAAAGTTTGAAAGTGGCGCGACGCAGTACGGAGCAATCTCGTTGGGATACAACTTGCTGCCTCAATATTAGTCCTCTATATCAACTCACGACATATTAGTTTTGTTCCAATACTCGTGTCTGTTTTTTTATAGCAATTTTGAAATGTTTCTTCGAGCAGTTTGACGATTGCAGTCGCACTGTGTTTTACGTTGTATAAAATAAGTTGTATCATATAAAATTCAATCTTAATACATTCTTACGAATAGCATTGGAAAGCTCCAGATATGGCTATATCTCAATAATCAATTCCTTGTTATAATTATTAAGATGTTTGAAAATTTCAAGGAACGTATTGAGGTTAGGACGACGGTTTGCCTAAGTTGCTTAATCTGATCCGATCGTCGTTACTCTTGTAGCAAGTTACTCAAATATGTTATTGCAGACTGTGCTACGCCGTAACGTCTACGGTACAGTAAGAAGTCGCCTAAGTTTAATTATTCTAATTTGAGAGTCGGGTTACTTTGCAAGTATTCGCATTGAATTAAACAATTATGATTCCATGTTGAAGTTATTTAATTAATGTTTATAAAGATGAACGTCTGTGATATAGATGGGTCCTAAGAGACCTATGGATGAAAAACATCGGGGAAAGAATATTACTACATTACGGGACACCAAGGTTTTTCGTATATGCAATATGGGACAAGCCTTAGTGAACTCCGCCGGCCGAGTAAACAACAACAGCCGGCGTCCTGGTAATTTTCATCCAGCCTTTCTAAGATTTGTCGTAAAAGGTTCGAAATAATACGCCTTGTTACATTTTTCGGTTTGATATAGCATTTTAATGAAATTCCTTTGTTTACCCTTTTTGGACATATAAATTTAGCTTATAATATTTTTACAGACCATTTCTTACATTAGTTAACGTAAAGTATATATATGAATAAAATGTGAGGTTCATACACAACTTTTACATGCAAGCTACCAGTATATTTCTAAGTGTAAGGATTATAATTTCGATGTCTTTATTGTGTGAAGGTCGCGTAGCATCCTGACGATTAATTACTATAATATATAATATATATTAAGTAACGTATGTAAATTTTGTGTATTATTTCTGAGTGAATAAAATTGCGCTTGCGCCTCTGAACGCATTAAGCTTTTAATTTGTCCCTCTTTATTGTATAATAAAGCGGACCGCAGAGGACAACTTTTTAATGAAACGATAACAGAGCACTGAGACCGAAGCGCGGGGGTGCGTTAAATCTAACTCATAAATATGTTATGTAAACCCACCCTAATAATTAGTCGCGGTTACGACGTGTAGTTAAGTTTTATGGAGCCCGTGGAGGCTCTAAGTGGGAGCGAGAGCTCTAGAAAAATGTTCTTTAATTTGTCTGCAGGCGTTCGGAGGCGATGAACCGGAAATTGTTATGTTTATTCGGGAAATCTTGTTTCTGTTGCTGGATTCCTTCCTTTTTAATACGATTGGATTTCCGTATTCCCTTACAGTACAGATCGCATTATCAATCTCATTGAATATGTATAGTTGAGAATCCGTTCAAAGTTCACTTTCTTTCAGAATAACTAAGACTACTTTAGATAGTTGTTTTTAAAAGCATATATTATAGGTACAACTATAGATTTGTAGATAGACTTATACTATAACAAGTGTTCTGAAATGAACATCCATAATAACTACTTTGTATACTTTTTTTCGTGTTCAATTTACTTTCTTTTCCAGAATTATTTTAGGATCTAGAATGTTGTTTTAACTGTATAATGTCCACAGAAACTGTCTAAAAGCTACTTGAATAGATAATGTATCACACATCCAGAGCATTCTACGCCATTTTGCTATCGAAAAATTCCACAGCACTTAAATACGTTGTGATTTTGTATATGAAACTACGTGTGAGTGTGTATAGAGATCATTGATAAGGGCCCGCGTGCCGGTCGCCTAGGACGCGGCGAAGGGACGCGCGGGAGCGCTGCCCGCTTGGCGCAAGGGGCGCGGGGAGCCCGTACGGACACAGTACCTGCGTTCGTAGCACCAGCAGCTCCGCAAGAGAAGCAAACAACTAGTTCACAAGGCCACCGGCGTAAGCCAAGCGCGTGCTGTTCAAGTTACAACGAGTTCGGCGACGAAGCGGAATACGGAGTCATGCGGTCAGCCAAAAGGACACAAACCTACTGGCTCTCAGCGGTGAGCGCGGGCGGAGCGCGGGCGGGGCGCCATTGGCCCGCCAGGGCACGCCTCCGAGACGCCGCTCCGCATCACGCCGCACCAATTCTTACTTCTTACTTTTACATTTGCATGCAAACTTTACCAAACATTCCCACTTGTACAACTTTAAACTACTTCCACGGATTCGGCGGGGAAGTTACGCTGAGGTCGATATATTCACTTTGCAAAATATAAATGCGTTACTAACTTTAATGCTTAGAAAAATGCAAGAAAATATAAAATGCTCTTGCGTTGTCTCGAGCAGTCGTCACGGTGCAGGAAGGTATATTAACGTCGGATGTAAGGCGACGATTCAGGAATTCAAACGAGTGCACTAGCGCAAAAGACTTAAGAATTTCCCTCACGTATCTTCGGATACAAAGTAACTTTTCGACTAGTGCAGGCCTGAACTAGTATTCACTCTAAATTGCAGCATCAGCATGTAATCAAATCGTATTAGAAATACGAAAATGTGAATCATAAGATGAGTGTAATATTTGACTGTTAAATATATCTGTCTTTATACAATATATACTTAAGCATTCATTTTCACTTACGAAACACTTTAGCATTCAAGTTAAATTAAGATAGCAAGTCAGCATTTGCAATGCGTGAAATAACAAAGCAGTATTTTTGGAAAACAGGAAAGTTCAATCGGCTAGACTATTCTCACAGCGTGCTTGTCTGTTCTATGATATATCGTAGAGACTGTTAAGTGGCATGCAAAATGTATTTATACTTTGTACTTCCTTACGTCGTTATGGCAAGCTTCCAAGTAAAACAATCTTCCGCCGGGCGACGATAACAGCACCGGCTATGATTTTATTACGTGAGACACTCATAAAAATTAAATAAACTACACTCGTAAGCATATTAACGACTCTGATAATTAAACCATGCTGTAAGAGTTGTAAGTTTAAAAAGTATTGATTAATTATTGTTTAATACTTCTTAAACTTGAAACTCCCTTTATATGATTTGTTTGATTGTATTGGAGATTGCTCCTCTAAGTCGATAATATATTTTATGATGATCACCTCAACATTGATAAATAAAACATCTTTTAAATCATTCAAAAAGAGAAGGATGTTAGAACCATATCACTAGTTCAATATGTCGAACCTCTATGGATATGAAATCAAAGGAGTCCAAATGTAACATATGAACCATAGCACTTTACTAGCACGTATTAGACTAATTCAAATATGGCAGTAAATGAAACGGCCCAGTAAAAGAAACTTTGTGTACTTAAATCAACAGGGCCCATTCTGACGATCAGAGGCAATCCAAGATTCATATGGAGTAGATTGCTTTCTAGTCAATATTCGGTGAGGGTCAATGAGGCATGACTTTGACGAGGGTGGGTCCTTACAACGGACAATATGCAAGAACACCTTCTTGAAACATGTTTGACATAACGGGATTTAGGTCAACTCGGCGAAAAACGATTGTGAGAAGATTTTTAATGTGATAGGCTCTATAATATTGCTTGTTTTCGCAGCTGATTAGCGTAATTTTATGATATAATATTATATCGGGACTCATTTCATGCACTATCAGTTATCCCCAAGATATACTATTTATAACGTGTTATGGGTGCTAACACAACCGATTAACATGTACTTACATTTACACTTTTTATACTTATATATAAAATCCAGACCAAAAAATACAGATATTCTCATCACAAAAGTTTTGATCGGGGATAAAACTATTGAAGATGAATTTTTTAGTTACTAGCTGATCCGCATACTTGTTTTGCCATAAATGTGATTTCTAGCAATCATTATTATTTATAATCATTAATACATTTTAAACAATAAAAGTAGGCTTTATTTAGGTGTAATCATATTAATCTTTATGTGTCACGTTTGTCGGTTTACCATTGCAGTGGCATCAATTGATTACTTACTCATCTCGAAAAGTATCGACATCTGTTAGAATCTTTTAGATTAACAGATAATTGTGTCTGTAATTATTTAGACAATATTTGCAATAAATAAAATTGCGACTTAATTACGAAGACCTTAGCGACATAATTTAAAATCGGTTAAATAGTTTGGGAGTCCATCGCGGACAAACACTCGACAGGAGTTTATATATTTAAGTTATTAATTTAATTTAATGGCATTACAATTGATCGTTTAATGTTCTATATTTAATACAAGTTTTTTAAATATTCTTAAGCTTTATTACGAAGATCTCTGAGAATTGGCCACGTCCTCTGTTTAACTTTTGTAAAGATCATTGACTGCATTATCTTAAAAAAATATCTTATTTTATATTCAAAGATTCAAGAGTTATTTTGTATTAAATCCTTAGTTAAGCCTCCTTAAGCTTATGTTTCGAGACATGTATTTGTGAAAAATTTTCTTTAAAGTCTGTTTTTGAAAATTCTGTTTGCAGAGTTACACATTCAAAGCAACTAACATGGAATTTTCGCAATATTATGATAACTGATAAAACGAGGTGCAGCGTACATTTTCATGGATGGGCGAGTCGCTTTCAACCCATGTCAATGTCAGGATGTATTATCTGCAAATTTTATATTGAACTGCAACAGTCACCTTGCTATTGTATTGTATAAAATGTTCAAGGATGTTTGGCCACTTTAACATCGACTACTACCCTGAGGCTAAAGAAACGTAAACGTTAGAAATTTCAGAACACGATTTAGCAATGACTTTCACCATGTTCTTGTTATGTTTTTTCTCTATTTAATAACAACTTTCAAATATGTTATTTAAAAAGGGAAAGTGTACTCTGATGATTTCTTGTTTTCTACCATATAAGGCTAGTTACAAATTGTACTATAAGGTTAATGTACACATTGGATACTAATACTAGTTTATTAGTAATTTGTATCTTTCTAATGAAAATGTTACATTTCAATTTTTCTTATCTTTTTTATGCCATTACGTTTAGTCTTCTCAAAGGTTGAATAGTATTCGAAAATTTAAACATCATCTATTTATCAAACGATCTGGATAGAAACTGGAGAGAAATATTACCACAATGTGTGATATTTTAAACCATTAATAGTAAGATGATGGTATTCCTAAGATAAAAGAAGTAGAATAATAAGTTTTTTCGAGTAACAAAGCAAATAAAAGCGTTAATGCGGCTGCATCGAGATTTTCCAACTGAGAGAAATTGCTCTTTCATGAAAGGTTGCAGTTAAGATGGTTTTAATGAAAAATCTGAGTCGTGCTATTGACAAGCTCTGTTTTTTATTGAAATCTCATTACAATAATACCCATTGTGGCTGAAAAGTAGAATAATTGATTCCCTCTTTTTAATAACGCAAACAAATTAAGATACCGTCGTAAAAGCTGTTTAATAAACGTGTAATTATTTTGTTTTTACAAATTTAAACATAAATTAGTATTTTCTGCATATTCAACATACTATTACCTGTAAGTGACTGCAAAATAGTATGGTAAGGATAAAATCTCTGTACAGCAACTTGAGACTCAGATTTAGGTATTCGAAATAGAAGGAAATGGTCCAAATTAGGGAGTCGACCTTGATGAGATACAGCTCGCAAAGACAAAGAGCATCAAATTCATCAAGCTCTTTTGAACTCCGGTATTGTGTTATTAAAAGACATAACCGTATTCCACAGGAAAGGAAATCTTAAAGTAGAAGAAATCGCCACTCTTTGACTCCCGAAGGAAAAAAGTAATCCCTTCCCGGGAAAATCCTACTTCATTACTTTGAACGCCCGTCCCATACAAAAGTAGCCATCTCGGTATTGAGCGTTCTGAATGCTACTTGTTGAGTCGGGTTTTGAATAGATCAAAATAATTTTATTAAATTGTTTCAGCTTTACATCCAGTTAGCTTAAATTTAGACTTTTGAGCATTGCTTAAAATCCTGACGAATCCTACTTAATTATAAAAGGAAACGGAATGTATGTAGGCTTTTGTTGGAATAAATAGGATCTTGAATGGGAGTTTTTCTTATCATTCTTCGTAGATTTTACAGATAATTGAAAAAGTAAAAATAAATTGAATATGTCATAGATATTTAAGATTATAATCAATAAATTTCATGCTCTACTCAATTTACTAACTTTTAGTTCTAATTATTCTACATTTTTATATACAACTGTGGTGGACTCATTTGGTGATACAGCTTTTGATATTGAATTCAGTAGATATAGGAACTATAAATTAAAAGGACCTAAATTTATATTACATGATGAGTTACGAATCACCAGAGAAGTAGGTTTAATTTATACTTTAGTAATGGTAACCATCTTTCACGTGTACATTTTATCTGTGTGATAAGCTATTTCCTGAACTAATTTGAAAGCACTGAAAGCATAAATTAAGTGCGCTCCCAATGCATTGGTACTTGTGCACTTCATTATAAGAAATGGGAACGGAATGCACTGTGCAGATAGAAAATTCTTCGGCTTTTCTACTTCACAACCACTCATAGGAAACAATTTATTTGTAAAAGAGTCCTCTATATTTTCCCTATCATTAAATCATGGAATGCCTATTACATAAAGAAATTTAAGTGTACTGAAGATGCTATTCTTATTTTATATCAATTTCATAAATACTTTGAAATAATAGCATATAATTAGTCTTAATATCAAATACTATTAAGATTAAATGTTTTAAAAATGTTCAACATGGTATGTAAATATTTATTTTTATGGTTGTCTTATTTAACTTAAGTAACAGTTATTTTAATGACAAAGATTATAATGTTGCAATCTGGGAATCTACATAAAATTTTTTGATTGATTTAAATGATTTTCACGAACATTTGCTTACGTTATACAATTTCCAAACATTCAAATGTTAAATAAATAATGTACGTACATTACAAGAAGCTCACGTAGCATGACTTAGTGAACCTCCCCTGCGATTTGTGATCAAGATTGATGCATTCTAGAGATTCGCAGCGTGATATTGTATTGACCGTACATACGACAATATACGCCCGGAATGAAATTGGAGTAACTGACAGAACATCGTTACAGGAAATTGGTACAAGTCGAGTAAATTGTATAACTTTATTAAAAAAGTCATTTCATTTATACTATTTTAACAAAACTATTGATATCTTGCACCACGCTAATACTGATACCTGATACCATAGCGTAAAACTGGAGCTACGAAAGTGCTCCAATGCTGATGAAAAAATTTATATTAAAGTAAATTTACTTCCAAATGAGTTCGATCAAAACTGAACTGAAAACCTATTATTCTACAAAGCCAAACTTAGTTATACAATTAAGTATTTGTACCAATACATGATGAAAACAAAAAAGACTTTGAGTTAAGTCATACAGCTTAATTATCATATATACATGTTTTTAAGTTATATAACTCAAATGATATAAAGAGATGTAGCTCGTGTCCTCGGTTACTTATTTAATTGAAGGAGCACTACTAGAAGTACCCACACAGTAGTCGCACAAAAATATAAGTACTTCTGCTAGAGCAGAGAGACAACATCATAATACGCTATTCTTATACAAACTTTATATTAATATAGAAACAATATTTTGATTTATTAATTTAACATTATTGTAAGTTGCAAGTTAAGATAACAGCTTGGTGTTTGGTGGTATGTATTCGCTCACTTTTTTTTCATAGAAAGTGCTCGAATGCACGACTTCATGCTTGAGAATAGCCCATTGTACAGCTTCTAACTCTAACCTGGAACAAACAAATTAAAATAACTAAACATACGTTATGTAAAATAATACAAGGAAATGGATGGTAATATATTACTTGGTAAAGGACGTGTCAGTAGATAATCAAATTCCCATTGTGATGGACCACATCAAATCGCGAGTTATATTCCATTCCGGCTTTGCTTCGTTCTTCATCTTACATTTAGGGTTACCATTATTAATACGAAAAGTGAAAAGATCAAACGAAAATACTTAGACATAAATTCATTCTCATTCACCCTTTTTATATAAAAAATTATTAACATTGTAAATGTTATATATCCCAAAATAACACACAGACGTATTACTTAGTAAGTTAAAGAGGAAACCTAATGAAATATCCAAGATAATAAGAAATAGTAGAATTTTTTAAATCTAAAAGAAAGCCAGCGATCTGTTTTTAATCGTGAATCTTCCGCAAAACTGTTCTATGGCATATTTTGACAAAGCGGGTTCTATTGTTATAAAAAGTGTCCCCGGAAACGAGGTCGCATGGGGAGCGTATTCACGTCACTTTCTTTGTTTCCCGCCACTCTCGGATTATGTTAATGCTGTCTCGCAGACATTTGTCTTTGTGTAAGTCTCCTGAGCTGTACTTGCGCAGGAACACACACTTGTTCAACCTACATACCTCGTATCATTATTTAAGCTTATTAGATTTTGCTTCCAGAGAACACAGAATTTCTACTTCTTTTCGCCTCTAATCATACTTTAGAACTTTTACTTGCTTTGTTTATCATATAGTAACATTAATTGTAGTTGATTACTCATGTACTAGCCGTCTGTGGAATAGGAAAATTTTGTCTCTGCATTTTGGGTTTATACTATGAATAAAAATAGAGAGATGAAGGGATTAGACAAAAAGTAGAGTAAATGTACAAAATGGTTTTTGTTCAGCGTTTATTTACACACAAATGTAACAACCAATTCTAAATCTAATTTTTATACCTTCTATAGATCGTTTAGATATACAGACAGACCAAAGTTTTACATTATAATTACATACCAAGAACCAAGGCCCGCAAATAAATTTGCTGATACACAACTGAAATCATAACATTTTTTTAAAACCTTATCATCCATATTATATTTTTAAAGGTATATAATTAAGAAGGCATTCTGAAGTTAAAGCTTAATTAATAGGTTGATTTTTTATATTCAATGTGTTCGGGTTTTAATGTTCTAGTTTACCTCCACATAATAAAAGCTGATGTAATGAGATAAGTACTCAGTAAACCACGTGAAGAAAATTTGTTTTATATTTATGTGAGCAAGTTGGGTTAGATATGAGATTTAACAATACATGTAGTACATGCAGTACCTACAATTTATACGTATAATATTAAAAGGAAATATCTGTTAAATATAAAATTATATCATCTCTTTAAGTTAAATGTTAACTAAACTTTATAAAAGTATTCTTTATTAACCGTTTTTTTTTATAAAACCCTAATAAATATTTACATTAATTTAAAAGATTTGTTAATTATTTTGGGCGTTGGAAGTATACATCTCCATATCCTTATAAACTATGCCGGCCTTATTAGTATATGTACAAGTAAACATAGTATTTTTTACCTCGTATTTGATTCGATTTCCCAAACATTTACAATGATAGTATATGTTGTATAGTATAAGTACGTAGGCGCAATAATGAAGCGGTGGGAAATCCAAATTCAATATTTATCGGTGCCATATTCAGTCATAGCTAACAATTCTCAGAACTGGCTGCGTGGCGTGCGTCAATCAATTAAGTGCTACTACTACCGGCGGCACGGTATTTTACACGTAGACATAACATTTTTAAAACAATTCAAGGTCAAGGTATTCAGACAAATATTATTTTAGCGATCGTTAAGATGGTAAATAAAATCTTTATAAACCTATTGAAACAAAGGAATGCAAAAGAAATTGGATTTTTTATGAATTAATTTTACTGATTTAATAATTAGACTTAAAAATGCTATTAAAATCCATAAAGATATTATGTGTAATCACGCTCCAGGCAATAATAATGAAATGTAAATTATATGTCCCAACCATACTTGCACTAAGTCATATACATACTTGTCCAAATATTTGTTTTACTTAATAATTTTTCCAATTTTGTTCGTACGGTGAACTACCGATGCATATGATAATTGTAAATACCAACATCTCCCATGAGAGCTAAATTTGCGGAAAGATTATACGGGTAGATTCAGTTAATCTTTGCGTATTCTATTATAATAAATAGAATAGTCGTCAGACTCGATTTGTAATAATATGGTACATCAAAACTTAACTCAGTAATATCATAAGAAATACTCCCACAAGTTAGACCATGTTCTGATAAATATGACCCATTAAACGCCTATAAAAGCAAATAAAATTCACATGCATGGATACAAAATGGTGCTCGTAAAATTTACTGCATTCACTTTGCGGCACCCGTTAAATTTATTTAAAAGCTTTGACAGACTATTTAAGTGACATACTTGAAACAAATATTTTATATATATATAATGCTCTTATTCGTATATATATATTAGTTCATTAAATTCCATACCTTTTATTAGAATCATTTTATTTTAACAACGAAATAATTGTACGAACGTATTAGAGATGTAAGAAAATTATAAGCGCTTGTCAGTATTGTTGTGTTTAAATATTGACATCATATCGCGTGATGTCCTCACGCGAGGCTATTACAGTTCTGGGATTTTTCCTTTCCCTTTAGCAGCTTAAAAGGTGCCTCCTTGGCTTGTTTAGTGTCACCCCAATGTCTTTAAGCTTATGCAAGAAACTTGCTCACCGCTCCAGTGAAAAGTGATTGACGAAACGAAGGTGCATTTTTATGACATTAAAATTTAAAACTAATAGACGAAGGCTATAATTTCAAACGATTGCTAAAGTCAACAAAATGATTGAATGCGTCATGTAAAAATTTTTTGTCTGTCATTTTGTGTTATATTTTGTCTATCACTTCTATCGTTGTAGATACTAAGCCCTATCAACAAAAACCAAATGAAGTATAAGTACGTTATCAACCTATGAATTTTGTTAACTCCTATTCTAAAATATATTTTACCAAAATGCCCTTCAAGTGAAGACACTTAACAGAAATACATATTCAACGCATGGCTACGAGAAAACTGTTCAGTATGCTTAAAGTGTAAGTTAACTTGTTCACTGCTTTAACAAGTCATAAAGGAACAATTAATAGCGTCCGACGATTTGGCACTGAACTCAAGAGTGCACGACTTCCGGTCACCCTCTTAATGAAGGCGTGAGTGCCTTCTCGCATACATACTCGGTTGTGGACCAAATTATCGTTACAGCTATCATCTTTACAAATTATAAAGATAAACTTCGTAATGAAGGCTTTTACGTTAATTAATGTTTAATTTAATAATTTAAATTAAAATTTAACATTATTTCTTCTCAGCACACAAATGTTGACCATACCAACGATCAAACCCTGCGTGGTGACCAATTACGTCAGGTCAAAGTGTTCACTTTATAATGTAGATAATTGAGTTATTTAATAAAAATAAACCACTAAAACAATTTGTGATTGTATGAGAAATAAAACTCAGTAACATCAGCACCTGAATCCCTCAATTTCGGCACCAAGCAATTTGATGAAACATTCTGTTTAAGATGCATTGGCTCATTTGAAACACACGGTTTTAGGTTCGGCAGGGAGAGAAAATTCGCCCATTCGTACGCTGCTCGTCCCACAACAGGCATTAACACTAAATGACATTTACGAAAAACTCTTCAGCCGGCATTCAGATAAGAAAGGAACCTCTTTGACTACTTGTTATATACGACAATTTCATTTAAACAAAAAGCAATTTCAAAAATGAAATAATACGTCTAAATTCCCTTATTTATGCTCTATTATTACAGACTTATTGTAGTTGAAAGTTAAATTGGTCGTTCCTAGACTGACTGAGTCAATGTCTGGCGCCAGTTATGGGCCGAGCAGACAATTTTCAAGGAAAGGCGTTTTTCCCCAGTCGTATGTAGGGTAAAATTACTTGCTAATAGCTTTTGAATTGACTTCAAAGCGCACTGCTATATAAATGATGGAAAACTACAATTTTGTTGGGCAAATGGCATTTTCAAATGAAATCAATACAAAAGTATGATATAATGCTTATAATAAAACATCTCAGCTTGAGACTTAACTATTTTGACTATCAATGATAATGCATTAATATCGAAATAATTAAAATGATAATAAAAATAAAACATTATTGGCATATCACTGCTACGCAATATACGCAGTCTACGTGAACTGCGCGGTGTAGACCTTCTCGTAGCACTCTAACGATACAAACGTGATTTAATTCGACGACGACTATAAAAATTACTGTATAAAAAGCATTTACTAATTGATTTGTTACCTGTTTATACTGCAGTAAACACGAAAGAGATTTGTATGCAATACTTAAACTGAAATTAACATTACACCACTAGTTTCTATAATAATCACATACACGTAATGTATTTTAACCGCACCTGAGATATTACTAATTCCTGCTTCACTATATATCAACACAATGAACAAGTTAATCAAGATACAATGAATTCCTATATAAAATTATACATTTACATTGGTACATTATATGTATATGATCAATAAAATCATATTAAATATGGAATTATTATAACATGGGTTACTCGAATTTTTGTCCCTATAACTAAAGGGATGGCTGGTTAATAGTAGAATTTACTAAATAGATGCCGCCATATTGTAATTCTATTAATTACAATCTTCAATAAAATTCTAATAATTACTCAAATGAATCTATTTATTTATTTAATTAAGGAAACGTACAAAAGTCAACAAAGTTCATTTTTAAATAGCGCCTTAAGAACTAATTTTGTTTAGTTATCTATGTCGACCGAAGCGTACATTTTACTACATGTCCAAAATATGAATTAATCAAATTATTTTGGTGGTTTATAATGATAGTTGACACTTTCGTGGCTTATTTAGTGAATACCTGGGCTATAACTCAGTAAAGTTCAACTCAATTAAAAGTACAAACGAATCTTTAAATTAGCGTTTCTTTCATTAAAGTATATTAATTTAAAAAAAGGTTAAATATAATTAAAACATAAATAATCGTATTAGTACAGGATGATTGCGCTTTTCATGAAATACTAGCTGACTAATCACTCATGTTCGTGGCATCATTAATGAATTATTGTTACATGTCAAAGGCCTATAGAGCTTACAATCGTATATGAGAGCTAAATCTATTCAACAGTTAGTTCATTATCGCCATTTCAGTTTTGTAATAATTATTACTTATTATCAGCACGTAATGGAATTTTAATGCACATTTGCTGAATGTGCAAAAATTTAAGCATTTAAATTTTAATACAATGTCATTAGGACTCAAATATTCATTAATTTCATTTAATGTTCGTGGACCGATTTCAAGGATAATTTTAAATTTAGCATGATACTGCAATATGGAGAAACATTCTATGTTTGTAAGAAACTTCAAACGAACGTTCATGCTTAACGGTGAAATTAGAAGTGTATGTGTTTCCGGAATGAATAAGAAAAAATACAATTTATATAAATGTCAAGAACGGATTTATTGTTTCTTACAATAAACTTTCTCACTTTGCTTCCATTATTAAGGATGGACGAATCTCATGGTTGGTCACACGCCTGTCTGTTTCAATCATACTGCGGACTCCTAGTGAGTGGTGGACGAGTCAACACCACCGCGCTTGATTTCTGCAAACCGACTATAAATGTCTTGCAAGGTGGTATGTTCGCCAAAAGCAGATTGAAGCTAAGTGGTGCTCTGTTGAGTTGTCAAATTACAGCTTAAAAAAATCTTACTACGAAAATTTACCTAAGTTAATTCTGTGTTCTTTATTCAAATGTTGATATTACTTTTTAAATATAGTTTACAAAAGTGGACAATTCCGGAATTATGTTTCAACTAAATGGGTAATATGGTGGAATAAAAAATTCATAATTTTTCAAATATGTATTATGGCGTACATTTACGAAAATTTGCCGGATACTTAAAACTTGGTTGGTCAAAATACCATGTAAATTACATCAGCTGTTGTAGATTTCCTTGCAATAAAGAGATACAGGAGGCCAACAAGAGCTCGATAATAGAGAAATTATGCACTGCAAATTACATCATTTCACGAGAATACGTTTGTAAAACATTTTGAAACAATAAAATTGGCACCCATAAAATAAGTTTGAATTAAACTTTATTCACTTTCCCTTGCTTTTTACCGAAAATTAAAAGCCTTTAAAGCTCTTTTGTGGAAGTAAATGTAACAAATATCATTCAACTGATTACAAAATTTAATTTATTTTATTATATCTCAACTTGAATTCCGTTTGTAATGTAATATCTAAATTCGTTAACGTTTAAAACTTTATTCGTGAGGTAACGAATAGCAAAGATCTTCGTACAAAGATTTCTCTTCAATTATAGTACAGTACAGTTAAGTACAGTTTATCCAAATGTATAAACATTCGACGTTTTAAAGTTTGTTCTATGGCTTTTTTTATATCTCGACTTTCTTATTGTCGTTTACCATGTAACTAGACCATACAGTTCGCGTGTTATTCTGGCAATTTTGTTTCATATATTTTTCTTTCACATCGTACAATAATTATGATAAGCTTTCCTTAGCGTAACCCGCAACGTCAAAGTGTGTCCATGACCGGCAACAATTATGAAAGCGGCCGGCGCGAGCGGTGCAAGTCGTGAGATATAAAACTTTATGTACGCATATAAATTTAGATGTCGAGACATGTTTTATTGTACAATCGTAAAATTTGGGGTCGGAAGAGACCGACATATTTAATAAATACGAACAAGGTCGTAAAGTTGAATGCAAGGGTATTTCGTGGCATCGCTAATGTAACGATCAAACTATTTCTGGCATCAATCGATCAACTATCCGAAAAGTTCGCTTAGTGAAAAGCCGCAATTGAGCGTTTACGTATTTTAAACAATTTATATTTCCCGTGACCAAAGCCGGTTTACTGAATAGCAAAATATTTCAATTATGAACTGATATTTTTTATCGGTAGACTTATTCTTACTTAGAAAGCTAATGTTTTACATAAACCTCTCAAACATAAGGGCGACTTAATGTTCGAAGCTACATTTGTGGAAATCCCTTTGAGTCATTTATTTGGAATAAGTTAGATTATCGGTGTAACCAAATTACAATTACATTATTTCCATAAGGTGTATAAGGAATTATACTAATTCAACTTTTGAGCATTATAACTTAAGATCTAATAATAATGAATGTCAAATTTATCTTTATTATTTACTAGCTTCACGTAGATAGCATCCTTAATTATTTCAAGAAACTTAGGGACATTTCACGTGAAGCGGACAGGGAAAAAAAAGGGGTTTTTTAAAACCCCCCCCCTTCTTTTATATAATGTGACGAAAATATTTTTTTATATGAAATTACAAAAAAAGTTTCAAAAAATTGACGTTGATTATACAACGAAATAATTTTCGAATATTCAATCTACAATAATATATTTTACATAGCATACATATTAAAAATATACTGTTCTTTTTGACAGTAAAAAAAAATTTAAAAATTAAAAAAAAATTAATGGTCAAAACCGGAAGTAAACTTTTCAAACCGAATCAGTCACTTCACCAATTTTTTTTTTTTTTTTTCAAAATATAGCTTAATATAATAAAGTACACTAGAAAATTTAAAATGGGATCTCTATTAGTTTAGGGACGTTTTAGTCTCATATGTACACTTCTTAGATCCTTGTGTTCTATCTTTAATTTTATATTTCGAACTTTACCTTGGTCCCAAACTTTTTTTTTATTTGTATCATTATTAATTTTAATTTTATGATTTTCATGGTCCTCTTAAACTTGTTGTTTAACTTAAATTTTGTTTATGGTACTAAATGGGTTTCTCTACCTTTATTCTTTAAAAATAAATGGCGGTTTGTTTTAATATTTTCTTTTTCTTGTGTTATATTTTTTTTTTTTTATAGTTTACTTACTCTTAGAAAGTACTCTTCTAATCCTATATATATCCAATAATAAACTTATTAATATATAAAATATTAATAAAGTTCTATCCACTTTCACCTTCAACCTACATATACCCATTCACCGGGTGTATATTATTCAACTATCTCCTTTTTTTTTTTTCTATTATTTTTTTTTGTATATTTTAAAAAAAAAAAAAAAAAAAATTGTCGAATACTGTATTCGTTTAATTTACTTCGTTTTACCATTAATTTTTTTTTTTTTTATTTTTTTTACTTCAACAGTATATTTTTAATATGTACCGCTATGTAAATATATTATTGTAGATTTGTAATATTCGAAAAATTACTTTCGAAAACTTTAGTACCATCACGTCAATTCTTTAAACTTCTTCTTTTGTAAATTTCCACTATACAAAAAAATATTTTGCGTACACATTCATATCTACTAGAAGTACAAATGGGCCGAATGTGGTCGATTTTCGAACCTCACTTTTTTTCCCTGTCCGCTTCACAAGAAACCTATAGTAAAATAACTTTAATTATAACAATAAAAAGCAAATTAAATTTTAATTGTCATAAAAAGTATGATGTCTAAATACTTACTCGTACAAGCGATTCGAAGGAAAAAGGTGGAAACAAAACTATTAGTACTGACACTTCGTCTGGTATTTTATAAAGAAAAAAACATTGTTGACGATGGTTTTCAAAGTGTTCATCCACAGGTAGTTGGCATCTCTCCAGACACCTATGAAGAGAGATATGCTCCACATTAAACGTCAGTTACAACAAAAACTTTAATGAGGCTCTATTTTCTCTTAAAACATGAATAAAACATTTGCTGCAGATATGAAACCTTAAAATCAAACGTCAGAAAGGTAAAGTGCAACTGAGCATTTTATTGAAAAAAATATCGAGCCGATAGTCGATAGCAGAGGCGTCGCATGTCCCTCTGGGCCCTAGAGATGACTGGGAGTGCATTAATGAGAAACCCCCTAGCCGTATAATAAGTAGGAGAGTTGCTATTTATACAGTGAATCGAACCATTTCTTCTTGACTTAAAGAAAATAATTTTGACTTTTAAAATCAGTCACAGAAACAATATTTAAATATTTGCTATTGCTTACAGGAATCTCATTCAATCTAAATAAACTTACAATACAGTATAACAGCTTTATTTAAATATTAATATAAAATTTATGTTTTAGATTTAATTCTATTTGGCATTGTAAAGATACTTTTCGTAATTCGATGCTACGTTTCTCGTCTATACTTTCAGTTGTGGTGTCGGTTATATGAAACTTGGAAAGTTGTGAGAAATGTTTGGTCCCAATTGGCGGGGCCCTATATTTTTGATACAGACTAGTTTCATCCCTGGGTTATAGTGAGATACCACATTAATCCTCCTGCCGCTGTCAGCTATCGATGGACGGATTAAAACACCGTTTTACTGACATTTAAACCTTTCGTTTGTATCGTTTTTCACATTTTCCGATGACCATTTTTCTTGCTACCTTTCTCTCCAGCTGGTTTGTTTATACGCTTTATATGCACATACTTAAAAATGCAAATAATTATTTGGCCTAAAATTAGAACAAAGCATTTAAAGGGCTATTCAAATGCCGAACAGAAATACTTCACATATTTTTAGCATCATTAAATCTACTGTAATATGTGTTTGTATATAATAAATCCTGTAACCCCTAAAGGGGTACTGGGTAAGTAATATCATAGTGTATATTCCATAAGATATTTTTCTAAACCTGAGTACATAATAGCTCAAGAAGGGAGAGTTCTAGACTTGTATTGTTGGCCTTCATTTAAATACTCCATATGTATTTCATGCAACAATTCTTATAAGAAAATTACTTTGAATAAAATTCTCAGGTAATATTATAATTTGGTTTGTTATACACAGCTAATTAAAAGACGATAAGAAAATATTTACATGATATGAACTTTATACCAATAAATTTCATTTACTAGCGATTTCAAACGATTTTAATTGCACTAAATAAGAAAAGATATTATTTAGAGGCTAATACATTATATTACGTAATATGTGGCCAACAATTATTTTTCTATTCGAACCAGTCGTTACTGAGATTAACTCGCGACACGCACTTAGGTCCTTATATTTATAACTTCTTTTTTTCTCGAATTGAATGAATAAAACAAAAAATAAATGTCAGACAAGTGTATTAAACAATAAATATACGCAGTCATAAAATTTTATGTATAGGAAAACCGTACATGCATGTACATCCGTGCATGGTGTTCTGTAAATCATTTTCAAACATATGGATGCATTTCCAAAGGTTTTTCTAATTTTACTTGTTGTATAAATTCTATATTTGTAGGCATTAAAGATAATAATACATAAATACTATAATTATTTATGTATTATTGCACTTAAAATTCAAATAATGTTTCATCTACAATATTTAAGGTAATTTCCCTTCATGTGGCATAGCCGTGGGACGTTTATATTATCTATATCAAAAAAACTTTTTAGAAAAATGTATCCGACAATACACAATTAAATTTCAAGATTCTAAGTATTCTATGTCTCTCCTCCTTATATCATAATATTCAAATCCGATATTAAAACTCGACCGTGTTGGAAAAACAAAAATACATATTCTTTGGATTTTTTTTTTATAATACAGGGGCGTCACTTGATGTTAAGTGATACCGCCGCCCATGGACTCTCGCAATGCAAGAGGTCACACTTGTGCGTTGCCGACCTTCCGGCTCTTTTCTTAAATCGGTTCCGAAGTACCTCTTTTAGCAGCTTTTAGTACCACATAGCGGTGGTGCGCGGCAGAAAGTGTCTTCTGAAGGGGACAGTTGTGGAACGGCGGACATCGAGGTAATAGGGATGAAATTTCGTATTCTGCCTCGATGATAATATTAATAGTTTAGTCTTTTGTTTGCTTAAATATTAGAATTCATGTAAAGTATTATATTTCTATAGTTAGTCATTGATAACCTTTAAATGTATCAATTATGACATACCTATATATTATGTTTTTGATGGGATTATGGTTTTAGTTTATTGCTTGAATGTGAATCTCTCCGTCTGATTAATATATTTTTATATAACTTCAGAGAGTTATATAGAGACAGTCCAACTATTATCATTTTGTCTGAAAGTGAAACCAGGATCTTTCATGTACACTAAGACGTACTAGTGAATAACCATTACTTCAAGAATTTCCGCTCTTCTCCCTCACCCGGAAATTTTATTTCTGAATTAATTTTTTACTTATAGCAATTCTTATGAAGAAATGTAAATTTTAATTCCCGTTTAGAAAACAATTTTATGTATATTTATTTAGTGCGATGGATGGTGCTAACAACAACTAAGAAAATGTAAATTACAAAATGTAATATAGCCTAATTTTACAAGCATATACTAAGAATATAATACGCTGTATGCTGAAGCTAGCGCTTGGCTTCGGGGGTTTCTCTTTAAATATTCACCCGCCTTTTCCGAGCTTAGAGGTCAAAAGCATTTTCCTCTTTCACCAAGTTTTCATTCTCTTGGTAGAATAGACTAAATTGTATATTACCTAGGAAGATTTTTTTCACCGGAAAATGCGTATTACAATTTTACATCCACCCTGGTTTTCTATACTTCCTGTTATGAAACAAGTATTTTCGAAAAGTGTTCAGGTGCTAATCTCATAACAGAGATTAATGCAAATATATTTACAAACGCATAAGGACCGTTTGTTTGATAAAAAGTCTTCTAAATTTTGGATGAGACGTACTAACAATATATTAAATAATTAGTAATACTTTGCGGCTTTACTCGCGTAAATTAAGAGACCCTCGTAACGCGCAAAAAGGAACAATTTCCCTGTTTTTACATCAACTTTCATTAATGTTTCGCTCGCGGAATAGCGGAAAGTTGAACATACAACAATTAGTATATACATACAGTTCGTGGAGATTCACAATTTTTTTTTGTGTCTCTGATTGAAATTCCACTGATTTTCTTTGGAAGAATGGCGAACTATAAACATAACGTAAAAATAATACGTCAGTAAGTATAAGAATAATATATAATATAAGTATAGTAATAATTTATATACACCAATATTATCAAAGCTAGGTTTTGTAGGTTTCCTTTTAAGTAATGTAAATCAAAGTGAGAGAAAAGATAAATTTGTTGGTAGAATTATTGGGCTGATAAGACGCAGAAACTAAAGAAGAGAGCATACTCATAGGTTATCGTAAAATACCGTAAACATTTGTAATCTAATATAGCGAGCCTAATAAGGACTTTATAAACCCAAAACCGTGACGATTAAGATATTTTGTCGCGAACCCTTGTGAACATTACCTGAGGTGTCCTTAACTCCCCTCCCGTATGAATGTTTATCTCGAAATTCCTCTTTTTATATCATTCGTTCCCTCTGAATGAATAAGTAAGGAGAATCGACGCCTTTTCTAATTGAAGTCGAGATGTCGGCTCCATGTTTAACAGCCCTCTTAATTGTACCGTGTCATCGCGAATATAATTACGATTAATATAATATTTATTATTATACATATATGTTAGAAGTTCTACCTTAAGTTAACCATGGACATGCGCAAGTAGACGCTGTAATATGAAATTGTACACTGACAAAAAATTTACTTTTAATAATTTCGAGAACATTCAATAATATTAGGTAAATTTTCAAGCCTTCGATATTTTAGTACGCGTAATTTAACAAACGTTTAAACTTAAACTGCTTACCTCTATTTTCAATCGGACATATAAGAACAATGATGTAACCGTAGAAATTTGCCATATCTTTCACTAGCGACATAAATTAAAATTTTCTGTTTATTTATATGTATAATGGATATCGATAACCAAATCTTTATTATCCTTTTGTATCTATTTACACTATTTATGTAAATGCTTGAAAGTCAATTTGAAAACATTCATTCTGAACTAGCTATTGAAAATCCAAGTGTCGCAAAACACCTAAATGAATGGATGCGCGCAGAGCTTAAAATAGCCACTAATTAAATAAATGAAAACGTGCCTCCATGTTTTCATTCCACTTGGAAACATTTTCTCGCCCTGTTTATCGGGTATATTTTAATGAGTAAATAAATTTATGGTATGATATTTAACTATTCATGACGAATGACAATTTTCATATGATATTCCCTAATTCACTATACTGATATGACTAAAAAATCAGTGAACGAATAGTCGACAAACAAGTTATCAATTCTTCGTCAGTTTTTATATGGTCTGACCAGACCTGATTAAATTTTGTAGAGATAAATACGACACTATGTTATCTCACTGTATTCTTCTTATAAATTATATGATTCAAAATACTGTTTAATTATTTGTTAAATTTGATTTCCCTAATAACTCAAACCAATATCCAATAACAGCGTTTAAAGCAGTATTAAACGATATTAATGTATAAAATTAATAAAACGGCGACACTTGGCTCGTTGTACGCGATCGAGTGCGGAGTTGGAAAAGTCATTAAGCGCGATTATCTGTCTCACGAAGCACATCAGCCATCGTATGTTAATTAAATTAATGGCTGCGCCTGAGCCTCAATGCTGGAACATCGCTTAACTATCGATTAATAACAGTATTATGAGTTACCTTTAGTTGATTTATCTTTTAATTAAAGCTGTCTATACAATTTGTCGCTCCGTGGCTTAGTATGGAGCTACATAATTCACAATATTGTATTCCACCTCTCCCATTTCTAGGGATACAAAAGTAATATTTGAAAGTACTGATTTATTTTGGTGTGTTTAGGTTTTTGTAGCTTAGGAAATGTAAGCACTCATGCCGATGAGAAACATAACAATGTTTTTCTTTGATTTCCTGAAATATCTTTGTTTGTTTTTAGATTGAGTCGGCACTGATACTAATAAAAATATAATTGGAATTGTAGGTAGTGGCTATAATAGAATTACTTCCATCACAAGTACACACTCGCTATGTGCGTTTCTTTCTTTGCTTTACTTTTTAAAAAGTTGACAGCGTATTTAACACTGACGTATGACTGATCGCCTCCTATTTTTTAATTGGTTCAATCAGGTCGGGATCAAACACTAGAGGTATTTTATATTTGCTAAATGTAAAACTAAGAAACTTGATGCGAGTGTGACCTTTAAGGCACACTTTAACTCTTGTAAATGTTTGTAATAGTTTAAATTGACTTATTATTTATACTTACAAACCCTGTCTGGTTTGGTAGGACATATGTAGTTCCTTTATTTACGTTAAAGTTTTGAGCATCGTCGCTTAAGTAAATAGTGAAAAGTTTAATTGCCTGTTTTATATGCAAACTAGCTCGTTTTAGATTTCAAGTAGATTGTTTACGTATACTAAGGGAGGGTTATATTTGTCTTATTTTAATGAGAGAATATTAAAATAAAATTATTGAAATTGTGTTGTTGTATTCTTCTGAAATACTAAAATTATAAAGAAATGTTTTAAATGTACGTGATATGGTCAATATGACTACTATAATTACGACGTTATAAGAATATAAGCTTCCTACCTTCCAACCTTTTTTAATTTTCATTTCTGTGCTTTGACAGAAGTATAGCGACAGGTTATGAATGTGATAAATTTCGTATAGCATTGATATGACAGTACAAGAGATCATTTTAATGGAATTCAGGGTAATTTAGCGAATTGTTTCGACCGTAACATAAGACGGCCAGTTAAGTATACACCCCGTGGGATTCCACTAAATTCAAGCAATTTACGCGACGAGCCGACCGTTAGAATTATGAAATTATGAAGCTACGGTTATGATTTGTTTGTTGTGGCTTTCGTAAATTTTATACAAAATAAAGAAGACCTTCTTAGTTCAGTTTGTCCCGCTTATAGGATTATGCGTTTATTTCCCGCTGAAATATATTTTACGATTTATTTATAAAAATAAAATTAAAAAGATTGTAAAATTACACTGAAGAAAGTTTTTACCGTGTTTAGCGTGCGAAGCTTAGGTATTAATTGGTTTATTTGATGAATATCCCTAAAACTTTGATATTTCGTTTAGAAACTACAAGAAATTTGTTGAAAGGTATGTGTTGCCAAGTGTATTGGATGGCCTTATGTAACATTTAATAAAATCTATAATTAGTAAGTAAGATATTAGGAGACATTTTCCTTAAACAGAAAATTAGTGTTAATGTAGTTTTATAATGTATAGTATAGTTTTGTAATGGAATATCAAGTATAAGGTACCTTTACTTGTTTACAAATAATGTTTGAAACAGAAAAAGTCAAGTAAACACAATTTTTTTTTATAAATTCCTAAAACAAGATATGTTCTGTTACAATCGATCCATAGAACTGGTAATATAATGAGCGTTCCCTTAATTTGCCATAACCGCGATCCGCGCCCATTGCCGCATAATTACTCAACTTTAAGTTTATTAGCGTCTGCTTACATTAAAATTATAACAATATCAACACTCTTATGCTATTGTGATAGCTACAAATATATTTAGTATCTTATAAATTATTATTCATTGTATAATATAATTTTTTTTGCTATTATTTATACGATTTATTATTTCGAATCATTATCAAGCTTTATAATGGTCCCTAGGTCTATAGGCCTTCAATGAAGGTTGTAAGGCCATTCACCGAGTTAGTCAAGTCCAGATTCTGAATAAAATACTAGTATATAATGTTAGCTAAAACAAAAAAGAAACAATACAAGCCTTATAGATCTTCTGTGATGTCATGAGCCATCTCACAACACCCATAAAAGTACCTCACTAATTCTAAAGTGTCGTCATCACAAATTGCAATCTTGTGTTTAACATCCGCCCGATAGGGATCTCTTTATACCTTGCAAAAGGGAATCGAGCAGCAATAGAACATTCCCTGGGTTGATTACTGGGAGCCCGAGAGGCCAGATTTCATTATTGCCATTCACGCGTAGGCGAAAGTGATCGCTGGGGTGATATTATTTAAATGTAATCTTTTTTCGATACTCTTCGTTATGTTAATATGCCAGCTTACTTAACCTTATTAAATCCCGGACAAGGAAACAATCACCTTAATTTTAGAGGAAGTGTTTAAGCAGAAAAGCTGCGATGAGGGTAAATATTAAAACAAATTCGTTATAAAAGAATACATAATCTCTCATGGACTAAAATAAATAAGAGCTAATTTGGTTTCTTTTGTCATGTTATTATGTGAAAGCAGCAAGAGAGTTCGTGTAAAAGGTGGAAATTCCCCGAGACTAACTCCCGAACATGTCGCATCATTTAGGAAAGAGCTCTGTCCTTGTTTAAATCAAATTTGTGGATTTAAACGGAATTAAAATTCCACAGTACTAGGTCAATGGAGCGTTGTAGAAAAATATAATGCGAATTGTATGAAATAATTGGTCGCGTGCCGACCTCGTGGCGCCGATGTCAACGGACTGCAAGCCGATGCGCACTGCGGTATACCAAGTTGTACTAACCGATCGTCAGTAACTTAGGCTTTTTGCAACCATTAACGTTTGAACTAATGACTTTTATTTCACCATGAAATAACGTCTTGACGCCAACCATTTTTTGCATCGCCGAAGTTTTAACCCATTTGTAATCACGCTATTGTGAATTTAATGTCGATAGTAAGCTATAAATTTGGATAATTATATATTCGCCGATTCATTTTTATTAACTTCAAACTATTACCATTAAACATATTGTTTACAAATTGAATTCATTTCATGAAATGAATAGGTGAAGAACCATTTAATTCAAACTCTAATAATTAAACAAGTTATTAAATTTGTATACAAAAGGTAATACTGAGTAATCTTAAAATATGTATAACATAATAGGTGGCGTAAAAGTACGGACCCTTATTGCTTCTGCTATAACTTCTTGAGTCTAGTTTTTTAATTTAATAATTATTAAATACCAACAAATAAGCTCTTAAACTGCATATCGTTTAAATATGAATATCGTATACGACATCGTATACTTTAAGGCTATAACTACACATTGTAGGTGGCACTATATTAATAAACATTACAGTACTTCGTCGATGCTCAAATCATTTTAATGTTTTCCATCTCAAAAGATTCTTTAAAGTAAGGTGAGAGTTTAAAAAATAAAAATAAATAAAAGGCTATTTCAACTCAAGCCGCAAAATACGCAAATTAATACTTTAGGAACTATAAAAGAAGTTGATTTAAATAGATAGATTAGATACAATATTAACCGATCATCTTAAGGTATCAATCAAAATTTCTATGTATAAGTACAAGAGTATTAAAAGACTAATACCAACAAAACTGCCTCAGTTACTAATACAGTGAATATATAAAGTCGAAAACTTGTATTAAAAAATCACTATCCTAAAAATCTATACGTAGATTTTAATAAAGTATACTTAGTATATGTTTATATGTGTAACAATTTATACAATTTCAAGCGTTGAAATATTTTTTCTCAGAAAGGCTTAATGCGGGGACGCCGCTGAATAGCTGTATTTTTTAAACAAAATAAGCCCTCGCAATGAAACAAATAACAATGTATCAGAGGCAATACCCAGTATCTGATAATATTTTGTTATTTCAAAAACCTTTATCAATATTTCGTGTATGTATATGCGATTCCCTTCGCTATCTTAAGTACGTATTTTTGTTTCATATTATCTGTTTTAATAATTTGATTATGTTATACGAAACATGTTCAATTCACATGGAAAATAAACAAAAATGGTTATAACATTTTAGGTAATACCGTCAGGTATCCGTTTCTCATAAAGCCCACTCTCATTTTCGTTACAATGTTAATAAAAAGAAATGGAAAAGTTGTTCGTGTACGCATCAAATGAAAAAGTTATGGAACGTGATTATACTGCAAAGACACTGGAGCCACCTGCCGGTACACAGAACTAATTACCAACTCCCTAACTTCCTCAAACACTAAAATATTCTACGAAAAACGTCACCTCGAAAGACACTCGTGCAGAATCCTAATGCGCTCTGTTTATTACCGCTGACATTATTCTGATTACATATAAATATGGATGGAGTTTGTTTTTTGTATAACGTAGAATATTTGATAACTTATACGGGAATTTGCTTATAATAAGACCAACTGAAGTAAGAGTTCGCAGTCCATAACTCTAGGCCTTAATGGAGTAAGCGGGTAAAAAAGAAAGTATACAAAGAAATTTAGTTATCCTTAATCAACGTACAATTAGTGAAATAAACAAGTATCATAATGAAACTTGGTGGAAGGACATTTTAGGCGGTCTAAGTCTAAATCAAATAACTCAAGTCATAGTATGAAGGTAGTGTCGCATTATATGTATGAGGTTAAATTTCACGAATTATATTTTACTTTGAAAATTAAACACTGATTGTGTTCATTAAACATACAATTTAATAGAGATAAAATATGAATTGAATATAAAAGTCAATACACTAACAATATATATTAATATAATTTGGTAAAAATAATCAAAATTTAGCCAATTTTATTAATATATAAATAAGTCTATATAATTGTAAGGAAGACAGTCTCTAAGCGCTCGTGATCCTTGAAAGTATGACGCACAGTCACCCTTGAGACCCATGATTCACGGCCAAGATCTCATTACCCAGTGTAATCTGGCTCTCATTTCTTAAGAAACATTTAATTAGGACTATCAATCATTATTACCCTTAATATTGTTGAATAATCCTTTCTGGTAGAACTTAGAAAACCCTTTATTCTCAATATTTAGATATTTTATCGTTTATTATATTGAAAATATTTCAATAAGACAAAATAAACTACAACGACAATTTAATTACAGTAAATATATTAAATACGTGTTAAGCTTTTTGTTATAAATAAGGAGCAAAACAGCTTTAGCAGAACAATATGAATCCTTTGTAGCGTCCATTCGAGCGGTTATTGGCCACTATACGTCGAGAGCACTGACTATAAAAGGCAATATCCTAGCGCGAGTATTTAAAAATTTTACAGCAAAAACCAACTCTCGGCTGTTGGTGGTAGAAGCCTTTTTAAATTAAAATTCTGTTCAAGTCAACATCATGTAATTCTTTTATCAATTTTTTGTTTCACCTAGTTAAGAAAATATTATTATGATATTTTCCAAATAAATATAATTCTATAATTTTTCAGATGTAATTCTATAATTATTAAAATTACACCTATTATTTGACCTATATTCCAATTCGATAAACTCAAAAATACTGAACCATACTATGAGTAATATTAAAATAAATAACTTATATACCATCTACCAATGACACTTTAATATTGGTAGGCCTAAACCATCCTTGGAGGTTGAATATAAAAGTACAAAATCGTATTTTGACCGATTATCAATTAAAATATTATTCGATTCATTTAATTTGACCAATCACAACGAACCAACATGTTTCATTGATGTTGCTCACTCCTAGATAAACCTCAATTATTTTTGAATTACCAAAAATAAAGTACACACGTTGTACCTACACAGTTGTATCTAGAGGTAAAATATAAACATAACTTCCTTACAAACATATGTTATTTCCATACGCTTTCCCCGCATACCCACGAAACATTAACATGAGGGGCTGTCTCCTAAGTTGCAAAAAATGTACGTGATTTTACTTCAAAGTCCCTTTTGTCTTTATAGAGGAAGGTATAAAAGTACTGACACGCGAATGGCGCATACAGAAAAATTACGTAGCGTAATGATGATGTGGCGCCCTCTTCTAAACAAAATATTTTCTTTTACACGTAAAGAACAAGGTTTACTGATTTGGCTTGCCACAAGAGCTTTTATATGAGATTTCCCCACATGCATTATATATTTTAGGGCAATTTTATATTTCAAATTTAGCATAAACATTTTTTGATTATGTTTAAAGATCTTTACAAAAAAAGTAGAAAATTAAACAATAAACTAGAATCTATTTTAAATTGTCCGATGTATAGGAAATTCACGGACTACGGTCTTGTTGGATATATACAAGGCGTTTAAATGGATAGAAACTACACAACCTTACCGTTGGTGATACGCGTAATGTCTATAAAATGTATATTTTCAATGTTATTGTTTAAATATATTTTAATGAACAGTGAAATCTTGTAAGTCACCATTTTAGTTACATCATTTCTCAGACTGTTTCGTTGTCATCTTATATAAAACAAGATGAAACAAAAAACAAGAAGAGTAGTCAATCTAAGCTAAATTTTTAAATATTTACTAAATGAATCAACACATTCATTCTTACCGTACTGAATTATTTCCAACTGTGGTATAATAACGTGTGGGTTTGTTTACCAAATATTAGATTAACCTAGAAAGGATAAGGGGCGAGACAAACCACATGTGGTAATTTTCGCTCGACGAATGCAGGACGGAAGTAATTAAACTCACGATACAAATCATTATTCCATTTGAATTACCGTATAGAATAAAAAAATAATCAATTATTTAACTTAATCGGTACATTATTAGAAAACCGACAGTTCTTAGATAAAAAAAATTGAGTCTTAGGCCTACAGTATTTTATAACTTCTGGATTACATATTATTGTATAAGCACTAAGCAATATCCAGCGCTAAATTATACTAAAAACTATGGGTCTGGAATTCATAGATTTCGTTTTTAAATTGGAAAAAAGAGATATTAGTTTATAAATTTTATAGAAAAATGCTTTACGATTCTTATAGCATCCTTTCCAACTTACTAGTCTATCACTTATATACAATATTCAGAATATTTTCATGTAAATTAATTTATGAAAAAGGTCGGAATAGCCTATAGCTCCTGGACAAGATGAGACACCAGCCATATTTCAATACCTAAGTTTTACGATCGAGGCTCCGACTTTACGACGTCACCGTAACTTGTAAACTAATCTTGTACACAAACATATGAAACACCTTGCTTTTCCTATATCACTATATACTATTCACGGAATTATAAAGGTCGTATAAAAATTGTATTTCTAAGTTGTTCCATAATGTATGTTTCAATTTACCTAAAATAATTACCCATTTGAATGAATTTTGTATCTCATTCTCACCGACATTTACTTTAACAAATTCAAGATCCTGCAAAAAAATGTTATGAAATATTCCTGGAATTTTATTATTTTAAAATATAACTTATAAGGAGGTTTATATTTTACAAACATTAGCAATAATAATCCGAAATAAATCGATAAATTAACGTCTAATATTATACAAACAACTTTTCCAAAATGGTCTTTTATATACTCATTAGGCGAGAGTCTCAAGGATGAATTTACAAGACATTTGTATGCGGCGCAACACCCGACCGAGGCGATAAGGCAAATTCGCCTGACCGTCTCGTTAATAGAGTTTCACTAATTTATAAGAGTGTTAAGCCGCGAATACTCTGGCCCCATAAAGTGTCCGTGGCTCACGAAAAAAGGAATTCGCTAGACCCCGTTACATATTTAATGGCACCCAATCCCGAAGCCGAGGTATCGCTTAATTATGAACAACTTTACGAATTGCTCCAAGTCGAAATTTAATTTAATCAAGATCCTATATATATATTGTTATAAGTTGTTGCCATACCGTTTGAGTACGTATTTATATCTACTCATCTCTTAAAATAAATTAAATTTTAAAGCACAATCGATAGAATACATAACTATTTGGTTTAAGAAAAATGTTATCCATATTAGAAAATACAGATTGATACATAATATCATTGTACTAAAACTATTTGATAAAGATATTTACTCAATTCTTTTATTTAGATATTAAACCGCTTTTTCGCGAAAAAGTATTTATCCTTGATCATAAAATTTAATCAGTCTCATTGCACTATTTTAATGTCTTTCTATATCATAGTGTTAACGATGAAATTATACTGTTCCTTTAAATGTATAAGCGAATTGGGACACAATTCTATGTATGTTATGTATGTATATGTAATTGTAAATCTGTAGAATGTAATGTCCAGTATTGTAATTCAAATAAAATACTTTATACAATATTCACACTATAGTAATTAACAGTATGTACTAGCATTTGTAGCCAAGTGCAGTAATACATTTAATGAAAAACCAACATTTAAATTGGAATCTAGTACCTCACATTGCAAATAATATCAAAATATTCGTGGAGAGCGAGATAAATTCATTGGTTAATTTAATTTCGTATGCGTAACATGTTCACTCTAACAGAAAGTAAGTCTACAAAAATACTCACTGAATTTGTTGTTTGATCACATCTTCGAATATAAAAGAATATCAATTTTAAATTATAAATAAACTAAGCAACAATATGTTTCAAATAATGAATTTTAATGTTTTAAACTTGTTTGAAGACATTTTTCCGTATGTTATCTATTTTATAAAACTTAACTTAAAAATGCGATTTATATTATACAATTGTCTTTTTTAACACAATGTAAACATGATTTAACAGAAACAGATCTTTAGTTTAAACAAATTCAGCTGACACCATTAATTTATTTAAAAGTGAATATAATAAATTTAATTGCTTTTATGAATTATTGCAAAATTAGTAGTAAGTCTTCTACTATTTCATTATTGTTATAAAATTTACCTATTAAGTTATAACAAATTCTAATTCAGAGTTGATTAAAAATAAAGCATTAATAAACTTATTATACTAATATTTATATCCAATAAGTTGTTTTGTTGCACGTTATTTGCACACACACAAATGTGCAAACAACATACCGCTACGTCAGTCAGCAACACCTAGTCCAGTATTAATATTATTTCTGTTTTAGGCTTCGATTAGATTCCATAATTATTATGCAGAATAATTTGACCTTTGCTTATATTATGAGTACGGGATATGTGCCAAAGTTCTCTGTTAGTAAGGGAAATGATGACACGAAAATTCATAATGTGAGCAAAAATTCACATTAACCTACTATCATTATATCCTATAGTCTCTGGAACATTTCTTACTGTCAGAGATTTCTTTACTGTCTTTACTTCTGTATTCCTTTTGTGGCAATTTATTGCAGGCTATAGAGAATACGTGGCAAAAGGATTAATTTATGATAAGTGAAAATCACATCTCCAAAACTAACATTTTACTTGGCTGGCAAAGTTGTTTGTGTATGTGTGTGTTAATAGGCTGTTTGTTAAAAATATTAACGCTGTGATGAAGTGACAAAATCACCAATCTTGCTGAGGAGACAAAAAAATCTATTGATTACACAGTTTTAAAAAAAGATTCAACTTAAATCAATAAAGGCCATTTATGTTTGTGTCCGCTTAAATTAAAAAGACAGAAAAGTGCAACTCATGCACGAAGGAAGGGTTACGTCATCATCATCATCATCACCCGATCAAAAATTCACGTTTATTGCACGGGAGCTCCCTCAATTTTTTTTACCGTTTCATTTTTACTCCATTGTTAGGGAACATTGTAACGGAATTGTTATTATTTTATTTTTGGCTCTAAGAAAGAAGAGGTAAAATTATTATATATGTGGTACTGCAAAACGAAGAGTCACAGTACACGTTTCATTCATTTCATTTTACCTAACCCACGCACGGCCTTCTCGTTCAATCACTTAGGAAAATAAATCTATTGATAAACTGGTGTCTTTATTTAACCCCTTTTTATATAATTTGTAAGTCCAAATGCCTTCAAAGTGCCCAAAAAAAAACATATTTTCTTATAGAGCTTAAAATGTATTACATAATTTACACAAAGTCACATAGTCAAAGCAATGTTTATGTTTGTGACAAAATAATTGTTGCTAAAGATGTATAACAAATACAAAAAACTATTATTTAATCTGAATGCATACACTGAGGCTATAAGTATGAGGAATTAGAATGATCTCTTGGTATGATGGATCCGTCATTTAAAAATTCCATGGAATTTCTCATAAATATTGACCAATACATAAAAGCAATATTGAATAGTAAATACTTTGGTATAGTTTTTACCCATGAGTATATTAAATGTTCAGTGGAATTTAGTGTTTCATCCTCATCACACCCATGTCATATTTATATAATTTTATAACAAGACCGTTAAACTTATTTTATTGGCTTCTAAAAATATGACAATGCCAAAAGTTTTCTCCCACTTTTAACCATCACTTCACACGCATCCGCCAAATAATAAATCTGTTTTACATGTCCTGTATTTATGACTGTAAATAAATTTTCTAAATCACATACTACGATAGTAATATCGTAAGACCGAACAAAAGTAATATAGGACGAACGAGTATTCTAACAAGGATTTATATGGCACAGGAAGCGGTTCACTAGAGAACCGGAAATCGTATCAAGACGCCTTTGAGGTTACTTAGAGACCGCCCGCTAAGAAAATATATCCCGTTTTAAGTTGTGCTTTTATTAGGATACCATTATCTACCCTAATAGACTCAGTACGTCCCTTACACGAAGTTGTAGCGTGCATGTAACTAGAGTGTTTTTACAATTGAGTTAGGTTTAATATTCTCTTGTCAAACACGAGTGCTCATCCTTCTAATGCTTTTTTAAGAATGATAGACAAGGACTGCACTTTTTCGCAACTCCATTTCCATCACCAAATTGTGACGGTTAATTTTACTTCAATTCACCTTTATTTCACTTCATTAGTACCAAAGGTATATGAACTAAAAATATCGTGAAATAGTAGGTACCGTTTAGTCCGACTTATAAGTCTCGACGTCAAAATCCTTGTAAAAGGAAGAAGGGATATAAAATACGGACTCAAAGAAAATTGTCTTCATTTCGCTGTATAATCTAGTACCAAAGTAAACAAAATTCGAGCAAAAAGGCACAACTGTATCATACTTTACCCGAAGCAAAAGAATACAATGTTTTTGATGGCATAATGTCTCTGTTATATTATATTATATTGCACAGTTTAAAATATTTCCATTATAATTGTTATCTAGATTAAAAAAGTGGAGAGTAGATTAGATTCTTTTCATATTTAAAAAAAAATTACAATGTATAATCATACTCCTATTAAACTTATTTTCAGCAGCATTTTCCTATACCCTTAAAAGTTTCTGTGACCCCCTTCATTCCCTCTAATCGTCGGCGATCACAATATAACCGTGAAAAATATTTCCGGAGTGCTTTCTCAAAAGCTCCTGTTTGTACGTAACACAATTAGATCTTTTGCGTTTTTATATACTAATTTTTGTGAAATGAATTTTAATCTCACTTTTAAGGTTACTTAAAATGAATTATTTACAAATATTTTAGTACAAGTAACGCCTGCGATCGAGGAAAGGTGGAGCCCTCCGTACTTGAAAACAGGAACCGGGTTAACTTCTTCTTTTTTTTTTCGTAACTATCTTAGATTCAAATACTCAGCTAACTCACAGTACTCTTAAGGACATGTATGACATGTACTGATTCCAAATTTCAGAGTCTTACTTAGGTGGTGAGGATAATCATACTTTAAAACTAACCAGAAATGGAAAGCTTCACTTCTCATTTGGCACAACTACTCGCTGTTAAAACTTTCCATGTTATTAGTGCTATTAAAATGTCAAGAAACATATTCACCCGCGAGCGTCGTAAATAATAAACATAAACAAAGGAAGCCACGTCTGCCTCAGCCCTCACAGACGTAATGATAATATCATAAAACTTTTGCACTTCACAGAAAACCTCGAAGCTTCAACACGATGTCTAAGAATCTCGTAATCAAAACTTAATGAAAAGTGCCTTCGACCGTCAGACGTTACCAAAATTTTAGGGGTCACGTAAAATATTAAAGAGTAGCGTCAAGTGGCCAAAGATTCATTGCTTTCCTTGTTTTTATTATTCGTGTATAAGACTGACACGTCTGTGTGTTTATAACATAAAATTGCGCCAGTAAAGTATCTCATTTACATTGCCTTTTGAGTCGTAAATGTATTTTATTACACTCCAAACTAAAAAATATTCATTTAAGTAATTTCTTGAAGATTTACGGCCCTTGCGGCTTAGCTAGTTTTGCAAGTACAGAATATGATCAGCAAATCTCACTTAACACAATTAAAACAAAGCAAAGGATTTTCGGAAAATACTATTTTAAAACACAATTAATATCTTCAATAAGCATGTCTTAATCATCATAAACGCGCAAACCATTAATACGTTGTAATACGCCTCAAGATCTAACTTGAAACTTAATTGTATGAAACGATTGAACAATTTAACTCTATTACCATTGACATACATGAAAAACTTCGTTAACTAGAGACAAGAGGTTTGCAGGCTGAAACTACGGCTTTGATTGTATTTTGGAAGCATTCCAGCTCTTTTCATAAACTCGGTCATCGTTTTAAATAGTAAAAATTAATAAAAGAATCCATTCTGTATACAGACGCATATTTTAACAATGTACTTTTAATCAGTTAATAAGAAATGAATATGATGTTGTTTGATAGTGTGATGTGATTTAAAAATTTACGTGTTTGTTTCCTTACTCATATGCACCTTTGTTTTTATTTGAAGGTTTGGTTAAGGTAGTTAAGGTAATACAGTCGCAAGACATATTTTCTAATATTTAATATTAAAGATCTATTCTCACGAATATTGCAGACACATTTCCTAATCTAACATTACTAAGAAACACCTATGTTTATTCTTTCGAATATTGCTGACTGACCGTCTGGCTCCGGGTCTCGAATACTAGATATTAAGTTAGTCTTAAGCTGATCATCTTTGTAACCGTTATTATAAAATAAAAGTTTTAATCAAATATATTCTTTTTTAAAAACGCTCCAGCGCGTCCTCGCGTTTTGACTAGGTAGTTTTTAACTATATTTTGGCAATAATTAAGTAAATAAATGAATACATATACTTTCAATTTGGGGAATGATGTTCAAGAAAATAAAGATGTTATTTTCATTGTCATTGTTTCAGTTCAAATTCAAATATAGGAAACATTTTCAAACTAGTTTTCGTTTTATAACTTCTTTTAATCCCCTTAATAAAATACCATATTATAAATATAGTGTTTGTTCTATACTCATTAATCACTCATCAGATATTCGTCGACGGAGGAACTCACATAGCATATTAAAACATATATCCTTCGGCTTCAATATTGTTCGGACTAAAATGTCTATTGCTATATCCCTAGTATTTACAAGCTTCTGAATGTAAGAGATAAATGGCACCAAACCGGTCTACGTTTTCTTTTTCTTGGACACCTTCCAGCTTAAAACCTTTGAATGAACGGTGGCTTTTTGACTAAGTATCCGGATAAGGTTAGTGGTTGTTAAACAAATACTATAATGAAACCAATTCATAAAGGGAAACTTCATAACTATTTACAATTTTATTTAGTACTTTTTGTGATTGCCATACTTTTTTATTGCTGTCATAAAGGTAAACGTACTTCTTACTAAGCCAAGCAAAAAAGCATATTACAATTTTGAAGGCCTTTAAACTTTTACTTTTTTCTAGACTGAATTGTTCTCAAGCGTGTTATTTTTTAGAATTATAAATCCAAATTTAATAAATATTAAACGATCGGCTAACTGAAACAGTTTTATGAAAGAACATGTACTTGACTATAATTATAAAGCACACAGAAAAAAATACTGCTATTCAATACAGGAAATAAAAGATTTTGCTCATCGTCTTAATTTAAATGCAAACCCAGTAAGAATTTGAGCCATTTCTAATAAAAAGTCTTCGTCGGGCCCATTAACATAAAATGCACAATACTGACGAGATATTCGCACAACTATCTATTTTCCACAGCTTCATCGTGTCTTAAATTCGATTTAATAATAGCCATGGGGCAAAGAATGAAAATGCTAGAATAGTTTCTCGTATCAGCCTACGTGTTAAATGTGAATGAAGCAATTCACAAATATGTGTAAAAATGACGTATTCTTTAAGAAAGCAAAAGTAAATGATGATGTTTTGTAACAAGTGCCTATGCATTAAATGCGGCTGAAGTGGGTAGGGGATGAGAATGTTTTAAAACCTCAAATATACCTACATGAAACATAGGAATATATATGAGTGAAAGGTAAACAGCAGGAAATCCTGCTTTTGTTGTAGTTAAAAAAGAGATTTTTATTTAAACGTCGACAGATAGAAATACCAAAATCAGTACAACCCAAAAGTTTTGTGGAAAAGTCCATGACTTGCTGTGGATCCTATATCCCCACTTAAATGGAAACACTATGGTAAAATAATAAATGGTAGTAGTATAAAATAGTAAATGGTATCTCAAAGTAAGTCGCATTTGCCTTAATTAGCTATCATAAAAAAGGTTTTTTTTTACTTAGTAGTTGTAGTTGATGTACAATTATATGTATAATACTCGTTGAAACTCTCTAACCCCACATTTTATCTGTTATTTCACACACATTTATACTTAAATGTTAGACTTACATCAGCTAAATTAAATCAAAATAAGATCAAAGTAAGCTAAACGAAATAATTATTCATCGTTTAAATGACACAATAATAGAATGGATTAAAACAATTCATACATTGGCGAGAATATATTATCGACATAATAGAGTTGCGATGAGTGATTCATTCCTCAATAGGAATCTTCGTTTCTTAGTCTTTGTTTGTAACCCAAAACTGTTCCGTTTTTATAAATCCTTTTAATCCAAAACGTGAATCTTGAAAGTTCATTGTTGTTGTGCTGGTAGGTGACTCATTATAATAGGATACCATCAAAACAAAGGGTGAAAATACCCATACAAAGTAACCAGTCTAAAACCGTTCAGTACAGGGTTCTGAAGAAAACTATTTGAGATTTATTCTTCGTAGCGGGCAATAAGTTGCAGTGTTACATGGCGTATAATGGTATGACACGACAAACAACTTTAAGTGTATAAAATATGGATTGTGACGTCAGCGAAGCGCAACCAGATTCTAGACAAGACTTTACTGTAGCCGGATGCGAGCTACTGAAGCGGATCCACTGTCTACTGGACTTTTTACACTGTTTTTTAGAAACCGACCGCTGATAAAATTGGTTTTTAGACACAAATTTAGAATTAGTACGATTTAAAAATAATTTGCTCTTGAAAGAGAAACACTGACGAAACAGCCTTCATCTTCTCTGATTTTGTGTCACGATCCCTTATTTTGAATGTTCTTAGAATAAATGAAAATTATTAAATTACTACTTAACTGAAGTTTCCTGCGCGAGTGTAGTATCAACTGATCGAGCTAGAGTACACACAGGACTATAACTGACATCCAAAAATATACCACTCAGGTCTCTAGTAACAAAAAGGCAATGTGTTAATACTGACTTCTATGCGAACATGCTCTTATAACGTCAATATACTACAGCACCCGAGCGTATTATTGAAACAACCATCGAACATAATTATCACAAGTTTCCAATTATACGTTTGAAATTTCACGTTTAGTAGGTATTTACGAGCTGAATATTGATGGCAAAATTTAGATGCATACATTAAATATTCTTAGAAATATTGTTTTGTCACATTTTGAAAACCATTAAATAAAGACGAAGTAAAATACCGTGAAGTTATAATTATAAGCTATGATTTCTAAATGAATCTAGGCTTATAAGAGAGGCGGAGAATATAATATATTTCTAAACTGAAATAAATTAATTTTAAATAGATGGAGGGTGATCTCATGAGAACCGTATTCGCTCACATAATTGCGATGCGGGAATGAGATAAGACTGTGAGGGCTGGCTTTGTTCAAATAAATAATTAATTTATACTTGGTATGACAATAAAGCCCATTTCCTTATTGTATATTAAAAGTGAGTATATTAATAACCTTACGAAGATTATATTTAACAAGCCCTGTTATTTGTTCAATAGGTGTTAATTAAGATGTAATAGGAAAAAACTAAAATTCTTTTAGGTAGAAGATATTTTTACAGTCGTCCGTATATAAAAAATTAATATACCTATAAATAATTATAATTCTTAACTTGTTTTATGAACTGAAATTTTACAAGTTATTTATTTCATCGATGAAAATGCACGGATAGGTTCGGTAAAATCTTAAGCCTGGTAGCCCTAATACCACATTAAATAAAATCAATGCGAATACGAAGTTTTCTTAAGGTGAAAAACTTTTGCCCGTTGAATTAAAAGTTGTAAGAAATGAGTCATCATTTATAATATTTTTCTTTATAAATAATTTGCTAGTTTATTTTTCAATATTTATTAAAGTTCGAATTATTGTCTATTGCTATAGTATATTATATTTAAAGTCCCGTAAGCCATCAATGGGATATTCGAAGAACGCATATTTTTAATTTAGTGAAAGTGAGGTGATCAACTATCGGTACATATCAACTGATTACTAATTTTGTTGAATAAGACGACTTTTGTCCTTCCTGATATGTGGATATTAAATATTGTATAGAGATTATTAAGAAAAGCGCAATACTCGCTTACAAAAAAGTATTTGCAACACATACAAATGTGGTCATACTAATTATTTCTATTATCAGAAACCGGCTCATGACTACTCATACAGCCGGTTTCGAATCATAGAAAGTTTTAAATAAAACAAGATCATTCATAAGGACACAGCAATTACTTAACAGTTCCTTAGCAAACAAACCACGAATTCGATTTACGAACACTTCTGTCTTTCATAGTACACGTAAACATTATGAGCACATATACACATAATGTGCGTGTAAAAAGATATAGCTATCGTAAAACACCAAGAGAAATAATTTAAGTGATGTTATTTGCTTTTCACGAGACATTCGCTGGTTGGATACACATTAAACTTGAATATGGCAACCCTAATGGATTAGACGAGTTACTGACACTATTTCTTACGTAACATGTATTAATAATGATTTTACCATTTAAGTAAGAGAGTCTTTGGTTTAAATATTAATATTTTATTTAAAAAATCCAGCAATATCTTTTAGAAAAAAAGAACTTTGGTTATAATTCATTTTTTATACCAAACTATATCTTTGAGTATCACATGGGTGACTTGGTGGGGCAAAGTCGAGAGAAACGGCAAGCCCATACTATACTTTTGTCAAAGCTCTTCCAATCAATCAATATTAATTAATTTTAAGCTATTAAAAATTGAAAAAAAAAGCTTTGAAAAATCTTAGAAAGTTCAAAGTTTCATTGGCAAACAGCGGACAAACAAAGACTAGAGAACAAAGTTACATTGGCACTTAACATTAACCTCGAAAGATAATTAAATTGTACAAAAGCTTATCATAGATTATATGCCGACAGCTTACTCAATATATTACATTTTATTCTAATTAAATCAATGAATTTTGTGGCTTAGGAATACACTCAGCAACTTCATTTAAATTATAGATAAGAATATCATGTCTTTTTGGATATCTTATTACCAAGTAGTATTCATTCAAATCGATGAAATTACATCAAACAGACAAGCGTTTATAACATAAATATTTTCACCGTTTGTCGTGTGCGTTTGTCAAATATCAATTAAATCTCGTTAGTAAAACTAACAACGTATCAATTATGATAAAGATGCTGCTCTATACTAAATCAACCGACTTGGTTTTGATTAGATTTTATAATTTATTTTTGAGATAAGAATTTGCTGCTATTCGATTTATATGAAATAAATGGATATACGAAATCGAATTATGGAAAAAGAAGCCACGCTTTTAAGTAATAGATCCAAAATGGGAGTTAAGGTGAATCGCTGTAATCCGGACTTTTTTGATCTAGGTCATTCACTGGCAAATGTGTCCCACTCGATTTATTTCCACTTTTACTGCAATGGCTATCGTCCAATTCTCAAATGTACCGAGGAGACTACACGTGAAGCACATTTACAAAAGACTGCTGTGACGTGTTTTGCACGAGTTTATGCTCTGCAATACTACATAAAGTATTGTGAACTTTAGAATTCAATTTCATAGATGAATGGTATAAATGATATATTTATTGAGAGTTTTATCTCTGAAGGTAACTAATTTTTAAAGGCGTTTATATAAATACTAAAACTTCATATATAATAATTATTTATAGTTTTACCTAGGCCTCATAAGGTAGGCTTATCATATTCGTAAGTAAAGCATAATATATGTAAGTAAACATGTATAAAGCTTTAAAATTAAAAATGTTATTACAATATATAAAACATTAAATAATAAACATAATCCGTAATAAATTCTAATAATATTAGCACAGTAACTCATATTTGCTTCTCGGCACGTCTGTGTTGAATAAGAAAATTGTTCACGCACTGTGCCTACTTATGCGATTTATGCGCGGGACACAAAATAGGATTCAGATAAAATAACACTGGACCAGTACATCCCTTCTCGTAATTTACATCGTTTTCTTACAATATCGTATTATTGTAATATGAGCCTTTGTGGTCTTTGTATTTCACGATATAGCTTCTATTCCCCAATAGGCTGACCCTTATTATCTCATTTATTGCGGATTGTAATGAAAAAATGCCAATTTTATATAACTGGCTCAGGTTTTTTCCTAATTTACATAACATTATTGCTTTGATTTTATGGTCGAAAAGAGGTTAGTTTTTTGCGCTAAATACTTTATTTTTATTTTGTACTAATTCGCTATGACAGTTTTGCACATATAAACAGTTTCTTTGCTAGTATTGTGTTCTTAAATCTATACAGCATACCAAAATTTAATGAAGAAAATATAAAATAATATCACAAACTATGTAAGAAAAAATAAAGATCACGGAACTAAAGTGTGGAGTCTACAGCTTACTACTTACTAGCCGGTCCGGCCAACCCTGTTTGGCCTACCTGTGGTTTTTTTTTTTTTGGGGGGGGTGGGGGGGGGGGGGTTTTTTTGGGGGTTTTTTTTTTTTGTATAGATAAAAATAGAAACTAAAAATTTTGTTTTAAAAAAAAAAAAAATTTTTCGGGGGGGGGTTCCCCCTTTTTTTTTGGGGGGGGGGGAAGGGGGGGGGGGGGGGGGTTTGGGCCCCCCCCCCCCCCCCCCCCCTTTTTTTTTGGGGGGGGCCCCCGGGGTTTGGGGGGGGTTTTTTTTTTCCCCCCCCCCTCCGGTTTTTTTTTTTTTTTTTTTTGAATTTTTATAATATTGAGAATCTTGTATCTGTACCGAACGGGAAAAAAACATCCGATTCGTGTACTTAAAAATGCTTTTTTATCAACTTTAAGAACAAATACAAATAAATTAATTGTAGAGTTTGGTAAATTCGAGAACGGCTCCCACGAGACACGTTAGCCACAGACAGTGTGCCACGGGATGCTCTCTCGCTGAATTTCATTTATTCTTCTTTTCATTCATTTTTAATTTAATTAATACTTTTACTATTTTAAAAATATGATTGTAAATTTGTTTCGGATACGGCTTCAAGTCTCTTATCGGTTCATTTAAAATCGGTCATTATGTATCCAAAGTCGAACTGGATTTCACTGTATGAATACATTTCAAACACTATTAGATACTATTGTCAGGAGACGTAATATCAGAATTATGTGGAAATTATTTTTTAATTGTTATGTACAGAGAGCTAACACACCATATGAAATATGTCTGGAAACTGAGAGCTATTTGCCTAAATAATCTGCAGAACTTATAATATATTTTAAACTAAAATTTTAACTTCATTATATTTCATGAAATTAATTAAATCTAAATATAAATATTTAAAACTATAAGAAATCGTTATTCGATCGCTGCATTGACAACAAAGTAGATTTTCTTCCGTGGTACGATCTCATCGAGTGAAACTAATAACATTTTATTTCTCTAGAGAAATGCATTAATTTCATTTGCGGCCACCACGATACCGACTTTATCAACTCTATTTTCTATCAGAAAACCAGTTAGCGTCTTGGAATCTCAATTCGATAACGCTTGTACTACAAACGTAGCAACTATTTCTATTATATTGTAGCAATAAGAACAGAAACCTCTGACGTAAGCTATTACAATTTTAGTATTCATGTTACTCCTTTTTACAGATCAGCTATTCCCGATTTACCCAAATTACTTCTTAACGTCTTGAATAAAATGACAATTCACGAAATACTGTATAAACTTTTCCAAATCTTCTTGAAGTAATACATATTGGATATCTGACGGTTACTTATTGCAAGCAATTATGAAATGTTTAGATTGCATTGATACAGTTAGTATAGTATAGTATAGTAGTGTAAATATTAATATTTTCGCTTTCATTTTTTAAAGTTTTGTGTTCCAAATAAGTCCACCGTAAGTACTGTTATATTCAGTTTATCGGAATATGCATCATATTTTCTGACTATTTGCTAACAAAATCAAATCTGTTATATATATTATATTGTGTCTTTAAACTGCTATTTACTAAAATTTTTTAAATAATTGAATCTAATAGACTCAGAACCTTCCTGAATTATATAAAACCGTTGTTACCAAGATGTCAGTTCTGCCGTCCCACCATGCTGAATAAGTAATTTTTACCGTCTGCGCAGTGTTACAAACAAATTAACGACTTAATGTTGTTATTTTAATAAAAGTTTCTTGTTAAGTTTCACCAAAGTTCGGTTTTTACGACTCTTGCTATTTCTGTTGTGGGACTGTTTCCTTAAATCAGTTTTATATTGGTTTCAGTTTACTAGACACATTGAAGCAAATTCGTATTACCTAATTATTTAATACAACTATTTACACTACATGTACTCTAAAATTCTATATGATTTTCAAACTCTAAAACATATTTTTTCGTATAAAATCAATTTGTAACCCTTAAAAATGTTATATATAGATATTGATTGTAATTTAAATTTATATAAGTTCTGAACGCCTTTCATCTGTGTAAAACCCCTTATAGAATTTCAAAGTAAAAGGCGATAAGAAAACGCAATTTGGGTATCAGACAGCAACGTAAGCGCCCTCTACACTTAAAACTCCTTATTCTAATTTATGACCGCGAGTATTGCACTGCTTATTACTTCCGCTGCAGTTTCAGAAACCGAAAGTACGTTTAATGTCGTTATAAACCACCAGAGACTTAGCGTAACAACATAATTGCTGGGCTCCATTCAATTAGTTTTCGCATCAGTTATGCACTTTAGGCAATTAAGACGATATCTCTACTATTGTGCTATCACATATATTCCTACGAATGTCAGGGCCCATCTCAATTTTGTTTTAAAGCTCATTTTCAAATTATTGAGCTGCAAATTTTAAATAAATTAATAATTTCATTAAATACATATTTTTGTAATTACCATCAATGAAAGTGTTATTTTGAATATAGCAGAAAACTCTACACCCAATCAATAGCGAAAGGCATGCCAAGTCAAGCATATCGCACAAAGCTTTAACCAATCCATACATTTTAACGTAAAGTGTATCCCTAATGCAAATGTTAATTGGGCGCCGGCGCCGCAACAGATGGGCGCGACGCGTCGGCCAATTGTCGCGCCAAACATTTGTAATTTAAAAAGCAAAATGAAATAAACCGCTCGGTCGCAGTACATAAATTTCATGTTTGCCTCGGCCGGCGAACTGGCAGTGGATATTAATCAGCGGATATTGAAATATGTTGTTTTTTGAGCCGATTGATAAACGGCCCGATTCGCTACCGTTGGATTAAACATTGATGTTGCTCGCTCTATTATTGTACTTACAGAATTCTATCCTGAACACTCCAAAGTATGGGATATGGGATAAGTCCCCCTAATATACGTTATGAGGTATATAAGGAGCCTTACTGCTACTTATATAATACTTGTATAATGCATACTACTTATATGTAATGTGTCTTGTATATATTGTATGTCAATAAGTCGGAATTTTTATACAGACTGTTATGTTTTGTGTGTAAAAAACACGCATATCTTCGGTTAAACTCGTAAATAAAAAATACAAAATGCATTGTACCCGCGTAACATGCAAGTAAAATTAAGCTATGTTTCATTAAATATGAAGGCGGAACGGGAATGCAGGTTGTCGCAGCGCTCACAAGATTTATTTATTTATTTTTATTTATTTAAAAAGGTCATCCATACGTACATTACACTAACATCAAATCAAAACTTAAAACTACCTTACAAATTATATTCTACGGGTGTAACATACTATTAAAGGGAAGACAGAACGGGAATGCATATAAATGTCGTGGTACACAAAAAAAGTACTTAACTAAACTTTGGACAAAATTATTTTAGAAAAACTTAAACAAAATTAGAATTAATCAGCGCTAATGAGATTTATGATGCAACCAACAGGCGAATATTGAAAATCTAGAGCACTCAAGAAACCACTAGATGCACTATAAATAGAGACAGTCGCCCTCCATATGAACACTCTTTACAAACATTAAGCGACACTTGATAAATTGTACCGTTTCTTTGGAAGGCGAAAACCAATTAAAAAGTTTCTTACAAAAAGAAATTGAGTATTGACTTAAATATCGAAACTTGTGTTTTTGATTGGAAGACGGACGCAGATTTTACGATCATGTACTTAGAATTATAACTTACTGTGTTCTAAAGTAATTTTAGTTAAATTACAGTCCCTAAGTTATGTGCTACGTAAAACATTAGAGCTAACTATATAATGTCAAAATAAAAATCTATGGAAAAAAACCTGACTGCCGTAGAAGTTAGCACTGCTAAGTTCGGCTAAAGTAAGCAAAATAGAGTAAAATTCGATGGGGCCAATTTTATAATAACTACATAGTTTCTAAAAATGGATAGCTCTCGACAAAAGGTACTGGTTGAACGTCGTAGCCGTGAGCGAGTTGAGAAGCAAAATGAATGTTAATAATTAATTCCTTTGTAAGCGACATTACCGTCTTTTTTAGAGAATAACATTAACCAATAAAGCCATTGTAAAGCACGTTGAAAATAATATACAAATTATATTAGAGCTGATGTTTTTTTTTTTCCTTTCCGGCCTATATACATTCACAGTAAACACTGAAAATAATATAAAACAGACGACTTCCCAGTCTTATTTTTGTGCATATTTTACAAGGACCGAAAAATATCACCAGAGTTCGTACAATAAGGTCACCTAATTCAATAACCGTTAAAGTAGGTAAATATTTTAAGGGTTGACTTAGAAATCGTGCTGAATATCGGTAGATACGGAAGCCATTATTCATAGATAATTTAACTTTAGTCGAGCAATAAAACAGTCTCCGTCCATTAATATTGTAGAATCCAACGTATTTAATTCACGTTTTGTTACACTTTGTCATCGCGTTTCAGTCAAAAGTGAGGGGCGCGTCATAATGGAACAATATCTCATTTGCTTATGATTTATTTTGCCAATTGCGTTTTTCCATTCTTCTGTTCAGTGATGTATAATAAATATGAATCAGCTTAGTCAGTATTGTATAAAAAACTGACAAAAATAGAAATAATTCATTATAATAGGCATTGTGATGCCTATATATGTTTAAGTATTAGAAATATATATATTATTTAAATTATTATTTAGTGTAATTATTAAGAGATTTATGGAGTACCACGAAAACCATATGCATTTATCGCTTAGCTGTAGAGTCTAAAATTTTAACACTGTTATATTATAAGTACGAGAGTCCTCGTAAAAGTTTCTCCTTAAGCGCTTTCAGCAGTGTGCTTCATATCGTATCATTAATCTGAACAAACACGGCAGTGCAGTGCCGTGCATGTTATCGTATGATGCAATCGCAAATCGTTATCGCTTGAGTGACATTATTTTGTTACAGGTCAATGTAAAGAAATATGATTTTAAAATCTATTTTACGGAATCGTATTTTACAACTCTTCGAAGGAAATGCTATCGCTACTTGAGGAACTTTCGTCTGGGTTACGTCACAAAAAAAAATGTCTAAATATGTCAATGTATAATTTAGAAGACTGTTTACTATAATAATTTGTGTTTCAATATGGAAGAATAGCGTATAATTTTAGTGATTTTTCACTAATTTACCCTACATTCTACTAACATTTGACATATTTTATACTCTGAATTCTTTTAATAGCCGGAACAATTTTCAGAATGCGTCCAAAATTCGTTCTACATATGAAAACACACGTAGAAAGCTCGCAATAGAATTGTATTTTCACGTTGAATTTCCCTTTTTCATGGAGAATCCAATCATTTTTCATAGCCTCTAAAACAAACAACGTGTCCGATTGGGCAGTAATATCATAAAGCAAAGAGCGTGGTGACATATGAAGAGTGGAGAGGTCCACTCCGACATATTTGTATTTCATCATTGTTAGCCTTGGATGAAAAATCACTGTTCTTGCACTTGTTCCCCACCGCTATTTCGGATACAAATGCTTTTTTCAATGTATTTCTACAATCTCATGAGTAAGTTATGAATAACAAGTGTAATATTTAAAGTGGCTTTTATTTTTAGGAAAGACATTGTCAATATGTTAGAGTACGTAATGAAGGTGAAATTCTTTTTTTTAAAAAGGTTATCTAGTTTCCACTAAACGGTAACCTATTTATTTGTCCGTTTCGGCAACAGTAAAGTTTCCATTATGTCCGCTACGTCACGTACGTGACAAACTGCTCGTCTTAGGGATCGCCAAATATCGTTTAGTACGTGCGAGGAGAAAACCAACCCACGGGGTAAATAAAATAAATCAAATATGTAAGTAACAGTCTGTTTTCAAATAAAATTATTTCTAACTTTTTATATCGGAAGTGTCTGTCTTAATATATGATGAGGGAGGTTAAAATAGTTCCTGTCGTACATCAAATTAAGTATTGCTTCATATAATTTTTCCTGAACATATAAATGATAAACCAGCAACATTTATTTCTATGTAACATTAACAATTTTAATAACCGTATTAAATAATCATAGGATTATACACATTCAGTATTCAAGAAGTCCTTAAGTGTACTTTTCTTTAATCTCCAATATAATACATGCATAGCCTATTTTCATTATTTATTATCATCACCTATATAAAACAATATACCGCAAAGGTTCTAAACATATTTTATCATAATATACTGTCGCATTAGAACCTTCTTATTAAGACGGATGGTTTCTACACAACGCATTTACAAAGAAAAGCGTGGCTCTTTAGCTTCGCAAAGATATGGAAATGTAAAAGATAAAAGCTTTACTCAATTTTATGTCAGGATTCGAAAACAAAATTTCGGCATATGTATTATATTAGCGTGTGGGCGGGAGTCGTAATAACATCATGTTGTTTTCGCGTACGCTGACCCCATATAAATAAGGACCTCAGTTTTTCAAAGACATGTTGACACGTGTGTAGCATGTCTTTACCCTTGAGCGTAAATTAAAATATCCCCCCACAAACAGTTGGAGGAATCAGTTCCTTTGCTACCCTTTTTAAATAATATTCCAGTTCTGCATATGAATTTATCACTGTCAGGTTAAGCTTATATTAAAGAAAATGGGATATCTGATATCGATTCCTACTTATTTGTCCTTTAAACAATACAATAAAAAACAAATTCAGAATATTTGCAATAAATTAAATGATTCATACATGTTATAGCACAGTTTATTACACACATTCGCCAATAGACTACTCAATTTATACATGTTAAATGATTTAATTATAAAATATTATAAATAAATAATATTTATTATGATTACATGCTATATTGTTGCCTCCATTTTAGGAAATATCTTGGTTGTGATTGGAGAAGGTTGCTTTAAACATAAATTTATATTGCAAGTCTATGTACTATTTTTTTTCTAGAAAACGAAGAACGTTAACACGAACTAGCATGACATAAAACTCGCATTTAACTCTACGAGTTTACCTTAAGTAAAACTGATTCTACTTTAAGAAGTTAGTGCTACGAGTTACAATACGACAAGGGTGTTGAGAACGCTCAAGCTTCTTAAGAAGTGAATGTTTTTATTGTTTGAAAAACCCAACTATTTTTTATTACACGTATACCGCGCATGGCGTGAAATTTAAGCGTTCATTCTTTACAATGGCTTTAGCAACCCGAATTAAACAAATGTAGTTAATTTAGTGACATTGCGTTTATCTTTACAAATGAATTGAGATATTCATAATAAAGCAAGATTGATTGTTATTATATATTATGTATAGGAATCCGTCAAACATTAATATAAACTTCACAAAAGAACATATTTCCTTATTATAGAAAGACGTCATTTGTAAATAACGCCAGCAGTATTAAAGAACAAAGCACGTTGTAGGCAAACTTTCGATTCCAATTTGGTGTCAAACAATATTAAATTAAAGGCTCCCACGCATTCCTCCCGCGTCTTTTTCCTGTCCATTTGCAAGGACCGTGTAGAACTCGGGGTCACATCACGCCCGCTCTAAACTCTACAATCTTAGTAGGGATAAGCTACATGATTTACTTACGCGCGTATAAATACTGTGTATAATGGTATAGTATGTGTACTTTGAATTGATATGATGATTAAAAAAACATGATAACCCAACTAAACTATAAAAATACATTTTTATAACATTTTTCTTAGAATAAGTTGATTTTTCTAAACAGATAGAACTAAAGCGAAGAATACTTAAAAATAAGTACTTACTTGATTTTGTATGAAGGTTCAATTTGCGGTGGTTAAGAAAAAATGGAAATGAAGAAAAGTATAAGGTAATATTATTTGTTAAACTTATTTTTATGTAGCATGTCCATAATTTCAGACACAAACTTCTAGGCCAGCTATTGGATGGCAACGCATACTTGAGTGATGGCGGGCTTTTTTATTTGATTCGTGTGCGAATGCGACCCAACACTACACGATTTTACATTAAACGTCAACTACTTATATACACAGAAGTTTGAACTTAACTGATAATTCATTATGTAAAATTTCCTTCAAAAGCTTTTAGATGTTTCGAAAGTAAGAGAACTTTCAATTTAGAGTTGGCGATAGACAACAGGAGAACGGTGCTACGCAACGCCTTTTATAAACATATTATATAAATTGTGCTACAATTGTTGTGTTAGAATTATGTTATACCAGATTGTTTAGAGTAAAATAAAATGAGTTAAATATTGACATAAATTACGTATTGACGTTACGTTTTTAAACTAAACATAATATTAATAAACGCATAAAGATTAGTGGCGCTCACCGCAGCATGCTTTTGGAAATCTAAATAAATTCCCTTCAATACCGTTGCAAAAGATAGAAAAATTCTGCACATGCATGTAACTTCATAAAAATGCACTACACAAGAATATCTTTTGGTTACTTTATCTCGACGGAGCTCAAAGATGTTTGCTGCACACAATGTCTCGCGGCTTAGTCTCCTTGAGTTTTTAGCGATTAGACTTGCATGAATAATGAAAAATCGGCATAAATATACCGTTTACATAAAACCTTATTATTTAATGTATAAAAACATTCACTTTATATTCCTTAATAACTGTTTCGGTATTTATCGATTACATATTTTTTATTTATATTCATATAATGTATGCAACATTATATGATGTGTATTAGCAATACTTCTTATATTAAATATCTAATTAATTAATATAACTATTGAGATTTGACATTTAGGTACATTAAAAAAAGCTAGAAAAAGTTATGGTGTGAGGATACGATTACATCCAGATTATTTTCATTTTCTTTGTTCCTCTGTTCGAACAAGTGTGTAACTTAGTTAAAGTTAGGTAATATTTTATAGGCATGCTCAATAAAACTTATTAAACATGTTCAGTTATTGAAAATACATACTTATTCCTCATGTTATCGATTTCGGACTACACTAAACATTAACAGGAATAACATTCACATAGCAACAATAAGATTTTCCGCTCTGTTTCCGCTACAATTCGATCAACAGCATGTCACAATCCCAGAAAAAGTCCCCAGAAAATGTAGCGTGTTTCATTACCCATTCTCGGATCCTATTTTCTGGTTGCGCCGTCTTCACATTTTCGTTAATAGATGTGTCACTAAATTTGCGTTTTCAATTCGGTGTCGGCCGCGGCACGGGCGCGGTTTCAATCAAAACAGGCACGCATTCGCTTCACATCCTCACCATCCGGAGCCTTTTAGAATAAGAATTGTCTTTTTCGCTGTACTCAATACTGAGTGAGCGGCAAGTATGGAATACGAGCAAATTTAAAAGGAGTTTAATCCCAAGGAATATCTGTGTAGCTTACTGTAAGTTTATAAAGTACCATACTTAATCGGGGCAGAGCAAACATGTGTCAGTTAGGTTAGGTTAGTTTTTGAGCAATCTAAATTTATTTTAAAAAAATCAGTATTTTGTTACCTCATTACGAGTTCTTATTAAGTCTTTTTTTAAGATTCTTGTCAAGAATCAAGATTCTTTATGAAACAGTTCGAACAAGTAAAAATGCTTAATCACTGCAGTATAACTGCTTCATCTAAATATTGTGATTTATGAACTAAAACATCACATACATATTACTGTTTCTAATTATCTAAATCCCCTTTTACTTTTTGTATTTTATTTTATTTATTGCCAATTATCTGTCAATTAGTAAATAAATAAATATTTGTGATTCTTCTTTACATTGAATAAGGAAAAGCTGTCTCCATACTAACATTACCCTTCTGCCGCTCGGGGCACGGTGCCCACCCGCCATGAAATTAAAGCCGACTCGCACCGAACGAATGATTGAATAATAAACGAAAGAATCCGCGTCCTGCCCTTGTATTACGTATTCATGACAACTGGCCCCGTGGTCCGATACAGAGACAGAATGACGTGCATACGAGCCACATCTGTCGCGGAACAAGATGAACATTTTCGGAAAATTTCTATTCCACTTTTTGTAGAACCCGGTACTGAAAAACGATTTTCTAGCTATTCTTAGGCATAGCTTATATAGCTGGAACATTATGTATGACTTATATTGTCATGCACTGAAATTGACATTTTCAGCTCATTTGAGTGTAGAACTTTCCTGGTGGCAAAACACTTTTCGGTATAGTTTTGAGGATATTAATTAGAAATTGATAATTGCATGTTGTATGACACAACAAACGGCTGCAAGCATTCTTCGAAGTAGGTCGTCGGGTGATGTCATTTGCTTTTTACATAATTAAAATTAACTTTTTCATAGATATGCACTTGATGCTGTCAAATCGAACACAGACTTGAAGCGAGTGCTATCATTGAATACAATAAAATTACTTCTTGCGGAGAAACGAAGATTCATCGTAAAAGTGTTGGGTGCTGTGGGTGGCGAAGGGGGGCGTCTGAACGGTTTTCCGTGTTCTGCAGACGTCCACGGCCGACGATTACGCGCACGTAGCGTACGCCGGACGCGTAGCCTAATGTTGTGTTATAAACACGAGAAACCGTTTCACTAATACCATAAACGTTAACAGCTTTGTATTTCACTTACTGCACTTCTCTTTCTTTTTCGCTTCTCATTAAATTTATATTCTACAATAAAGGTATAACGAAATGAGGGCAAAACAATACTGAAGTGAAAATCAAAGACGTTTTGAAGAGTAGTATCTGGTGCGGGTGCAGGAAGGCGCTTAATACGTTTCCAAGGGGGTTTATAGATAGAGACCGTATAAGCAATATATAATAGTCAAAAAAAATAGTTTTATTTTAATAATAACTTACTTCAATGAAGTCAGAATATTGTCCTTTGGCTATTAGTTACGGGGCAAACAGACTGACGGGCATTGTCCCTAAAAAACAGTAAAAACATTGGCATGTTCTATTCCTTCAACATCGTTTTAATTTATACAACATTTGTATGTATCTATTCCGGCATTATATTGCGCAACGCCAACACATTTAGGGGGAAGAAGTTTTACATTCTAAGTTTTATATGAGTACAGTTTATGCCGCACACAATATGCCATGAAACTCGTCAACAATAATTTCGCAACTAGTACCAGCTAGGGAAATTTAAGCAAAACAGGGGTATAGGGGGTATCAGTTTTTCTGACCGGGCTGCTCAAACAAAAACAGCTGCCGTTCTCAAAGAGCTACAGCATCAAAGGGTGTCTTTTAAACTCGAAACTACATCTATTATTTTACGGAAACATCCGGCCGAAAAAATCCAATGCATTCCATTCTGCTAGATAATACTATAGACGAAGTCTTCTGTTTAAAATTTACAAACATCGGTATTATTTTAAATAAATTATTAATATCAACCTCGGCCACCGGGCTTGAGGATATAAAGACAAACAAACAAAACAAAATACAATAACAAACCAAGAAAATTATTAACCACTAACGAAACAACTTAATTAACTATTCAAAAGTAACCGTAATTAAATTTCTCCTGTAGGTATTATTAAAATTAGTCCTACTTCCATAATTAACGAAAAAGCCCCGGTCGTAGAGGTGGAACAAGCGACTAAGGGTCTTACAATTTACGCGCGTTGGCCCGCCACCTGGGTCATGTCTCCTTTTACTTTATCCTGTAAAGATTAAGTCCCCCGAATACGTGGCACCCCACACCAAAGTGAGTCATTTAGCTCCTGTTTACTAGATTAGGGATTTTTATACGGCACAGCTTTTGCGACGCCTACTTCACTCGATATAGCCACAAAGTAGCTATTTGTTCGGAATTTTGTATCATTTTTATTTTAGAGATGAGGTTTGCTACGAAGTTATTTTGCTTCTCACCAATAAGTTTGTTTATTTTAGTTTACACTAGTACTATATGTTTCGGTAAGGTAAGGTTTTGAAATACGTTATATGTATGTATCTATGACTGAATTACTGGTACTAATTAATTTTATTAGTTAGAGTTACGGTAATAGTATGATAATTAATAATTATTAGATGACCAAAATTGTTTATTCAGAAAATGTAGCGAAAATAACAAAAATGTATCCTCTACAATTCGTATGTAACATGTTCAGTTAATTTCGTACGACGTACAGAATGAATAGAAATTTCCTTTAATCACATTGATACATTGTGTTCATTCCAGGTATGTCTGGATTCTCCAAAAACCTCACTGATTACAAAACAACCTTAAGGCATTCAAACAAAATATGTACTCTAAATTAATCAAGTATCAAATGTAAGGAAGACATATCTAAATTTTTATTATAATTACTCTGTCTTTTCACAATTTTTCTTTATATTCAATAAATATATATCTACTATCAGTTGTCACTTCTTCTACTTTATTAAATCACCAAGTAACACCAAGAAATGTAAAAAATCTTTTCTTGGAAAGAAAATATTCTTTAAACATCTATTTAAATTAATTTAATCTAACGGGATATTATTTTCTCCGACCTCTTTAAAGAAGATATTAAATTCAATCATTAAGAAATAATTTAGATATATAATTATATTATATACCTTAGTTTTTTTTTGTTTTTTGTATAACACTTATTTACATTCTACCAACTTTTCTTGCTTGAACGTGACTGCGATTATAAACTAAATTTTCAAGGGGAAGAAAACAGATATTAGTCTTCGAGACCTCGTCTTTTATATCACAACTAATTAATTTATAAACCATGCCCAATATCCAAACAATTAAAGTTCAATGTAGTAAAAATGTTAGGTAATTGGGAAACATTTGTGTATACTGCACAGCAATAAATAGCCCTTGAGATCAGCGCCCCAAAATCCAATCAGCTGTTGAATTAACCCGAGCCGTGTGACGGGAATACAGATTTGTCCTGTCCTCACATCAAATGTTTATCTTTCATCTGGCAAACGTTAGTGTAAGTGTGAAGACAACGTGTAATCGAGTCGACTGGCTGCAAATTCGCCACATAATCATGGATTAACACGATTTAAACTATGGTTTATGATTACAATTACGTATACGTTTTATTAAAATATATGAATATTTCGGAGAGTTGCGTATTTTCAAACGTTACCTGTTCGAATGTTTCTAAATGGAATTTATTACTAGGTCGTACCTAATCTAGAAGAGTTCCTAGAGATTGTTTGCCCCAAAGTCTCTATGTACGTCACCGTTGACACATAGTCTGTCTGGGATTTATAAACGCATTTCCACCTAAAGAAACAAGTTAAAAGACTTTTATATCCATTTCAAAATGTTTATACGCTTACTACGGCGCTATTCAAGCGAATAATATAATAAACGACCTTTGATCTTTAGTTGTTTTAGTATACAAGTAAAAATAAATATATTTTTATAATAATAAAGATTATGATATACCTACTGCTGTACTTAATTCTGAAGAGTAAGAATTTAAGGTTGGTTATTTATATAGTTATAAAATATCACTTTGTCCTTCAAAGCACGTTCGTTTCGCTAGAGTACATAGAAACATTTTCTATGCAAACGTAAACAGCAAGAATCTAATTTTAGAATTTCTTCCAGACAGAACAAATATTATGATTTCAGTGCTATGACTAAACAACGGACAATATTTTGCTAGGCTCCCGCGATATTCAAATGTTTCATGTCTGACCCGATCAAAGAATCAACCTGCATAATATTACACATATTGAAATTCTTCCGCTCGGCAAACATCTTTATACATTTCCATGAATATGTTTGATGCAAATTTGAAAGATAAACAAATATAGGAAATGTATATTTCAGAAGTTCCATATCACTACTGGGGCTTGGCCGATGGAAAAATTACTCGTAAATCTTAGTTCGTCCGCATTCTCTTCTTTGTATCTACGATAACCACTAAGCTAAGAGAAATCAGACAAGAGAAAAATCTCAAATTTAATCCATGCGATTAAACAGATACTCAAATCAAAAATATTGAATAATATTTAAGGGTTCCAATGATTGGGTTAGATCCATGGACTAACAAAGCCAAAGGGATTATAACATATGAGGACATCAAAGCCGTCACTGCTACTTCAAAGGAAAATTTTATTGGAGACATTTACATTTTTATTGGCATGCTATGACACCGCCTGCCGGCATTGGCCTGAAACGTAAGTGATTTTTGAATTTTCTGATGTGTATTTAATATTTTTTGCGGTCAACACGGAAACTTTTCCTCGTATTGTGCATAAATAAAATTGATTCCATATCATATACAAATTTATGACAATAGCGCTACGTAGATAAAATTGCGATTTATTCGAAGATTATCCTAATTTCACATTTGTTACTTGAACTTGCATAATTTGTATTGTTTTGTAACACGTTAGAAGGGTGATTCCTGAAACATAAACTTCTATGAGTCAAGCTTTTGTATAGAAAAGTTCAAAATAGAACGTTTAAATATTGAATCATGATTTATATTACTGCATAATTATTCAAATAATGAATTTGTATTTCAGATATAGAAATCTTAAAATTATTTAGAGACTCATTTCTTATCCATGCTGCTAGAACGAGCATATTAACGTACAAGATGATCCTGCGGCTTGACCTGCGTTAATAAATAGAGCCCTGCATGCCTAGAGCTTTTTGTAAGTCTATTTAAGATAAACATCATATTCATCCACCTATGTTAAAAGCGCTAATTAATTGTATGTATTGATGCTATATTATTGTTAATTTCCATTAAAATTCATACAGCTTTTGTAATAAAATATACAATCAATAACAAAAATTACAAATAACAACTTTAAACAATAGAGGAATATGCAACGGAAGAAGTATAAAATAAAAATAGCCTTTATTTTAACACCATACTAATTAATAAATTTTTAACTTAAAACTAAACATTAAATCACTTATATTAAATTATAAACTAATTTTCTTATTTTACTTTTTCCTTTTTTTTAGTCGCCGATGTGGCGTAGGCCTCCCCTCGAGGCCTACGGAAGAAGTATAGAGAGTGTATAATTTATATGTTACTATAATTTGTATGTTATATGTTCAATGCTGTAGATAGTGATTGGGTGCATGCAGCATGTTGCATGCATACCACAATTTGTGACGTCGTAAAAGGATGACGGTGTTCGCATGAAGATACAGAAAAAAACCTTTTGACTTAACCAAGAAACTCTCAACGATTCCTAATAAACGTAATAAAGGCTTTCATCTTCAGAAAACTTATTTTTTCAAGACACTGGTCAGGATTAGAATGTAAAACCATTAGACGAAGACTATTATTTTGTATTTTTCTTTTAGAAAAAAGTCAGAATATCACACGGGATAGTTTAAAAGTTTGCAGATACAACGAAGAAGAGGTTCTCGAGGAGGTGTTTACAAAAGGCGGAGAGAGTGACGCAACATTAACCAAACTGACGTCTTAATTTGTTAGCTTGAGATTTACTTTCAATTTTTTTATTAACTAACTAACTTATAGGCATAACCTGGTTCGACCGTGTATGGACAAATAACCGGCAGCTTCATCAAGTGAAGTCATCAAGCCAAACTGCTAAAGTCATCACTTTAATCTTAACTAAATAAGTTTTTAAGCTTATCATGAGAATTTGGTTCTAATAAAGATCATGGAATCTGTATTACTGCCGACTATTGAATAGTCATTAATGTATTGAACAAAACAGAACTAGTTGTAACGTTATCACGTAACACTTTAACACGATTGAATTGCCAATCAGATGTGTTTTAAATGCATTTGTAAAATTAAGTAAGATCACAAATAAAGATTGATTTTGCTTAAAAGGTAAGGGTTAAATGAGACTGACACTCACCTTGAAACAATAGTAGAAGTTACGTACGTGCCTCGATTACCAAAGAGATGACAACAAGGTTAATTAAAAAGATCCAAGATATAGCCGCATTATTCCTCAAGCGAGAAGCAAAAACGCTCCGAATTCGGTGATGACAAATTATGTAATAACAGAAAAAGTTAACATTGCAACTAAATGAGATCCTATAGGTATCGTTAGTTACTACATATATATATATTTTTAAATAATAACACTTCTAAGACCATTATTATTTTGAATAATAATAAACCTTCATGTTGAAATGTATCCAATCTTTTCATATATACGATAATTCAACATCTCAGTTTATTTAACAAGTCTTATTAATAAATATAAATGTTCGTCTTATATATATAGAAAACGTAATATTTCGTTCTACCCGCTTATATTTATAGAAAAACATTCCTAAAACCGCTCGTCTACATACAACGCAATAACCAGGCGCGAGGGTGACAGGAACTGCCAACAGATATTGCCGTCAATTTGTTCGCCGGCCGCTACTTACGAGTCAGTCTGCTTAGAATTCGAGACGCGCCAACCTAGCCGTCTCAACTTATAAATTAACCCACCAATAACAACAGGAAAGTTGAGATGTTATAATTTTCCACCCGTTCATCGCAAATTGCAAATCGTTTTAGTATTCGTGTCATGTCCTCATGAAGGTTAATCGTAATAATAATGTTTCTTATTGATCATTTTATTGCGTCCAATTGTTTCAGTTATTTTCGTAAAATAGATTGCCCATTAAATATCTTACTATGTATTCTTAAATTTGAAATACAGTTTTTAATTGGTCAGGCTTATGACATTTTAAATTTATTGAAAAAACTATATGTATCTCCATATTTAAGTGCTCCTATAAGTGGGATGTTATTTTTATTTGTTTAAGTATAATGCTTTCTTCAAACACCCTCGAGTAAAATTGTTAAATTGAACATTTACTTGCGTATAATCTTGTTTAGTAACATCGTTAGTAAAAGAAAGTATGGAAATTATAATTTATCGCGTAAATTCTCTTAAGACATGGACGTAGTATGAAGCGGGGAATAAGCCTTATTTGCGACGGGCGCGTGACGGGAAACTGGTAAAGCATCTTGTATGCCGCGTCGAATTCTCATCAAATCATCCCGCGACAATGTCGCAAATCCCAACACGGGATCAACAGTATTAAAGGCAAATTGAAGCTAGATTGGCTACGTATCTCACGTAGATTACACTACCAAATAACTTTCTTTAAAACATCCTTGTACCTTGATGTTATATGGCTTATTGTTGTTATCTCAAAGACCTTTAAGAAGTTATTCATTAAAGGAGGGAATCATTGAAAGTGAAAACATTTATTTCATAAAATTTCCTTGAAGTTTTTGAGAATGAGTAAAGTAAATATACTGCCTGCCTTTTATTTAATAATACAAAGTGTAACAAATACGACAGATTAGGCTGCCTCTGCTAATTTGAATACAACATTGCCTCAATAGATATAAAGTGAGATGGCGATAAGATAATGCGAAGCTCGCGCCGCGTTCGCGAATCATTAATTTTAATTCCTTCGTGACAGAGCTCTAATGAATTATTGGCAATCGCTGAAGTGTTCACCCCGAACAGTTTCTTTGGTTCTTTGGGACTTAGCATAATGTAAAAAAATGTTGTGAGTCCGTCCCGCATACTAATTGCTTGTTGTGCTAAAGCCAAGAAAATTCACCGTACAAAACTTTGTCGACTTGTCCCAAGATTATACTTTTCTTCATCGATCATTTACAACAGTCACTTTTAAGCTTTACTTTTCATTCTTTAGGAAGTCTTATCTTTTATGTCCCGTATAAAATTAACTACAGCCAAGACCCTTATAAGTGCCTTTAGCTAAAACGTAACCAATATATCAGTAGCTAATACATGAATCAAACTGATTTAAAGAGAAAATATTATATTATTTAGCGCCGGTGAATTCAGAGATCGTATTTTTTTAATATATGGTTAAAGTGGCAATTGCAGAGATAATAATCCTTAATTACGTAAACATGTTATCATCAAAATCAATGAACTGAATAATTACATATACAAAGATTTTAATTTTACGTATATATTACCAAGAGCCTCCTTTTAATGCATCAAATGTTTTGGAACTTAATGGGGTTGGACTATTTTTTATTCTGAAACAGATTACGGAGAATGGATTTCGAGTAATAAGGGATGAATACCAATTATTATTCATAAAACCTTTTGTAGATTTCCGTAAGCAGAACACATTTTACTTTCAAAAATCTTTAAAGAACATTAAAGCAAAACTAACTATATTATATTATTTTTTGCTATATATTGTGCATACAGTGGCGCGATTCTCCGTTTGTGTACGTGTTATTGGATCATTTTAGATTGGCTTAACGATTCTCGTAACAAAAACGGATTTTATTAAAATCATAATTACATGGACTCTTCGTCCAAACAAGATCGTGTTCTTTGTGAAAAATACGAATAACATAAGCAAGGTATAAATTTATGGTGCATCTAGCCTAAAATACCACATAACAAGCAAAACGGAAACGTCTGTTTAATAGATAGCTCATTGTAATTCGGTGATAAACTTTTAACCATATACCATTATACTGATTAAAAAATAATAATTACACTTAAATAATTTCCTTTGTTTCGTTTGTTATTTGCCCACAAACAGAAACATTATCAACCGTGATTCAAACACACGGTCTTACGATTCATACTATACTCTTAACATATATAAAACAATAGCGTCAGAAATTCAAAATTTAATATAAAAGGAATCGGTCGCTCAATATCCAAAATGTTTTCTTCTAATACACAAACGAGTTTCAAATTCTTAAAAACAATAACTTATGTACAATCCCATAGGGTCTGAACGTGTGCACCTTGAGTACTCGCTAAGCAAACTTGTATTTTTTAAACTTTGCCTTCACGAATGGGACACAAAAGTTACAATTGTATTCCCCACCTCCTTCAATATGTGACCTGTTTATTTATTGCAGAGCCATCGGTGGAGTTTAGACAATATTTCGCTATACACGCACACAGTTTTATCGAAAATACTTTCTAAAGTTTTTTTATTTAACTCAAATATTGTTTTTTATACACTTTTTTTGTGTGAAATGTCCGCGAACGAAATATAAATTTATCGCATAAACAATGTAAAAGGCGCAGAAAGGAGTGTCTATGTATGAGTGTCCTCATTATTTTTATAAGATTCGTTTCTTGTAATAGACATTGTATTCGAAATTTAAAAACATTTTTATTTATCTAAGCATAACTGCGTAATTTTAAGCGCAAGATTATGTTTACAAGTTAAAAATCATTCGTGGATGACACTTTCACGTCATATATATAGTTCATATATATATCAGTATTAAAATTGCACGTTCAGTATTCAGAAAAAGGCAATATAGAATAGGAAATGATTCTCTTCCGTGGAACAAGGTACCCTGAGACTGGTCACTCAGTATTCAGAGCGCAGTCGTCATTAGCTGAGCCAGACGGATTCCCACAAGCAGCACGATTGAACCTCAGTCTGAATAATGATTATAGAAAAGAATATTTATTTCTATTGTAATGGATAATCTATATTCATTTTATGAATATCATCATAAAATGAATGTAGATTATCTATCGGAAAATCGTATACAAGGTACATATAATTATCACCAAAAAATATTTTATTGCGCGTTTTAGACCTAGCACTCACTTTTATACAATTTTTATACGATAAAAAATAAAAACGAAAATTCTTCGTTTCACCTTCATCCGTGTATTACATAGGGAAGTTAACCCTTTTTCACCTCTGAATTTAATATTAATAATAATAAATAATCTTGGTTTTCTTTTGATACTTTAAAACACATTATTAAATTATTAAATTTAATACATGTTTGAATATAAAACATTATGTTTGCAAAATTTAATATATTGTAGCCTACGATTCATCGGAAATGCAATACCCTGCATTTAATGTTTGGCGTCGTTTTACAAAACGCCCAAATTTAAATACAGAATCCATTTTGTGTTCAAATGAGTTTTTAGAATAGCCAATTAGTTGTTAGCGCCCGCCCTCGTTCGCTTTCAATGCTATTATAGATATAGTTTTTCCAAATTTGAGCCCCTCAAAAATTACTTTCTCCTAGATTAAAACAAATTTTAACATTTCAAGTATATTAACTGGGTGATGTTTTCAGGCGTGTAATTTGTGAAATGACCTAATTGTGTTTTGGCATATCTAAGGGCGCTAAATAAATTTGTTTTTAACAAAAGAACACGAAAAATAACACTGAGTTTTATGTACTGAACATTTCTAATTTTTGTAATTCACTCTATGTTCTTTTTCGATTATGAAAAAACAGAGACTTAAATGATGATATCATTAGAACATTAGTACATAAACAATATTTTTATATTCCTAAAATATTAAAAATAATCCGTAGCCCATGTGACTGCCTTTAGTATGAAGTTTATTTAAGCGAAAATCTAATTAAAATGTTTATACGGGAGCGGATTAGCAATTGTTTAGAATATGCAATCCCTTTCTTATTTCATAACGCAATCTCCTCCGTTTCTTATCTTGGAGCGAACATATCTCCCCAACTCTTGGGGAAAATCATCCAATATAAAATCGCTTTAATTTGCGCTTTTCGCACTCAATGGGATGGAATAATATCAGGCAATTTGGTTACCGCTGGCATAAATATGGCGGGCCGCGTTGTAATTGTAACGCGAGCAATTCGCGCCTCGTAACGACCAAGGAGAGAAAACTTCAACCGTTTGTTGTACCCTGGCCATCTCGAAGGCCACGCTTCAGTGACCTCCGGATTTTGGCTTCATTTCTTTATATTAGGCACTACGCACTTAATTTCTTGTAACTTTCTTAAAACTAGAATGGTAGAAATTATATTTCAAATATACTTTATGAATATGTTACTATTTATACCTATAAAGAATATACTTATATTGTATATAAATAGACATTTTGCTTTTGTCTTAAAATTAGTGTTTAAATCAAGTCTTCTATTATTGTGCGATTACCTAAACACGTTTAATGTAATCTTGAACTCCATTTTGATATTATTATTCTAACGACACGGTAGGCATAATGAATATTTTTCTTTATTGTCAGAACTATTGGCATTGAAATACAAAACTACTATTTACGAAGAATTGTAATTATTTATTCCAAATAAAAATAATATATAAATAACTTGTATATATTTAGTGGAGAACAAAAGCAATTAATAGAATAACAAAATGTCATCTGGACCCTACCCCGGGTTCATGCAGGGCATCCGAATTTCGTGAAATTAGAATAAACCTGTTGTAATTAAACCGAGGCGCTGGCCGCCCATCTTTCTTGTCTGGCCTACGAATTAAACACCGGATTGCTTTAGTAATTCGAAATATATATTCTTAGGATCCACTTTAATATAAATCACTTTAACTGTCCCATTTCAATCTTTTAATGTAATGTAACGTAATTAAGCGTAATTACGAAATAAAAAGTTACCTCAAGTTGCTGTTTTTTGTATATAGCGTCTTTATATTATATAATATCGGAGAAGAAGAGAAGCTCCTCTCCTATCAGCATCGTAATATATTTTTTGGCAGCCAGAAAGCTAAGCTGTGTAGACTAATACGAGTATGTTTTGGAAAGTTTTTTTGTTGGTATTATTAATTTTTATGAAAATTGAAAAGCAATTGTAATTATTACCTACATGGGGATAAGTGAAATACGAAATGTTAGGAAATCGAAAGTATTGCAAGGTCATAAAAATATTACCCAAAGTTGTAGGCATAATGAAACTTGAAAAAAAGACTGAAAAAAAATCAATTAATGTTTTAAAACACTGTAAGATTTTTATTATTATTTATATTAAGTTTGATATAATTATTAAATCATCGAAGATTGGAAACTATTAATTGAACGGGAAGGTAAAAGCATTTAGAACAACAGCAACTCTAGAGGGCGACAAACACGACAACGAAACAGTTTAGGCAGAACAGATTTCCGTTAGTCTCTACTCAAACTTACCATACACTCAAATTACTATAGGGCTGTTCATCGCCCGCCGGTATGTTTATAAAAAAACCTTTAAAAGTGTATTTGAACATAATATTTAACTTTTGAACATAGAGGGTGAAAAATAGCCATTAAATGTTTTGTGTTTATCGCTCAGTGGCACGGCACTTACACAAAAATATTATTCAGCTAATTGAGGGTTACAGATCTTTCAGAATATGAAGTTCAATGAATATTGGCTTTAGGTGCAATTAGTTTCAGTTATTTATTTATTTGTATAATTGAGATCAGTTTGTAGAATTTATAGAAAACTTAGTGTAAGAAAAAACTATCTTCTTTCTTACATTATTAATGTTTTTGTCTTTTTAATAACATTCATCTTACTTATTAAATTAATATAAATTTTTTGCATAAGAATAAATAAGAAGTGTCAAGAAAATACGAGACATTGTAAACGTTATTTCATAAATAATACGTTAGAAACAAGACAAGTTTGAGCGCTGAAACTCGCAAACTATGCAATCGTTGTGCAAACATAAGGACACTGGATGTAAAATAAGTTACAAAATTGAGTTGCTGTAGCCGCGTGAACTGCTGACTAAACTAAATTTTCCAACTTACTAACACGGCCAATCGAAAAATAGAAAGTTTCTGGGAATCGAGACTAACTATGTAACTGGCATTCTTCAAGGAAGTTTAGGTGAGAGTTCGCTCGAGTTATTTACTTGTTTTCTTTACATTGTTTCTAGCCGGAATAAGCTTAAAGTGATATGTAAGAATGGGGTTTGTTCTTAACATTACAATAATCAGGTAGGTCTACGTTATTTAACTTACAGAAAGAAGTTTTTCGTCAAGGTACCCCAAAAATTTATATATAAGCGTAGCTAATCCACTTTGGGTACTATTATTTAGTTTGGGTTTTATTGTTTTAGGTTTTATAGTCCATTTGTACCTCCAAAATTAAAAAATCCCAATGACTTCCCAACTTTCGACTCGTTAATGTTTATTATTGTTTGTTTACTGTATCGAACCTATTACTCAAATACAAACCGCTTGTCAATAATAATTTCCGTACAAAACCAATATTTCTATGATTTTTTTCGTTCATGTAAACCTAGCAGTTAGTAACAATCATCAAACGGCCACGTTACAATAATGCCAATTAAAAAATCTCTTTGCAAACGAAGTTTAACTAACCAGGTCTCAACGTGATTCTACCCCAACGACACTCCTTTCAAAGCATGCTCTTTTTGAGTGGCACTTAACGCAACAGAATAAACAGACGCGGCAAGTAAACATGGAAACTCCATCCAGACGGTTTATACGCCCGGGGTCATTCAAGTTTCATTACCAATACCTCCACCCTCATAACTTATTCAGTTTGGGCCAGGTAACGCGTTTTTGCATCCAATTTATTGCTCCAAGAAATGTAATACCGTGAACGATCGCCTCATTTTGTCATATACAATACGTACGGAAATATTCTACGGTTTTATTTCAAAATAACTTATAGGCATTGTGATAATTGTGTGTGTGATTTAGGCATACAAATAACTATGTATTTGAAGTACAGAATCGCTTCATCGACTGACATTAATCACATCTTAACTTTTAAAGCATATAAACAAAAGGCAAAGATAGACTTTTCAAGAAACGACTAAAGTTTCAAAGTATAGACATGTAAAACATGGAAAGTAATAACAACAGTACCTACGCATCATGAACACCGTATTCAGGTAATAAAACCATGAAAGTAGTTTTAAGTAAGCCCACGACGTTGCCTTATTACCCACAATACCCTTATTACACGACAAACAATTCGTTTCAAATTGAAAAATTCTACCCCTACAGGGCTGTGGGCCATAAATTCCCGCCAATTTTGTTTTATTCCACCATGCACGGTAATAAAAGTAAGCTGGACGTGAGACAAAGCCCGTAGCTAGGATTACGCGGCCATCGCAATGGATCACTGCAGCCTGTGATACGGTGTCTAAACAACGGTGCCTTACTGATGCATTGTAATTTATGGCACTACATTTGTGACCCTCATTATCACCAATCGGCTAAATGATCTACTACCTCAACTACTCTATCTGTAGAACCCCTGATCTCTAAGTCTGTTATTTTACTTTAATGTAACGTGAACGTGGTCTTCTTTTATCTGTAGGTCTTCAATAGCACCTACTTCTCTATCTCTTGGTGATGCCGCGCGCCTGCTATTTAACTAAATACATACAGTTTTTGATAAATACTTAATCAACAAAAACTATAACTATTATATATTTTCAAATTCATTATATTTCTATAATAAGCTAATTAAATATAACATTTGAAGGCCTTATTATTTACTGATGTCTATAATGTTTATAGCACTATGTAAAAGTGTTGACTAGATATAAAACGTTCACTAGTTGCAAAAATACACCCATAACAGGTGAATATTTAATCATGAGTCGTCAGGATTTCGTGGTGTCAGTAGCAAGAGCATCTGTAGACAACCTCAAACAAGCAAAACAATCTTTCTTTGAATTTGACATCATCGCTTTAAAAAACTTACAGATATCATCTATTCTATGAAGCCAACACATCAGTCAATGCGTTTTTTAAACACTGGAATATAAGAAAATTACTAAAGGTTAGAAAGGTCATCTATATTATTTATGAAAGTTATCTCATATTTTACTGTAATTGCGTATTGTTGAATCTGGACATGCTCCAATCCCATTTACTTGGATTGGTATTCTCAAAAAGGGAGCATGTGTGATCTTCGCTGCAAACTCATTGTTCTATTCTATACGAAACGTGTCAAGTAAGCACAAGTATATCCGAGTTCCGTAAACAACGCTTTGTTCGCATATCACTAATTTCGTTAAAAACACACCGAACAAGTTTTATGAGATCTTCAAGGAGAATAGTGTATGCATATACCAAACTTCAGGTCATAAAAGAAGTTTGCGATTGCACAAGGAAAATAAACTTGAAACAAAATCGAGGGTATTATTATGCAACGTTTGAAACAACGCCTGTTTTACGAATACCATTGCAAACATTTTGCTGTGTCCGACGGTTATGATCCGTCGTTGGAGCGTCACGCCAAATTTGGTCCCCTCATAAAAATAAAAAGCAAAACAGACTGCGATAAAACACGCCGGGCTCCTAGTTTAAACCGCATAAGAGAGTTCAAGTATAAAAATTTCAGGAAGATTTTACTAGTTCACGAAAAATGTTCGAAGATTTTATAACACTCGTAATAAAACGCCCTGAAAAAGTACTTTGACCTGAAACCGTTTCTAAACAAGCTGAATTCTTTGCTTAAAGGAAGCTAACGTTTTTTAAATGCGTGAATCTTATGTTATAATAAAATAAATACTGTATAATACTCCTAAAATGTGTGAGCCTAGCCTAGAAAGGTGGTTTAGGCCGTTGACTGATATTTGTCAAAACATTCGCAACCAAACATTACATCATATTTTGTTTCAGTAAGATTCACAATAAAAATCATAAGCCAATTGTAGGAATTCATGACAAAATCAGAAGAGAATAAACATAAAGCCGAGTAATAAAACAGTACTAAACAAATCCTATAAAACCACTATTATTATCAATAGCAAGCTCGATTGGGTAACAGATACAATAAAGTCGCAAACCCTAATGTGCGACAAGAAAGAGCGTGGAAGCCAATTAATTTTTGCTGTGACTACGGTTTATGTTTTCCGGGATAAATAAGATTTAGCAGCGCTCGGGGTTGCCTCATAAAATGGTGAGCTCGTAACCTGGCTTGACCGGCGGCCTTACTAGCTTTTCTCGACAGCACTCGCTACAAATTAATAGCTTACTAATTTATATTTTCCTTTCCTAATTGAAACTAAATTTATTCAAATACGACCTTTAAATGTTGTAATGTAAATTTTCGCGTTAAAATTATGCGATGAAGATATAAACTTATGATTTGAATACGAGTATTTTTGAAATATCAACTTTAATACCATCGGAATTACGTGCCAGTAAGCAAAATAAAGATCTCATGGAGATCTCTAGAAGTGAAGTTTGAGTGATCTTCTGAAGTGTCACTTATTCTTATTTTGCACGGTCTTTTAAATAGCGTGAGATTTAGAATGTAATAATAAAACGCAAGAGAGCATAAATATTTTACTTTGTATACTAGTGTAAGGCATAAAAGTCATTCAGTTGCATTTTATTTTGGAGTAGGAGCGGTTGGGTGATGACTAAATAATGACCGGGATAACGCAGTTTTATTGCTGCTTTCGCGTTGCGAATATACAAAATGAACCCTCGAGGGAGTGTTAAAGATGCCTCCGAAGAACTCCTGACGAAACAAGCTCGGAGATATGCCGTAAAGCTCCTATCCACTGAAACCCGGATTTTATTCCTCAAATATTGTCTAGACGAGGATATATCTTGTATATTTTTAATCTAAGTATACAATTTAGTTTAGAAGCGTGAAAATAAATATTTCAAAGTCAACTTTAGAGTAAATAAGAACTAGTATAAATATATATTATGAAATATGTGTAACCTATATGCTACATCTACTATTGACATAAAAGGCCTACTTATATATAAAATTCTCCGTTCACAGTTTCGTTCCCATACTCCTCCGAAACGGCTTGACCTATTCTCATGAAACTTGTGTGCATATTGGGGAGGTCTGAGAATCGGACAAGATCTATTTTTCATCCCCCTAAATGTTAAGGGTAGTCCACCCCCTCAATTTTTATTTTTTATTTTTTAGAAAAATTTTTATTTCTTTTTTTTTGATACAACATACAAAAATATATACAATCCTAAATTTTTACCCTACTACGATCAACCCTTATTTTTAATTTATTAATTGAAAATTGAAATCAGTATGGCAAAAAACGTTTGCCGGATCAGCTAGTAATTTATAAAGTGTCAGCAATATTCTGATTTTCATAAGTCATAGTATGAGTTCAGTCAATGTACTGTCTAATAATAACAAACACGTTTTCCAAATGCATCTGAAAAACGAACGTGGTCGCTTATATTTCAATATCCAATATAAGGTCTGATTTTCACCGGTACGGAATCAGTAGTCAGACATTAGTGTCACTGACATAAAATGTTACTTATTAGACATTTTCCTCTTAAGGCTAATCTTAAAACCTCGTCTCTGCCTTGAAGATTTAATTCACTATTAATGCAATTGTCTGAAAACAGCACTAAGCAATAAATTGTAGCCTTCAGGTGAAATATTCTACCCCACTTTGCCCCTTAGGCTATAATTTTTCGCATTGCAGATCTCAACGAACGTGTTTCTTCGTTTATTTCTTGCTACAGCACTTAAGTTCTAATTATGTTTCTTACATTATTTTACATTCGTTTTACTCGCGATTACATTCTACATGCAACATTTATAGCATATTTTTATTTGTCTTTAATATATATTTTTAAGAGATTTTTGAAGCTCTATTTAAAAAATTGGATATTCCCTTTTGAAGCAATTAATAATATTATGACAATTTAAATAACAAAATCACAGGTGAAAGTCAGGTATCAAAATTAAATCTTGTATTCTTTCTTTAACAATTGATTTAGGTGCTATTGTAGTGGTCAAGGCTGCGTTATGCAACCCTGGGGTATTAGTTTGTTCTAACGTCAGGTAAACACATATTGTCATAGATTGTCCTTTCAAAGCGTAATGAAGACTTGGTTATACTTGAATGCAATAAGATTGCAAAAAAACACCCATTTGTTAAGCAAGAATTAAGATACAGTATATGTCTAGTACCTTCTTACCTTCCAAATAGATTCTTCTAACTCCCCGTATGATTTTAATTTATATTATTTTCTTTGTATATGATAGGTATATTACCTATGATCTCAAGTCTTCAGAAGAGCTTGTCTTTTACAACAATTTCAATCCTAACAAGTACTCACAAAATAATTGAGCCAAGGTGATGTACCAATTAAACGAAACACATTATATCATTGACAATTATATTTAATTTTAAATAAACAAATATGAATTTAAGATTTACAAATACTCTATAGAAACTTATAACAAGTAAACAATAATTTACACAAGATACATTTCATCTTATTCTAATCAATATGACTGTTATGATTACACTTAAATACATCACAATATAGCATTTAATATTAAAAGCATATAATTATTATTAAATGTACAATTGAGCTTTTCATTGCGATTAAAGTTAATCTTTGGAAGACGCTACTACAGGTTTGTTTACAATACATAGAGAGGACGTCTATTAAGACTTTGTACTAGAAGTGTGTTATCCACGGAATGTGTATAGAACGCACAGAACTTATAACGACCATTGATCATGCCATCCACATTAAATCCATCTCAAATGCTAGGCATGTGTTTAATTAGCAAGTAGTGGAATCAGAAGAAAAGTACAGTCTGTCGCTCTGACTTTTCGCTTTTAAGCTTTCTTTGGCAAATTACTCTTCTCTCGTAGATTCTCTACTTTAATAATTCAGTTGCACCAAACAGATGACCTCATTCACAATACCAGGTTGTTCTTCGAACTTTCTTGTCCCCCGAACAACGAACCTCGCCGGGTACGCCTCGAAGTGAATTGTCTGAAATGAAAGAACAATTGCTTTAGATTTTTGTTGCTCCTTCTTTGCTAGAGAAATTCCAACGCCTGTCCATTCTGATTCTGTTCACTAACTGGTCTGAATTTAGTTCAATCCTATCAAACATAAAGTAACCAATTGAACATAACTAAACTAAAAATTAATTATTTAGGATTATATTATTTCAATAACTCAATACAATCAAACAATAGTAGGTACTGTTCACACTAAAGTCAATTGAGAAAAGTTTAGTTTAAGATCAGAGATTTGTACACCAGAGGATACACTATTGGCAGCTATCTAATCTTTATTAACACTATTCATTAAGAAACTAAAGGAATATCAAGTTTTGACATTAATTAATTTTTAAGAACAGGTTTTAAATAGATTTTGCAATTGGCACTGATCCATTGCTACTAAGTAGTGATTTTCTTAATAACATAAAAGTCTAAATATTCAAGTTCTATTTAGAACTTAAAGAGTACGAAAGGTTCTATTTATCGTTTTCCCTCATAGTAGTAAGCATCATTGCGACATCCGTCAGGCAGATACTGTTCCTACTAAATCGTAATAATATCAACTAAATCAATTCACTATAATTGAAGCTGACTGGGCGACTGGGGCGACTATTTGAACTACTTCAGGTTTCTCCCGATAACAGATCAAGCTACTGGATCTGATTCTGATAAACTAAAATATAATGCTCTTTTATGTATGCAGAATATCCAATAAAAATTATAAAAAATAAAACACTTAATAACATTTTCAAACCATACAAGCCCATTTTAAAGAAACCTCCTAAAACCAAAAAATAATTCTAAGGAGAAAGAAGAAGAAAACCAAAGAACCAAAACATGTGTAATGACCTAAAATTTCTACTGACCTAAAAAGTAACTTATTGGTGCACTTTGACGAAAACGAAGTCTATTAGACCTGGAGGAAAAACTACTATTAATATGTTAGTATTTTAACAGAAAGTGCATAGAAACACATCTAAGTGAACCCTTAAAACAGAAGATCACGGTTCTAGTATAAAAGCAGATGTTGTGAAAATAGAATTAATGCTCACATTTGTCATCTTTGCCATCTGTTTCCGTTGAGTTCTGGCTGTCCATTGATACCATAGATATCCTTTTCTTACGTTGTTGCAGTAACAGTTCTGGAACATACATAAATAAATTAAAGCTGTAAATAATTACAGGTCAAAGGTCAAGTTTCTGTAAAATGATTAATAAAAGCAATTAATGCTTAGTTTAAAAATTACTTTAATGCACTGTAAATATAAGTACAAGTATTTAGAGGCAAATATGATGTCGAGGTCGCACCTAACTAAATACCTGTGATAACGGCTGATAAAGCCGATAATGCTCAGTAAACGACCACACTAATCTTTAAATATTGGTAAATAGTAGTACCGTGAAAGTGTTCATGTATTTAAGTACCTATAAGATATAATAAAAGAACCGGTATATATAACTTCTAATCTATGGGAATAGATTTGCTTATGACAAATACAGATTAAATTAGTGTAATAATAATGTTTATTCTCTAGCGAATATATTTTAAAATTCACGATGAGATCTGAGTTAGTTTAGTTAAAAGGTTACGAATATAACTGGACCAAAATACTTCCTATGAAAATGTGGTTAAATTTTAATAGAATATGGAAAAGCCTATTCCATATTCTATTAAAATCTAAATTCTAACTTTTGCCTTACCACCTATGGAACGACAATGAACTAATATCACCACCGCACTAATAAAGTCTCAAGTTGTTGGTATGTTAGTCGAAAATACTTCCGATGTTTATAATTTCATAAGTAATTTTTTGATTACACATCCCATACTAATACCCGTGATAATGATGCGAGGAATAATACTATATTATACAATAAAAGAGTTAGTTAATTAGTTTATTTTCCCTTCACTATTCAATATAATGTAATAACGTTACCATAACGATAAGAGATAAATTTAGAATAGTTCCGAACAGATTCGCTAATGTCATGTGGATGAATGACATATAAATAATAAATACATTCAAGCACCAGTTCCCGATTCGCTAAACGCGTAACGACCTCATATAGGAGCTGTTTAATCCAGTATTGTCAAAATGTGAGAACATTGCAATCTAATAACAGCGGTAACGACAGCTCCTGTTTGTAAGCCGACATTTAATACGCATCAATTTTGCCAATCCATTGTACGGTATCTTCTTGATATATCAAATATCATTGATCAATTCAATAAAGGATATATAATGCTCTACGAATACTTGTCGATTATCAGAGTACTGTGATAAAAAATAAAATATTTTTGTCGCTTTACTAAATAGTCAGTGCGTTGATATTGGACAGATAAACGCGCGGTTAGAAAAATCTTATGAGAAAAAAATTAAAGTGTCGGATGAGGATTTTTCTAAATAATTTAACTAATCATAGTAATAAAATTGCACCTTAAAATTTTATTTAAAATATAAAATACAAGGTGCAGTGTTTAGTTAAGTATGTAACTCTAACCTCTCCCATATATAGCTTATACTTTTACCAGAAATTGGTAAAGGAACAAAAATGTTTTTGACCCATTCTTCTTCCAGGGTCAAGAGACTTGATACCTACTATTTTAGTCGTTTCCGCATATATCGATTATTAGAATTATTTTGTAAATGAACTTGTAAATTTTCTATTTAGAACAAAACGAACCAGTTTTTACCGATCAGCTAATCAGTCACTTCGATATTATGAGTCATTCGGTGACATATTTCCTATGGCACCGACGTAATTTTACGAAACAAAAGGCTATTGTTTTTCAAAACAGTATTGCTGTTAACAAATTTGTGGCTGTAGTTTAAAGTATATGACGTCACAAGAAATAAGTTTATTTATTGTGACGTCATTAACTTGCAAGATATGTTCATAGTTAACTAAATATAAAAAAATGATAAACCGAAACTTCAAAAAACCCTATGGACTATGTTTGGATCATTTTTCTATATAGGCAATTCACTGTACAGAAAAACATGTAGTGCAAAATTATTCCTTTGCTAAATGACTTCATTAACTCCAGAATGAGTAAAAGGGGCATATCTCTTACGTAACGCATCCGCTTGCCAATTAAAATTGAATATTAAAAAAAGTATCTTCCTGTCGTTCCCATAAGCGCAGACGCATCAAGTGCACATGGCAATAAAACAAGTCAACGACCGCGCATGCGTCACCAGATAACCCTCCCTCGTCACGTACAAGACGAGAGCAGATGACGGCCAATTAAAAAGTTTTCTCGCATTAACTTGGACCAGATGCGCATAACATTCTTTATGTTAATACAATCAAACGGCTCAGTGTACTGATCAGTGAAGTCAAGTTACACTTGTTAAGGTCAAAAATGGGATGGGTGCATAATGGTGTTACTCAATGGTGCTTTGTAAACAGTATCACCAAGCGCAACCAAGTCTTGAAAAATGCGATGCATTTTTATCGTCTTGAATATTCCATACAGTATAGTTTCTACATAAAATGTCTGTTTGAGTGAAAAAAAAGCCAAAAGAGAAATACATAGATATACAAGGTAGTTAATATAATTCTTTTGTACATTCTACCGGTGTAATTAATATCCGCGAAAGAGAAAATACGCGAGTAAAGCCACGGACGGATTTATTATGTCAAGTCAGGGCAAGTTTATTGAAGCGTAAAATTAACACTGTTAATAATAATTCGACAAATAAATCGTATATTGCGGTTTGCGAATCAGTGGATGTAAAATTAAATCCAAACAAAATTATTATGAGAATCATTATGGATATGTTCGCTTCGTAGATATTCTAGTCTTTTGATAACAATACCCTAATTATTAAACAACTTTCAATGGATATCCAAAAGCATAACAAACATTTTCGTATCTTCGTATAGCTCCACTAGTATGAAAATAATATAAGTAAATCATTATTTAATTGTCTAGAGTATATACATATAATAAATAAAGGATATAATAACTACTTGTAGTGGTCATAAAATTGTTTGTTCTGTGGACATGACTGACGCATGCTTGTGTACTATTCTTTGCAGAACTTTTTAAGGTCATATTATCTCCTAAGATACCCATTAAATGAAATGTTGTCGAAATTAAATCTTTGTTATCGTTTATATTCGGAAAAGGACCAATAAAAAGAGCTTGTCAAGTAATTAATTGTTTTCTAAGGACTGCGATTACTAAAAATACTCAATCTTAAAAGACAAACATATGCTGACGCTGATGGATTATTTTCATAACTTTTTAAAAGGAACAATTTTGTTATAGACAACTTCTAAAAATTGATTTATATGAAACATACATAATGGTTGTAAAAATGAATTAATTTATTTTGTATTACAACCTAAATTATAAGATATAAAAAATTCTAAACACTTTTTTTATTTAGTGACTTTATTTTAACATATTATTCAGTTTTTAATTGAATTAGTATGATCGAAAGCTTTATTAAGTGATTATTATATTCTACTAATAAAAATACCTTTTTTCTGCATGGCTTGCTCCCAGAGCAGTGAGGTAATCTCCTCCACCCAGCCGTTCCGAATGACTGGGTCCCGAGTCTCTAGTTTGTACGACTTGAGATTCCTCTTCTTGTACCAAATGCTGAATTTGTGCTGGTCGTGTTCTTTTGCCGTTATACCGAGATCATCGACCGGTATGTGGTCTTTGTATATGAAGAACTCGACTGTTAATTGCTGGAAATAAACAGTTTAAATATTAAAAAATGCTTTGCTAACGTGGTCTTGAAATATTAATTTTAGTATTTATCAGAATCACAATAACTAAAAAATATGAATTAGAATTTTAAAAACTTTCTTAATATCATTTCTAATCGTAATGATCCAGTTGGTGCAATGGTCACCATGCTGAACAGAGGGTCTCGGGTTCGATTCCTGGTGCAGACAGGTGTGTGATGAGAATAAGGTTCTAAAACGGGTAAAGTAATCTATGTAAGTATATGTTTATCAGTTGTGTTATCACTCCTAATATAAGCTATACCATAGCTATAAATGTGTTTCGATACTATTATTATCATAAAACTGTTTTTTTAAGTATAAACAATTCCAAAATAATGAAAATAAACGCGAAATTTTAAATGAATCCAAATCTAGGATTACATTAGGCAAAAAAAGGCATTAAAAATAATACTTTGTTTAACTTATTCGACTAAGAAAACTTGATTATAGATTAGTTCAAACAGAAAAACATTTTGAGCTTCAAAGAACTTTTGCTTTTTTCCTTACCTAGACTAAATCAAGTCTGAACTAACAATTTCTCTGCGTAATCTTCCGACGCCACTGAGGCGCGGTCGTGTAATAAACTATTTTTGTAATATCTTCCCACTATTTCATTATACACTATGTTAAGTGCAAGTATCTACGTAAAAGGTACTTTTATTTCTACGAATTGTCGTCTCAAAGTCTATACAGTCCAATAACCCGAGCGTATTGAATTAAACATTTTGGTCACGATCGTAATTTTAGTAGGATAAGGTCGAACGGAGTTTTTATCGACGATAATTCTCATTTTTATTAATGATATGGATTATTGAAAAGCAAATTACTGTTCAATTCCTATTGTATTTATTTTCTAGTTCTTATTAATCTCATAATGGGGCATGGGGCATGGGGCTGCGTCTTTCGTTGATCATCTAGACAAGCACACCTTGCGCATTTACCAACGTGAAACAATTACTAAATTGTAACATTGAGCTACCAAGATGTTCTGTGATCAGTTTCTAGAATTGATTTAATGATTCAAATCGAACTTGATTTCTCTCCTCTATATATTTTAAAACAGATAATTTATTGACCTCGACTTTTAGATAAACTTGACAATATCAATAAAAATTAATTGTTTTTCTTCAGGTTAATGCCAAAATCGCATTTTGCATAATGTAATTTCTGCACATCAGATAAACATTCTAAATTCAAATTACAAGTAAATGTTATGCCCATTTATTTACATTCGCTTTTTAGAAGGAACAATTTTTCCCGATTTGAATTTCATTAGGATTGGTATTACCAAATGCGTACGCGTCATATTATAAATGTCTTGCCTTCTTCGATAGTTAGACTAACCAATACAAAACACAATATTGACCCAGTCTTTAGATTAGGGTACTCACCGAAAAACCAAACTCTTCGTCAAATTAATACAATGATAGTTTTTTACATCCGTTGATATGTATCTTAGTTTGTTAAGTGTATTTTGAGGTAATCAACCCAGTGAAAAGTAAATATGAAATTGCATACACTTTAACAATTTTATATGCACAACAGTAGTGGAAATTGATACGGAATAAAATGTGTGCATTTTTAATATCAAAATGATGAATCATATGATGATTCATAATAAATTGTTTGTATTAAGATCGGACATTGTTTATAGTATTTTTATAATAATTGGGACGTTAATTTTACGAATATAATCTTTATAAGTGCGATAAATAGCATTATAAGCATATCTGGAACTTTTAAACCATAACGAAAACAAAGGAATATGTATTTTTTAAGCAATTTATGCAATCACATTCGTATGTAATACCCATCTTTAAAATTGTAATGGTCTGATATTCTAAGGTCTAAGTTATTTAACAGGTGGCTGATTTATATTTTCCAGCAAAACTCAAACTTCAGGTTCCTTGGTGTTTTCCTAAATGCGTGGTGTACGGTTCAATTGCGTTTAGAATCAGAATTATTTTAGTTTCCTATAAAATCCCTAAAGAAGTTGAACGCTCCGATCCGTCCAACGTCTGTTTACGTATGCTAGTGGAGGTATATAAGCAGTTTCCAGATCAATAGTATATGCTTATTATTAAATATAATCTGTATATAGTTAAGTATTGTTTTGGCATTAGTTGTAAGAAATAAACGATCGCCCCATTTTCATTACTTCTTTGTTCTCTAAACTAATGGGCTGATCCTAAGAGTGCAGCTAATCAACAACCGATAGTACGGTTCCGCCGTGGTCGTTCAGCGAGTGATCTTTTAGTATACATCACTCACAGATGGACTACCTAAACCCATAGATACTGGAGATCCACAAACTCTACTCTTCCTGACACTGATCCTCCTTCACATCAATAAAATACATCAATTACAGTTACGCAGGGTAGCATTTTATACCACCTACGCAAATATTTCTATGAATGATATCGTACAGTGTCAGAATAAACTTATATCTGAAATCGAGACCCTGAATATTTAATGGGGTTTCTGATTCTGATTGGGGTCGACTTAATTTTATCAAATTTAACTCATAAAAGACATATCTGCGGTACAGAACAATATCGTATCGTATTATCACCAATATTCAAAGACAACAATATTAGTAAAAAGATAACGAAACAGACCTTTCTATAAACCGTTGTAATGAGCACCAACTTGTCAAACAAAAAGATTCGCATGAGCTGTCGCCGCCGGCGCGCGTTGTCCATCGCGTAGAACTCACTCTGTCTTAGCAATCTGCCCTGATTCAACAGGTTCAAATGTGGCTGGAAAATGTATTTTATTTTTAAACAGTTTCTTATTAGCAACTGCTATTACTAGAATACTTAAATATTACGTAATTTAAATCTGTGGCTTTAAATTATAAAGCAATAAAATAAATGTTATGTAACGAATCTTCGCAGCGTAGAACTAGAACGGGGTCGAACATCAAAACCGCAGCTGGTACTTTTAATCTATTTAATTACGAAGAAAATTGTAAGTAAACCAACTGACCCAAAAGTCGACAAAGTATCGGGCACTCTCCACCGGGCCTGGTTGCGTGAATTTACCAAGAATGAATATTAGATATTTTTTTTCTAACATTAAAAATAACTTTAAAGTAATATTTTTCCTTTGCCACAACATTTCTTAATTATGGTCCGCTCTTATTCATAGTGTGCCTACATCCTTCCTCGATATGTAGTATCCAACATAAAATAATTTTTCAATTTGGAATTATTATTTATATTGGAATTATTATATGAGTAATTCCTGAAATTAGCGCGTAACTAAACAAACTACTCAGCTATATTAGGCATAGTTTTCATTTATATAGAAAAACACCGTAATATTAGTTTATCTCGAATCTAGCTTAGCTTTATTATAATCAATGTACATTCCTTTTAAAATTAAACATAAAATATTATAGGCAAATGAAACAGATAACATTCACATAAAAAATTATCAATTATAAGAAATCTGATTGCATATTTCAAGAATATTTATCGGATAAAGATTAACAAAATACATATGTTATAAATGGAATGTGAAATTTCGTGTTATTGTTATTATTATATTTGATAACACCTTCTACATAACTTTTACATACTTTTAAAATAACATTAAAAACCTACTCGATTTTGACGAAACTTAGGAATAAAAAATTAGGAATAGTCATTTATAATCTGCATGTATGTAATACAGTCATAAATCATCTTATGTATTAAGCTGTGTTTAAAGGAGACACAACCGTTCTTAGTTATTTTCATATTAAGTGATTATATTTCATGATAAGTAAAAATAAATTTCTAATTGTTACCTAAAAATTTACCAACACGTACACAGTAAGACTTCTCAAAGTACATATATATCTGAAAATACTCGAAAGACACGCGGGAGTTACATAATTGAAAAACTTACAGGACAGTCTCTGATGTTTTCCAATGCCATGATCCCGTCAACTGCTGTTAGAACACATTCAACCATAGTTTTCGCTAGTTTTAAACTTTCTAAAGGCGTTTCATCACTTTCCGACTCTCCATTGCTGCCCCCTGTCTCGTCACTGTCCACACTTAGTTTAGATATTCTAGAGTCGGACTCGCATCTCTCATTTTCGTAATTAATATAAGTTTTTACGAGATCGTCCAGAAATAGTTTATACCTTGGTATCCTTTGAACAGGTTCTAATAGATAGCTAGAGAGATCTAACCTATCTCCCAACTCTAATTGTCGTCGCTGTAAAAAGTTAGATTAATCTGATTAAATCGTAGGTACAAAAAAGTTATATTATTGGTTAGTTAACATAAGTCGAAAAAATATTGTTTCATATTGGCCTACGAATGTATTAAACATTTTCAGTTTCGTGTTTACTCAGTTTTGAATGAAGTCTAAATGAGTTTATTTAATAATAAATATAATAGGATGTGCACGATCACGATCATGTAGAATTACTGGAGCAGAATTTCATCCAACTAACTAGACTGAGAAGTTTGTTAGCAAGGAAATGGCGCGTGACATACGTACGAGCTTTCACTACACCGAAATTTATAATTTTATTTGGTCCATATTGTTAAATTAGGTACTGTAAAACTCATAAGTCAACCATAATTAGGTCATTCTCAATTCGACTCTTTTACATAGTTTTTTTAATGATATTTAACAATTTTTACTTTAAGATAAATATTGTACTGTAGAACAAATGTAGATCACTAACCAACCTAACCTATATTTAATTCGCCAAATTCAAAGCTTTGAAGATATAATAACCTATCTCGCACATTAATAATTCAATTTATACTGGACCAGCCGGCTTCAATTTCCCACGCTAACATAGTCGCAGGAAATCAGTTAGTATGATTGTTTTGAAGAATACTAAAAAACATTCGTGATACTACATTCTTTAGAATAATTTTTCACATTATCTCAATACACTGTTTACATTATTTGATGTGGGGAAAACCCTGATTTATAACCAAAAACAAATATTACCTATGGTATCTTGGTTTAGAAGGTATAAATAATCATTGCCATTGATAGCATGTTCGTTATCAGTAAATTAGTCAAATTCGTTTACGTTAAGGAAAAGTGTTTTAGGAATTATATTTTTTTTTACGTAATAAAGTGGATACCATTACTACAGTACTGAGAAGGAAAACTTCGTGAAGCCAAATATACCCACATATTTCTCAAGCAGCATAAGAAACATATTTATGTTCCCTAACGTTTCTTATTATTTCTCACTTTAATATTTGGAATTTGTTAATTCTTTACCTTTTAATGCGTAACCAATTAAACTTATACGCAAATTTTTATTATTTTAGAGATATGGGTATAAATTGTAAAAAGGTAATACCTGGAAAAAATGTTTGTGTTCGTATACAAGTCTCGTCGCTCTCTTGTTATTTCTAGAATACATCACATACATATTAAACTTTTGTTCCTGTAACAAAAAAAATCTTATAAGCTTAGAAGCGTACTTCGTGATGAAATGAATGAATGTAATATATAATTTGTTAGGTCACATAATAGTAGTCGCTTAATCCCGCGGCTTTGCAGTTCAGACATTGCAGGTTTTAAGATTTTATTTTAATAGTCACGACTACTATAGTGTAAAATCTAACAAGCAAACACACATTTACAATAGATGAGTGTTTATCATCCATTGATTACTAACAATTAACGTACGCATTATTTTGGTATGTATGTTATATTACCATTGTTCACAAATCAAAACATAATTGATTATAAACTTGACCAATATAAGCAACTACATTTATTTATATGATATACCCTTTTAACAAAATCTCTATTCCTTTTCACGTAACGTGTGAATCTTATTTAATAAATATCGTAATCAATGGATTAATTGTATAAAATTTCGGGAAAAAATTAGATGTTTAGTCCATTATTATTCGTAGGATAAGATAGTCATTGTACTTTACTATATCCTACACACCAGCATAGACATCAGTGGAAGCAGTTTCTAGATCAACCACTAAATTTAATCTAATTAACGTTAATCTAATTGCTCTATTTTACGTGAAGTACTTCGTCTCTTTCTGTCAAATTGTCATTAAAACAGAAAGTGAAAACGTTGTATTACAAATTCATTTTTTTTAAGTATATACATAATGGAATAATTATACTGTTTAGTCTTACTTAAATTAAAATAAAAAAGATAAGTAAAGAATCACGCGCAATAAATATCGGACCGTGACACCATTGCTTTGAAACAAGTCCATCGAAATCTATTATTAGCACTCTGATATCCTTGAGATCATGATAATGCATTTCTATATTATAAAAATTGTGCTATTCGTATTTTAGCCTTTCATTATATGTACATGTTACTACTAAACAGTACTCCAAAGTATATTGAAAAGGTAAACTATGTCTGCGCTATCTGACATCATATTTATGTAATCAATGTTCAATTTTATAACTATATTTCATAAATTGCTTCTAACATGATTACGGTTAAATGTTCACTACAAGAAATATAACTATTGAAATAAAACGAACTCATAGAATATAACATATTGTAATACCAAAGAGACGTTTATGTAAATAAAAATGCCGTAAACTGTGCGGCTTCTATATTCAAAATACCACTTATTCTTAGAATGCATTACAGATTCTTTGATTCTATAGAACAGAACAGACTAACAATTCAGCGGATGCGACCATTATGATGCGATACGATCGCTATGAAATATGAATAAAGGCATAACTGACATATTTTTAATCAATTTAAAAAAATAGTATTTTAAGCATTATTATACGTGTGAAATCTGCTTAAACGTGTTAAATCACGAAGTATATCCGCCAATCAAAAAGGTATGTGATCAGCACAATAAAAAAATGTGCTAACGCAGTTAGGTGTAAGTTCTTCCCGAGTAAGTAAAACAATCTATGGAATTTTCGTTTGAAATGTGCCTTGATCTATATGACCTGTTAATAACTAATGCTAGGTATATTAAATAGTACATAACGATAACTTACAAATCTCCGAAAACATTGTCCAAGTTTCCTAAGATCATTTTCGCAGTTTCTCAACGCGGGCAGGAATTCCTCGGCATGGAACCGACATATCCGTTCAATGTTCGCAAAAATATCCGTTTTCATACCCTTAAGCGTGATTGGTATATCTTCCCGGGACATTTCGGGAATGTAATCCTCCACCACATGTCTGAGACGCTCGACGTATACGTTTTCCGTGTGTAACAACTCATTGACGCGTTCAGTCATCCGTCTGTAAAATTAGAAAAAGGGCTGAAGCGAAATGGCAGTGGCCCGAAAAACAACACATGTCCATAATACCAATTTCAATAACCGTCTGTGGGGTAAGTGAAAAACACACTCACTTAAAATATGACAAAAACTAAGAATCGTGCCCCTTTAAGGGGAAAGGGATTTCAAGTCAATATCGATTCCTACTTTTACTAAATTTAAGTTAGAGTTAACTAGATTTTTTATATATACATCTTCTTTAAATTTAACAGAACTTATCTTGAACTGTTAGAATGAAATTATTAAGAGGTGTTACAATTGTGGGAATTGATGACGTCATTTTATTTTATTATTATATTTTTTAACAATACCCAAGATAGTACATTCTATATTCTAATACGTCTTTGACGTACTCATATAAAACTATAAGGATATAGGTGAAATAATAATTTTATTATATATAAGTATCAAAAAGTAATTTTCTCAAGGTAAAGGTAAAATTTAAATAATATCGTGTGTAATAAGTGCCCACATTTTATGATAACCTTGGCTTGCAAACCCCACGCTACATAGTTATGCAGTTTTAAAAATAGAATTGATTTAAAATAGTAATAAATGTCACTATTATATGATTGCCACATTTCTTTTTTAGAGTTATTTTAAAAAAAGGATTCACTAATACTACTGTAACAAAAATATTAATGAAACTTAATAAATAACATGTAATAGTAAACAAATGTAGTTCAAGAAAATACAACATACACTGACGTTTGAAGCTGATATAAGAAAATAATTTCTAGAACTACAAAACCTTTTTGGAAAGAACTATTATTTAGTCAGTAGAAACATCGTTATTGTTGCCATAGACAATAGTGACAGTGTTTTGTGTTCAATATTTATTTTGCCAATAAAACGTGAATTGTTCATTTAGGCATCCAATAGTTTCTAAATCAGCAGCGGAAAGGCTGATTCTTCCACTTTGAAAATACATTAGAAAACAATATAAAAGATATATAAATTGTTATTATAACCTAGAATGAACAAAACAAAACATTTAACAGGTTCACATAAAGCTATATTAAGAAAATTCATCGTTTTGTAAAAGAGCCAAATGATTTTAAATTGCTTACCTACGAGTAATGTAAAGAGAGATCAGTGAGAGCGACGTCAGTAAATAGACATTACATCATTTGTAAACGTGTGCGATAGTGACAAAAAATATATTTCAAATAACATTTAACAATAGTTAACATCTAATAAGTCACTAAAGCCGTAAGAAAGCGGTAATTATTTACGTCATAACCATTTCTAGACGGTTCTTAATAGGTATTGTCTTTTAAATTTATAAAGTGCTTGGAACGGTTTTGTGAATGTGTAACTATATATGTAATAGTATTTCCTTAATAAATATCTACGTTACACCTTATCAAAAGACTCAATAACACAAAACCCGATAAAATCAACCTATTGTCAAAATAAAATAAGAGGTAAACTGTGCTATGATAACTACAACCTGTCTCGTAATATGAATAAACATCAAGGTGAAACCACATATGTACGTAGTATGAACGTTGTTTATTTGTGTGCATTTATAATTTTGCTCGTGTATTGTGTCCATCAACAATAACTAATACCATTCAATTTGTGGATACTCGCTTTTGTATTGGAATGCATTATAGTGAGTCTGAATATATCAAGCATATCCAATACTATCAGAATATTACACTTAGATACAAGAAATAGAACAAAGACACGCTAATCATATCAGCATTTCATTGGTAAAACGATAAATATCAGATACGCACATACCTTTTCACAATCATATATACAAGTACTCAATAAAACAGACTAGAAAAATGCATTGAGATTAATGTTAAGTATCTTACCTTCGATATTTTTCCTTTTTTGATTCAACTGGTAATAATACCGGTTCCGTGGACTTTGAAAGACACCACTCGTTAACTGCACTCACTGTAAGAAACTCAGTGTCGGGAGCATGGCACACCTCGGAGCCAAACTCGTCCGAGGAAACCGTAATACTATCATACTTTTGGTAAGGAACCATGTCAAACGACGATATCGATTTAATGCTAACATTATCAAAATTACTGGGATCCGCAGAGGCAACTGATAAATTATCGGCCTCATCACTTTCATAATCGTTTATTAATGTATCTGTTGATTGATCTGTCGATATGGCATCTGCCTTGGATTCGTCATTATTAACAACATATTCTTCCCCTTCTTTTAATTCACTGTCATTGGAATCACTACTACAACTACTGCTACTCCCACTAGATGACGTATCTGTTACGTTAGGTTTTACTTCTTCTTCATTGTCCGACGTTTCCGATAGTTTTAGTCTTAATAATTTCTCTAAGTCACTTTGCCTAACACCATACGACCACAATGTTTCCCCAGCGTGCCCTTGGCCAGCGATTGATGATTTTCTCCTTATTACAGGTGGCTGGCGTGATCGCCGCTGAGCTACGGGTGAAGTAGAAGGAGTGGCGTAGGAGTACCGCCTTTCTTTAACTGGCGTTTCTTCGGGTAAAGATGACTTACTGTCAATTGAAGAACTGTCATTAAGTGCGGGCGGCGGCGGAGCAGGTCTATGAGGTTTCAATGAAGAGGATTTTCTATCCGAAACGAACCCAGATGAGCTGGATTCATAACTACCTTCGGAAACATTAGATAAAATCGAATTCACTGACACATTTGAATGTCTGTCTTGTGGCGTTTTCACTGGGCACAAATGCTGGAAATGGGAGTGAATAGGGTTTGCAACACCTGTTAAACTGCCTATAAGCGAGTTATTTAACCTCTCCAAAGATTCACATGAACCGTCTAAATGTACTCCGGTTCTTTCGAACCGAAGAATCATTTGCTTCACTATGTTGCTGTGTTTTCTATATTCTACTTCCTCAGTTTCCGAGACATTCCCAGACGAGGGAAGATCGTTTATTACCGGGCTGTTAAGGTTTTCTTGAGACATAGTGACGTGCATGAGTTTAGGTATTGCACAAACACCGAAAGAGTAGAGAAAGCGCGTTCATATTAAATACAGTGCAAACGTATATCGCGCAGCGAGCGCTCGCGTCGGAAGCGCAACACAACTGGCGGTAACGGCGCCCGCGCCCCGTCATCGCAGTATCTGTATTATGCATACGTCACTCGACCATCAAATCTATCTTTGATGCTGAATTATATCATGTTAGTATCTGCTTACCAACTGATACGGTTTTTTGGGAGGTGTTTTCTGCCCTGGGTTCTTGATAAAAAAATTGTTGGACTTTTTTCAAGGTGTAATAAAAGAAAATTTGCTACATTTTCAACCGACTTCGAGGAGGAACCTTACTTTTAAAGTGTATGTGTGTGTTATGTGTTACTTAGATATTGAGTAGACTGGTGCTCAATAAAAAACTCTCAAATTATAATTAATTTATCAATCATTGCCTACTTAGCTTAAATTAAGTAGGTACTTATACGGAGTACATTATGTATAGAGCAGAGTCATTATTTAAAATATATAAAATATATTCATAATTACAATTAAATAGAAGTAAAGAAAACGAAAAAACTATATAAGTAAATCATTCATCAAATATTATTAAAATGTGTAACTTTGCATGTATACTTGTAACTCTTTCACGGAAAAACTACTGAAATCATTTAATACAACTATATGAAATTATTCGGTATCTTACCTAAATCAGATTAACACGTAGGCTTTTTCAATAATCAATTAGAAAATTAAAATTAAATTTACGCGGGTGAACAGCGTGCAGCCAGTAGGTTTTATTATTATAAAATAGAGGTATACTAAAAGATATTATAACTTTCAATTCGGTATATTTACTATTCTAAATCTTTAGGCAATTAACAATTGAAGAGGTGTTTTCTCTGAGACTGGCCCCATCTATTTTTTAATCAAAGTCCAGCTTTCTGAAGGACCCGTCTACACCAAATAGTGAAGCAGTTGTTTTTGGTTTTTCAGGTCTCCGGGACTCGTCTGAAAATACTTTCTCTTCTGCCAGGAACCAATCACTATTGCTCTCAATTATGTTTGTCCAATAATCTGTGAATTATATATGAATATATTTTTACCGTTGATTAAGATTTTTTTTTTCATACGAAAGACAATAAGACATATAACAACTATTGTAAATATTTGACTTTCGGTCTTTGGTTTTCGCGAGTAACACACGTTGATTAAAACTTCTTTAAGCGTTATTGAATAAAACTATATATTTATTACAATTATATTCCTGCTTTCGTTGACCAGGATTACTCTACGCAATGCAAAGCATAAGTCGCGTCGAATTCTTTGAATGAGTAACATTTGAAATTTTGAAAAACAATCCGGGAAAATGGAGGACTCCGTGAGCCAGTTCTGTAAAAATCCTTCCAGTTTTAGTCGATACCAACTCCGAGGCAATAAATACAGATAACACACAACCTCTCTGCAACTGTAACACCTTTTGTCTTTAGTCTACCGTGACCACGCACGCGAAACGTGGGGAAAATTTTAAATAATGTAAATATGTATATTTAAATTTTGCAAAAATACATAACTTAAATTCGTTAATAAAGTGTTTTTCTTTGACTTTTCATAGTTTAACCTAAGATAGTTCATAAATTCTGATTCCCTTCAGAGTGTCGAAATTACGTCTCTTCTAACACAAACGTTAGAAAAATAATACAATGTAATAAAAATACGGCATGTTTTTACGGTATTAGAAGTTTGAAATGTTGACAGCTCCAAGGCTATAGTATATGGTTCCAACTGGATACCTCCACTCCTTCCTGAGGTTATGGGTGCCAGACAGACAGTCGTCGACGTACGTAAGGACAACAAATTGACATTTGGATTCCGGGCTTCCCTTGTGTGAGTCACAGAACCTTCAAAATCTAAATTATAATTACCTGTTAAATCTTGTATCGTTCCATTAGTCCCGCCATATTCTTCTGGTAACAACTCTTGTGGAAATCGTTCGTAAAAACTGTTTAAGTCTTGACCATATGCGAAAATCTGAAAATGATATCTCTCTTCATTCTTTTTTTTATTATTTGTATTTGAAATATGCTTAAACATTAAGAAATGTGTCTCCTAGTTCCGACCATGGACACCTGTAACGTCATGAGACTTACAAATTAAGGACCTTTAGCAGGCCTTTAATACATACCCTATTCTTTGTTTTCTCACTCATGAAGGCTTTTACTAAATTTAAAACTGTGTCTAATCCCGGGGGTGGGTTTAATATGTGTAAGTTCTTCATTCGGACTGGCAGAGCCTTCTCAAAAGACGTTACGACCTTTTTCGCTAAAGCTGGCGTCCATTGACTAAGAGCGGCTATTCCCACATACTTTAAGTCCACTATCACTTCCTGGAATCATTAAATATTTCTAAGTACAACGTATAGGTGTTCAAATTTATTTTATTGAAATTTATTTATCTTTACAGAAAAAAAACAATATTTACTAACAAAGTATGAACAAAAAAAAGCAAGGTGTGGCTTTTTTTTTAACCTTAAATAAATAATCCTTTTTTCATGATATTGCTATTAATTTAAGTCTTTAAAAAACATAAAAGAGATTGTTTTAAACATTCATTATTTTACAATATCTACAAGAACTCATTAAATGTTACACAAATATTTTGACTATTTGTAGAAGGAAGCGGCTAATGTTAGAATTATAGATATTACGCTTAGCGCTTTTCTTATGTATCTAGGAAATGTAGTCTGTCAGATTGTATAGTCAAGTCTGAATCTACAATTATTAAAAGTAAGAATGTGTCAATTTTGGTAATGCTGGGTAATGCAATGATATGTAAATTAAGTTGAGATCACTTTGTTAAATTTTAAAGTGGCTTTTTCTGTGGCCTAAATCTTGACACTATATTTGCACTTCATTATAACTGACGTCCGTGATTTCATTAAGAGATATTAATAAAAATACTTTAATTATTTCAAAGTTGCCATATAGACAAAAGTTCGTCAAAACTGCTTGCTGACAAGCATTCATGTGTATTAAACGCGACATGACGTTAACAATATGACATAAATAACGTAAGCGAAACAATAAGGTTAAATCATCCTATTTACCGAAGGCAATAAAAATAAAAATTAACGTGGCATTTTTTTGTATATGTAATTACTACCATTTCCGTAAAGCTATATTGATGAAATTAATGGTTTTATTTTAAAGGAATGTAGGTACGAAGATTTCTTCGACACTTGTACACTTTTAGGTGTTTTGTTATCCCGCTCCCCATCCACCTACACAATTTGCCACCTAAAATATTCTAACTATGGCAGTTCGTACCTCGCCACATATAATGAAATTGTCGTCATCTCGAATCATAATTTCGACAATCATAAAGGCAACCTTCATAAGCTGTTCAACTGGTATCAAGGGCCCGTCACGAAAATTAAACCGTATGAACATAGGTCGACACCCATCCTCTTTTGCACATTTCCTCAATGGCAAGAACAAGCTGAAATATAAAAATAAAATCCGTAGCTAGGTTACGGTCCGTAGCCAAGACCTCAGGAGCCCGGTCATTACAGGTTCGCCTCATTTTATAAATGTTGTGGTAACTGAATTAATAGAATGGATTAAAATAACAGTACTTTATTAGACATGTATGTAGACAAAATAATAAGATTAAAAAATTCCCTTATTACAATAGATAATATTTTCCACATTCAAAATACTTGTTGTGTCTTGAATTTTTGTTGTAATTAGAATAATTTTCTTACCCCTTTCTTAATACTTCATTTAATTTTGGATCGAAAGGATCTCTATTCCTGAATATTTCAGGCACCAAAGTCCTTAATGTGTAACTCATATCCAACTTTTCCTTTGTTCGTTCAATACTAAATTTGTTACCACGTAAGAAAGATAAAAGCCATTGGTCAGCTGAAAAATATATTTATAATTAACACACCTTAAATATTTTTCTAACTACATTTGAGATAGTTACATCTGTTGTAAATATGTAAAACTACGAATCGTAATTTTATCTTACATCAAGTAAGCTGCACACGAAGGTAATATTATTACGATAGTCCTAAAGATGACGAATAGATGTCGGTAATTCATATCACTTACTATGTAGTCTGTCACTACAAATTAATGATAGTTATTTAAATTACAAATAGATGGCGTTGTTTCACAATATGAAAAGCTATTTTTATTACTTCCGTATAATATCTACAGGTAGCACTGCAAGACGTCGGCTAAGATTTAACATTTTATTTTTATATGTTTTATTTATATAAGTCACGCCTGTTTCCCATTGGGGTAGGCAGTGACCACAGACATCCACTTGCTACCATCCTTACATAGCTCTCTCGCTTCTTCCACACTCATTAAATTCATCATACAATCTCGTGGGTTATAGGTGCTTTTGACCTGCTCCTTTTCCAGAAAATTCTGAATCTGATCCAGAAATGTTCGGGCAGGTCTCCCAGCCCCACCTTCACCATCCACACTCGCCTTATATGTATATACGCCTTGTCAGTTTATGCTCATTCATTTTTTCCATGTGAATATGTATATTCAATTATGGTACGAAATACAGCATTGTACAACCAGTTGCAAACAAAACAATAATAACCCGTAGCATTGATCGAAATTAATAATTCGTACTAGTTAAACTTACATGGTTTAACACTTTGGAGGTGAGGTTGTTTCTGAAGCCAATCTTTTATGGCCTTGATATCAGAAACTAACCTTTCTGGTTGTTCATTTAATTCTTTTTTACATTTTTCCTGCAAAATCTTTGAGACGGGTCTTAAATCCATGGTCCTATTGAAATAATCTGTGATAAAATAAAAATTGTTTATTATTTACGTTAATTAGTCCTATATCAAACTCGGAATATGACCCAAAGAGCCCTATATATGATTTATATATAATCTAAAATGTATATATATATACAAATATATCTAATTTATTAACAGCATTTAACCATCAAGCATCATACTATAAATACCATGTTTCATTTTATTATTTGTACAAAATACTTCTCATTTTAAATGTGACTATGACAAATATTGTTATAGGCATAGTTGAAGTCACAAAATTCCGTCTAAAAAAATTATCTATTAGGTCAACGTGGTTCACTGTTTCAAAATAAAAACACATATACATAATTTATTATATTATATCACTCACCTTACGACCGCTTACAATAAGAATATAAAGACAACTGCTCAGTATAAGACTTATAACTAGAATGTGTATTTTGATTAACCATTAATTTTTTAAAGACATAATAAACTTGTTTTTATTTTAGCGGTTGATGACTACACGACACAGACGGTTAAACTTTGCGTCAAATATGTATAGTATATAACATTTGTAGTCTGTCTGTTACGCTTTTATGGTTAACAAATGTCAAAATGAATTTATCATAGAAATAATTAAACCACCAGGATCAAGCATCGGCAAATGATGTTTTTAAAAAAATCTGCCCTTAAAAATATAGAGAAAATTTGTATGAGAAAATCTAAACCACTTAACCGATATTAATGAAACCTATCTTCTCGATCTTAGGCGAACGATATTCTGTTCTGAAAATGATATTGAATTTAGCCATACTAGCTACTTGATGGTTTTGGATGAATTTACAAGAAACCCATAAAATAACTGTTATAACCACCAGGAACAGCTAATTTTTTGGATCCACAAATCCCAGTCTGTACCATGGATCCCACGACTTTCTGATTGAAGTGGTCGCAATTCCCATTAAAATTGTTTTTGGAATCTAGTACTCAAATTAGCATATTATTTACATTTAAGAATATTACAATACAGGCAAAAAATACCGGATAATTTAATCAACATTGTGCACAAGGTTCAAAGACAACATTGTTTGTGTATTACATTAAATTATATTTTTATCTTTTTTATTTCAAGATTAACAGTCTTTTATATTGTTCATTGTGCGGAAGTAAACGCTAAATGTGATTGCAAACTGTTTTACTTTATCTAATATTACGTTTTATATTTTAAAAATTAGTCAATTTCAAGAGCTCTAAAAGACCCTGAATTGGAAATGTCGTCTCCTTTTGGTTTTCCAGGCCGAAGTGACTCATCAGTTCCAAACTTCAGTTCTTCTTGCATCCAATCCTTGTATTCAATTATTTTGTTCTCCCAGTAGTCTGGAAAGCACAAGCATCATTAGGGATAACAATATTAAATATAACTCAATTATAATATTATTTAATATAAATCATACATGTTACAATGTTATTAAAAACGTTGAGTCATATTTTTTGAATACATCGCGTTAATACCGACTTAAGAAGATTATTTAAATTATGCGTCTTTAAATAATGTTTTTCGTGTACATATACATATATGTTACATGACACGCATAAAGATACAACATATTTAGAAAATATTTTGTATTTATAAATGTATTCTGCCTTTTCCCGAAATCCTTGATTTGTTTCTTATCTTTGCTTTTAAACGTAGAAGATCAAATAGAAGCTAAACTCTTCTTAGCCCCACATAGGGAGTGGTAGTTCAAACTTTATTTCAGTACTTACTAATTAACTCTTGTATAGTTCCTCCACTCCCACCATATTCCACTGGGATCACTTCTTTCGGTAACACCTCGTGTAATTCTTCATACGATTTGTGAATTACTAACTAAAATATTTATTTAATTTAGTTTCTTAGCTTTATTGTACTTAACTAAAAGAAGAGAGTGTTTCTTGAAATAAAGGATTATTATTGATTGGAAAGTGAAAATTATATATTTATAAAAAAATCTGAAACAAATCCTCGACCTAAGTTATTCATATACCTTTATGCGTTGAGCCAATACATTTTAAAATTTGTTCTTTTATAAATAATGCAATAATCAATTTAATAAAATAATCGCATAAACCTACCTCGAAATTTAATCAACAACTTAATTGTAATAAAACAAATACATACCCTTTCCTTTGCTTTGTTGTTCAAGAATCCTGAAACGAGTTTGAAAACGATTTCAACACCAGATGGCACGTTTAAATGGTGACTACCTTTCAGACGCAGTGGTAGTGAATCCTAAAATAATAAAAAAAATAATTTGCGCATCAAATTCATTGTGTATCGTCTGTATATTTTCATTAATGACGATAAAATCAGCTGACCGGCAAATAAGGATTAATCATACTCAATACTAATTAGACAGAGATTGATATTTTCTCTGCCGAAAGATGGTTACTGTAGTTAGAATATTTTATAAACAAAGATCGGGTTATGGAAATGTGGAATCGGGATTGATCGACCAATCACAAATTCTGAATATACGTAGACTCCATAAACTCATCCAATGGGAAACCTAAAGAACTTATTATAAAACATTGATTAAAGTTAGTAATATTACTGTTGCTACGGTAGTGATTAAATGTTGTCTATAAAAAATTGTGGTAACAAATACCACACTATATTTAACCCAGTTTTTATGTATATAACTTAAAATTTGTGTGTGATAATTGTCAATAATGTATTTTATGTATTCGTAATTAGTAATAATGGTACATACTTGGCTTACGGCCACAAGTTTTCGGAGAATACTGGGATTTACTAGAGTTAGGTGAGACATAGTACATCCTTCATAGTCGACTACTATTTTAGTTCCAACTATTGAAGCAGCGTCGTCTTCCATTACCAATATCTGAAAAATCCAAGCTGCTAAATTACATTTTCTCATTTACGAAAATTTCCGTAATATGACTGTGATAATTCGTTTCATTTCGATCAACCTTAATTATTCAATGAAATATTTGTAAAAATCTGGATTTCAAAATAGTTAAAATACCATATATACTCGCAATATCAACTAAGTGATAATGTATTTTACTTTAAATGCTTAATATTCAAACAGTCACGAATTATAGTTCAAAAATATGGAATATATTATGGTTCTATGCTATGAAAAAAAATTTATGTCTTCACGATGCATTGAATTATCTTTAATACAATATTTAGTCAATGACTACCTATAAAAAGGAGGTTTTTTGCTAAAACACAAACAAAAAATGTCTAATTTGACTCAATACAATGTTTAACATTAAAACACCGAAAAATTGTATTTCTCTAGCCATTTAACATCATTGTTCAAATTGCGAGCATTCAACTCAATTTAATTTCCTAATTAGTTCTTATAATGAGAGATTTCGCGCGCCAGCGCATCTCAGAAGCTGTAAACAACACGAAAAATAATTTTCACAGTTCTAATCAGAAATATCATAGATTTAATCTGAGGATGATATTATTAATTAGAAAAAAGGAAGCCATGAGTTGCTCCATTTCACTCTTGGGCAAACGTAAAGACTAGACCTATTTCAACTTATTGTCGGTTTAACACAAATTTTGGTAATTATTTGGCATTGTGTGTAGTGACAGTACTTATTATTTATTGTAACACATACGTCTAAGGTATTTTTATGATTAATCAATACTCGTGATAGTTGTTTTTATACCTGAACCATGTAATATAGGATACACATAATATCCGTAACATCGTATTTGTTTATGTCAAACCTCCCGGCGCGAATCAACAGGGCGCGAGGGTGAAGTTTACTGGACTTCGGCAATATGAGGCATGTCCTGGAAATTCAAAACAATTTTCACAATTCGTCGTTTTGAACGCTTTTTAGTAGTCGTGGGTAGGGAGAGAGTTATGTATTTTAAAACACGTTTATTTCGGTTAAAGATTGCACTGATTGTTAATAATCTAAGTATACTCTACTTAACTAAACTTATTCATATAAGACATATCTCTCTTTGAATGATGTTGTTGGCTTGTAATGTGAAGTAAGTGTTTAATTCCTAAGCTTACCCGAATCTAAGGAATTCCAGAAACTCCGGCTCTGTTGGTTTACGCCGAAGTGTCACGTCTGGTGCAGTTGTCCGAAGTGTGTAATACAAATCTAACTTCTCCTTGACTCTCTCCAAACTGAACTTGCACCCTCGCAATAGAGCCACAAGCCATTGATCATCTAAAACCACATTTAATAATCTGATAACTATTATCTAAAAATATATATTTGAATATAATGATAGTTAAGTATTGTTATTTTTATTATTAAATAAATTGTGATGACAATATGGGAATTGTAGACACAGGGCGAGAAGTTGAACTGAGTTTAGTTATTGGAGATTTGACGTGTTTACCTGTTCGAGCTCTCAGATGTGGTTGTTTAGCGAGCCAATCTTTGAGATGCTGAATGTCATTTGCAACACGTTTTGGGTTCTCATTCAATTCCTTTTTGGCGATTTCAGCTAATTCAGGGGTCAATTCGCGAATTTTCGCCATATCTGTAGATTCAGAAATTTAGCTGATAATAATTGTGTAATGTGCCCCATCATATTTTATGGAGGAAGAAAGGTGTACAATTTCTCCGACCGATTACCTATTCATGAATCCTGAACCAAAATTAAACATATTCGTCGAAAAGTTGTATATTTTAGACATGACAGACGTAGTAGTAGTGTAGCTGAAGATTGTTAGATGTCGCTAGTCGACACCAAACGCATCAACATCTGTTAACCGAACCACGTTCTTGTCTATTAAAACAATCAATTCGAATTGATCTGAAGCCTAAACTGTATAGGGCATTTTTGTCTTAACATAAGTCTCAATATATTTTCTGAGATTAAACATAACAAACACCAAAAATAGATACATTTTTGTTTTAATCAGTTAGCAAAAATTACGTTTGCAACATTATAAAGTATATTATGAGATATCCTTCTCAATATCGATTTATGATTTATGTTGCACTAGAGATAACGATACAACCGAAAATATTTTCTATACTAACCTACTATTAAACTGTATAGTGATTAAAAGATAAAAGTCAGTACTGTAGTTAAGATAATGAAGTTATCCACAGACTGACACTCATTATTTTAACCGCAAATTTAATAATTATCTCACGTATTTACCAAAAATGGTTAAATAATGTATCAGTTAGCTTTTCTGATAGTTAGAAAAAATATTGAACCCTTTGATTACAATACAATAGACTTATTTAATTAAAATAAGGAACCACACAAAAGATAATTCAACCAAAAGATCGCCGCGACTATTAGTTACGGCATCTATTAATGATTTTCTGAGAGCCCATACAACCTCTTAGGTAGAATGTTGATACATAAAATACACACATTTGCTAGGTGCAAACAAGGTAAAACAAATGATAGTTTCAATTTTTTTTTAATTAAACGAAAATCGACATTTATTATATGCTTTCCTGAAAATAACTCCTCATTGTCTTTATATTTCTCTAATCAATGCCGTCTCAATTGTATTTAACATCTAAAAATTTGAGTGACTCAACCTTAATACTTAATCCGTGAAAACAATAATGATATAAGTTGTTGCGAGATCGTCTTTCTTAGCTCGGGTGCATCATTTTCATTTCACCAATAGTTTTGTCTTACCAATATACAGATTATACTCCTATACTAAATTACAAGAGCACTTACCTAATTCTATAACAACACAATTTGAACCTTTTTATATACTAACAATTCACATGAAATTTTCCTTAACAAGCGCTATTTAAAACACGTTTAACCCGAAATGATAAGAACATAGCTTATCACCAGGAAGAAATTGTGTATCTATAGCACAATAAAAAACGTCAGTTCAATAACAGGTGTCGATGTAACTGAATGGTTATCAGCTTATCACTAACTCGTTTCGAGCTATACGTATACTTAATATTTACGACCATCAATTGTGCAATAGTGTTGACTTTTCAGTTTACCTTAGCCTATTGCCTTGATTTGACCTTGAATTTTTTACAACTCTAAATAAGTGCATAATGTGGTTATATCCTCGCGCAGTCAGTCTTGTATTTTTCCAGTTTATTTTAAATTGCTTTTCAGCATTACGTAGCTTATCCTGCTAATAGTTGGAATTTCTTATACCTATTAAATAAGAAGCTTCTTTCGTTTAGTCTCTAAAAATTTTTCAGTGTATAGAACTAATTATCAGTGAATAATTGCTGATAGCTATTAGTTTGCAAAATGGAATACCAAGTTCCAAGATAAGATTATGAATGAACTGTGTTGAGAAGTTCTGAGAGGAACTGAAAATTATGGAAGACGTTGCTCCCATTCCTTTATTTATATTGAGGAGGAGATAGACCTGATATCTTTCTCCTCCTCATTGAACTTATAGTATTTAACAATAATAATAATACAGAATTGTGTTAAGAGTTATTCAGTAATTGTAATTAGTGTTAAAAGTACGATGTTCTTATAAGGTAAATTTTCTAAGTCTTTGCCAGGTCATTAAATAAAAAAGTCTTCGATTTAGTTAGGTAATTCTCATTCTATGATTACTGGAGCCCCTTGGTTGGCTTGTTTGATAAACGTGTATGTAGGTTCACAGAAAATACACCCAGCATTTTCTGTGCTACAATCAAAGGGTCGTTCTCTGTTATGATGAGCAAACATAAAAGGATATAACTTCACAAATTACAGTATTGTGAGCAAAACTAACTCAGCCAAGTAAAACTAACATCTCACGAGTCCTTCTATGACGGGTTTTCATCTCGTAAATAAATAATATGCGGTGCGTTGAATTTGAGTCGATAACGATAAATTAACTCCAGGAAACAGGCCGCTCCAAGTAAAATTAACTAAATTTAACTATTAGCCAAGAGATTCAAAATACTATTTTGATAATTTCCATTATTCAGCAACAACACTTTTCAGCAGGTTAAGCGGGTTTTATTAAATTTTCATGTAATAAAAATATTCAATTAAATATAATAAAAACAATCTTTGGAAATAGATTTTATTAACTATAAACCAAAATTTACATTTTGAAGTGATTCTTGATAATCCTATTAAATTTGTATTACTTCCTGCGCCTTTTTGATTCGTCAGACTTGTACTCAAAATCTTCTTGTAACCATCCCTCGTACTCTCTAAATTTTCTTTTCCAGTAATCTGTAACAATTTTTTTTTACATAAACAACACGTTTACAAAAAAATACCAGCAATTCAACATAACTTAAATTTAACGACGAAATCCTTTTGTTTGATTAAAAAGAAACATTTTTAATGTCTTACATAGTCAACAATAACGATGGTCTTCATTATAAACAATAAAATATATTTGTAGCACGATAATCGACTTCTCAAGTCAATATGCAATTAAGTCGAGCAAACAGGCCGGTTGCGGTACCTTATTAAGTAAAATTGGGGTTTTCATACTTTTAATACCCAAAAAAATTTTTTTTTAAAAAAAAAGCGCCCCCCCCCCCCCCCCCAAAAATTTTTTTCCCCCGGGCGCCCCCCCCCAAAGGGGGTTGTAGGGACTAGTTCTTTTTAAATCGATAGATGGCGCTGTTACCTTTTAACGACTATAACGCGAAGTGTTAGTAGTAGTGCGTCGTGTGTTTTTATTGTTATTTTTGTGGGCTGCCCTCTTTTAGTCATACATTTTATATTTCTTAATTCAGTGTCATGTCTACATATTGTCTATTCAACGTTCTACATTCAATTATCATAGTATACAAGTAATTACCTATAATTTCACTAGTAGTGCCGCCATCGCCACCATATTCTTCCGGCAAGACCTCTCGAGGCACACATTTGAAAAATTCCTCATAATTTTTATTGTGTATCTGAAACTGTAGTTCTTAGATTAAGACATGATTTTAGTAAAGTAATTATTTAAAAAGTAATTAGTTAAAGGTATAATTTTCGAGGTATTCATTCCATAAATTTAATATTTCAATACTTTCGTTGATTCTTGTTTTACTTTATAATCAATAAAATAAAAATGCGATCAGAATGTAATGTTAAATATAGATACTTTTTGTATTACCCTTTTTCTAATTTTATCGTTGAGAAAATGCTTGACTACATTAAAGCAGGATTCGAAGAGATACATAGTATTGAGAATGTGCACACCTTTCATACGTGTAGCTGCTGCATCCTGGAAATTAATTTTAATATTATATTAGTAGCACTGAATATAACTACTAAGCAGTATCCTACTAATACTATTAACGCGAAAGTTTGTAACTATAGGCGGATGGATGTTTGTTACTGTTTCACTTAAAAACTACGTAATTGATTTTAATGAAACTTTACAATAATATCAAAATAATTAAATAAACAAAAATTTAAATAAACATTGGCTATAAGACTGTATAATTTATTGAATATGAATTGATCACAAGAATGACAGATCCCTTCTATTTATAGAGGTATATGATACATACAATATTTGTATTTCTAATGTAAGGGCGTACATGGGTTTATTTACTACTATTCTATAAAAGGCGGCTCGGTTATTTCCACAAGAAATCGACACAGTCTGGAGTCTCAACATCCTGAATGCCTAAATGAATAAAAAAGCAAATTACCTGAGTGACGGCTATCAATTTTCTTATCTCAAATATCGATATTTGTCTAATATGAGATAATGAGGTCCCCTTCAAGTCAACCACGTTCACCATCCCTGCCACCGTTAGGTTATCGTCCTCCATGTATGATATCTGAAACATAATAATATTATTCTTAATTATAAAATTCAGTTCTTCTTAAACACAGCAGTACCCTAAGTTCTATAATGTATCGAGTGCAGAAAACGTATGCTATGCCCAACTATTTATGCAATTATTATGTGTTTTTTTTTTCATTTTGTATTTTTTTAGTAAATATAATTAAAAAGACTGCAAACATCCAGTAACCATTTTTTGCTGTGTTATTGCCATGACTAGTGCATGGGATTGGCTAAAATAATTGATGTTATGAGTTGAAATGTCATAAAAGTAAAGAAGTACCTGGAGTTGAAATAACATAACAGCCATGACTTCCATAAAAGTGGTATCTGATGGATTGTACCACCCTGGTCTCAATAGTATAACGCGACGATCAGCTGGGCCTTTGGTTTTAGGCATCGTTAGAACAGCTCTGTAAAGGAGAAAGTGAAAAGAGATTAGTCCATGATTAGATAATTTATTAAATCTTATTAAGATTATATATATATATATATATGATGGCTATCGTTATTTAGTAAAAACGTTTATAAATAATTATATAATAGAAATATTGTTCAAAAAAATATAAATTGCGGCAGCTTGTGATGCTAATTCCAAACTAAATGTCTTCATGCTAAACTAAATGTCCTTTTACATTTTTAACGGCGTTTTGTTTTGGTTTACGTATTTGGATTATAAATGAAAAAGTTATATTGGTCACAAGCTACCCCTCCATGGACCCTGAAAACACTTTTAGCATGGACCCTAACTGATATATTCAAGACATGACGATAAGTTCATTAAACTTGTCACTTTATATAAGTATTTAACTATCATATTTCCTTATGTCTGTTAAAGTAACGTTATATTTTTTTTTTTAAATAATTACGAAATATTTCTTGATTCACTTTGAATATCTTACCCCGTTTCTAAAATTCTATAGATCTTTGGTTCTGAATATTTTACACAATACACTTCTGGTGCCGTAGTCCTCAATGTGTAGTACAAATCTATTTTCGTCTTAGTCTTATCTAAATTGTATTTACATCCACGTAAAAACGCGACAAGCCATTGGTCATCTGAAAAAAGTACGAGACTGTTTAACATTCTACCAGCATACATTTTTGATGTATTTTATAATATTTCTGTTTAAAATAATAAATAATGTTACACTAAGAGTTATTGGACAAAATTTTTTTATAAGTATTCTTGTATGTTTAACGCACCGTGACAAATTCAGTCTGTGTAGGATACGGAAAAGAATTAATTGTTGCTAATCTTCTACTGTAGAGAAAGCGATCAATTAAAGATACAGAAATCTCACGATTATTTTTTAAAACATTATCATTAATAACTATTACAAACCAAAATAAATATTACTAATATTCCTTATATCCTTTTGCCAGTACAAGACTTGAGTTCTGTGTTTAATATTACCTTTTCTGACTTTTAAATGCGGTTGCTCTGCAATCCATTCCTTTAGCAATCTTAAACTCTCCTCAATACGCGTTGGATCTTCGTTCAACTCCTCTCGGGCCATCGCCTCCAACAAAGGATGAAGATTTCTTATTGACATTTTCACTCTAATTTATACACATACACCATTGTGACTGCTACCTGAAAACTAATATTTTATTATGGACTATCTTTATTTTATCTTTCAACTTGATTTTATCACAGTGTCTGCAACATTGTAACAAGCAACATTGCAAATACTCCGCCATATATAATAATTAATTCAAATATATACTCATTGGATCAATGTTTACTTAGAATGTATTTATATATATCTTCTATGCATGTATAAAGAGAGATTGATGATTAGATAATACAATAACAATTTTGCTTGTCGTTCGTACCTGTATTACTTTCCTATTGTCATAGCTAAGTATATTTACAAAAACACCTGGTGTAAACGTACACATGTTATAGATGAAATATATCTATACTGTTTAGCAAATTATAAATAATGTTTAAAATAATTTCTTATAAAAACTAAAGATATCATTGTAACTATTTTAGTTGTATATCTTATCGTTAAATTATATACATGTTAAACTAATTATTAATATTACATATTTTTATCTGTAGACATTCATGGCTTTTCAGGGTACCGTATAAATACAATATTATTTTCTGTACTTTACGAACTGGTTAATACAAGCCGTTTTTACAACCTGCTTTGAAAGGTGCAGTTATATTGGTTTGAAAAGAGAGGGATGTATAACTAAAGCTTTATGAGTAAACAAACAGTAAAACCCACAGATATATTAATACTATGTAAATAGGTCATCAGAGAAAATGCAACTAGTACGTAATGTTTTATATATGTATCATGCATTAAATAAGTCGAATGTTAATTTTAACACAAAGAAATAACTTAGCCGAGACTCACATATATGTCTTAGTGGAGATATAATCTTTTAAAAAATATTTTGAAACCCTAATTACATACGATAGAATCAGATAAGACCGTATTAATCTAAATCTCTTCTAACATATTAAAATATTATTAACGAATTTATTTCACTGAACTAATCTTATTAACGTGATTTCAAATAGGACAACGTTAATCCTTACCTTTCACAAATCCTCCTTCGTCTCTTAAAATCGAAACAAAAGAGCGCAAACAAATGAATGAAACGAATATTTAAAAATAATTTATATATATCTTATTTAACGCACACGCGTCTCTTTGTCCTAAAACCGGCCACTGACTGTGAGGTTTCACAATCCACTCACGTATCTAACAGGCGATTTCAAACATTTAAAGAATGAAATGCAACTATTTAATAATTAGACTAAAGATTGATCATGTAAGCTCTAAACTAAACTCGCGGCTAGTACTGTACATGTGCTATTCCGTATTAGTATAATAATCTGTGTGGTGACATTGAACCCATTCGCGAAGGCAACGAATGCGTGCGTCACGCTTCGCGCCATAATACTGTTGTAATAAGAGTACGACAGATTTGTCTGTAATCATTTACATTTTTGATTTGGTTTGTTAAATATTACTTCTTATATATACTACTTGTTATATAGAACACAAATAGATTTTTCAATTTGAAAAAGTAGTAGTAGTAGCCGAGATTAACGCGTTCAATCAAATACAGCACAACACGTGTGAAGCAGAGGATTTTTTGTTATTGAATAGTACAGTTTGTAATCTATATACTTATTTTTATCCTCGTAGTGTCGCCACAATAATGTACAGGCCAGATCTTATTACTATAGTATTATATTCTACCCCTGCTGCTGACACCCCAGCCAAGACGCTCTTAATCAACCTATGACAGGATATTCCATGATTTTCCAATCGACCCTATGTAAAAAAAGCTAATCGTTAAATACTTCCGGTCCAACAACCTTTGAATATAAAGCGGAATTTAAACCCTGTTGTATATTACACAAAGATCTTATTCATATGAGTCGAACTCTTACTGAATCGCCGCATACGATGTCGGAACTTGTTCCTTGATTAGCACAAATGCCAATGCTCTTTTGACTCTTTATATAACTTAGCCAATGATACCAGTAAATTCTGCTGCTATGTAATTGTTATTCACTTTTGTTAATAACAGTATCGTTGTCTCGCCGCGCGACACGTCTTGATAAGTTTCAATGATAATATTTAAATAAAGTTAAATGATCTTCTTCTACTTGGTGATGAGGAAGGCCGAGGACCGACGTTATGGTTCCTTGGGAGAGGCCTATGTCCAGCGCGAATGTAATGATGATGATGATGATGAAATGACTACTTTAAGACATACGTTACCATTACGGTTTATTCCGACACCTCACGAGCTAGTAATGCAAAACTGGCAAAAGAAAGGAAAGTCTATAATAGCCTCTGGGTTTATAATTATATGATTAAATTCTAACATATTTAACACATTTGCTTTAATTTATTTATTAATTTAAGATAGCAATGTTACGTTTCATTTTCCCCGACGTAAAATTGCTTAATTGAGGTATATGGCTTGAATGGTCATTCAAAGCAGACAAAAGTTCCTTCTTAAAAAGTTAGTCAAACTCCAACTGCCTGAATGAGCCTTCGAGCCCAAACATTTCTTCCGCTGATTTTGGTTTTCCGGGACGTTTGGCCTCGTCAGTTCCAAACTGCAAGTCTTCCTCCAACCAATCGCTGTATTCAGCTATCTTCTTCTGCCAATATTCTGGAAAAAAATAAGTTTCTGAAACTCTTTATTTATAAGAAAAATAAAACAAATTGCTCCAAAAAGGCAGTCAGTTTTCGACTCTAGTTTAGTAGTTATCTTACCAACTATTTCAGCAACAGTACCCCCGTTCCCACCATATTCTACGGGCAAAACTGCTTTTGGGATATGTTCATACATCTCTTCGTAATTTTTATTATGTACGTACAACTGAAAGAAAATGTCATAAGGTCATTCTTAGTTGAATTTCTTTCATGTTTATTTTAAAGATTTTTCTTTTGTTTCTGAAAAAAACCAATTATAAAAACCTCAATTAAACAATTTATTTATTATTTAAATCTATGTATATTGTATTTTTATTCTTATCCTTATTGAAAATAAATATCAACTTCTATTGACTTCTATTGATTGATTGATCTCCGTGAGATGCACCGCTTTGTCCCGAATTTTCTAAGTAATATTGATATCTTGGGCTTTTATTAAAATTTGTCAAATTTCCTTTTTATACAAAGTTCAAATTATGTAATTAAATTAAGAAAGATATTACCCTACTCTTAGTTTTCTCATTCATAAATCTCTTAGCCATATTATATATTGTCTCAAAGCCGCTTCCCACATTAATATAATGACCTCCCTTAAACCGTAATGGAACCGCTTCCTGAAAAATATTATCAAATTAAACAAAGAAAAAAATTACGCATACCTATGCATAATGCTTTATATATAATGAATAGTATAAATTAACGCAGGTATCTGAGAAGCGAGGAAGATAGCGTAACATTTCATTGTGTACTTTAAAGTATTAAAAATAACACATGAAATTTAGAAGTCCAGCTTTTAATCCAATTGTTTGTTACTGCGCATCTTTTTACCTGGGAGTAGATAGACATTTTCTTCATTAACATAGGATTCATTTGCATGAAGAAAGACATGCCAACATTCTCTAAGTCCATTATAAATCGTGCTCCAGCTACAACTGTATTGTCATCTTCTAACAACATTATCTGAAATAAGTTAACCAGCATGAATTTCGTCTGCCTCGTATAAATTATGCACATGTTCCATGTACATCCTCGAACAGCAGTTCATAACCAATTTTTATACTATATATTCAAAGATAAATAAAATAAGAATGCGGTACGATAATACTTCTTAGTCTCTATTAGGCAATATATATAAGTACTTTTTTATATATAATATATAAATGCCCTACCCTCTGCATCACATTAGTAACAGCCATGAAGTCTGTGACTTTATACTTTTCCATATCCAGAACTCCAGGTCTACCAATCATGACGCTTTGAGCATCTGGTGATGCTTTCTTAGGTAGAACAAGGCAAGAACTGAAAACCGTATTTATTCTGTTATACATGTTATAGCTTTTATTATGGTAGCTATATATAATATATATAATTTTATAAATAATAATAAACCTTAAGGTATATCATAAAGCTGAGTTTGTATGGTTTGTTTAAAGTCACGAAGTAGTGGTTTGAATTTATAACATACTCTTGTTATATAAAAACTACGATTGCACGATTCACTTTATAGTGGCGGATGAAACCACAGCTTTGATAGTTTATATACAAGTAAAACTTAAGATCCACCCACCCGGATGCAAGAATTTCTTGAAATACAGAATCAGTGTGCTTTCTTTGCAAGAACAAGTCAGGTGCCAGAGTTCTAATGGAGTAATACAGGTCAATTTTCTCCTTAGTTCGTTCTAAACTATATTTACATCCTCGTAAAAATGCAACCAGCCATTGGTCATCTGTCAAGAAAATATATACGGTGAAAACGTTACATTACTGAAAAAAAATTGCCATTACGTGTCCTCTTATTGACAATATTATTCCCAACAAAAACCTAAGTCGGTTAATTTCGTGCACTTGTCTATTCGAGAGTAAGAGTATGTCCGTTTAATTAAATTTTTATGTGTAAATCAATAGAGTGTACTTCACCAATTCTCCCGAGGAAAATTTATATTAACTTTGGGCATAAGAACTATCATACTTCATATATAATTTTTATTATTATTGTAAAATTACGTATTGATTACAAGTTACAGGCATTGGAAATAGCCTGAATGAATTCGAGAAATATGTTTAATAAAGAGGCTTGTGGGCACTACAGTTTAAACAGATTAGACCAACGCTATATTTTTAAAACCAATTACCTGTTCTTGCACGTAGGTGTGGTTGCTTTTTGATCCATTCTTTAATATGATCTATGTCACTTTGTATCCTCTTCGGATCTTCGTTGAGCTCTAAACGAGCTTTTTCTGCCAATTCAGGGGACAAAGGACGTATATTCATTTTTAACCAACTGACACTGCTCATACACGCACCAGTATGATTTAGAAGTTATCTTCGATTACAACTTGTAATCAAATGATTCAGCAAAAATAGATTGATAAAATGTGAAATATATTACCGCACCTTTATTAATTTTTATCTACAAGAGCCGTGCCACTACATTATCGAACATCTATCCAGACTTGCGGTCCCATTAACGGTACATACAAATAATACCACAAAAATCTTGTACCTAACAGTATTATCGTAATAGTATAATGAGCGATTTTTATGCCTGATTCGAATATGCGTGCATTCGAATCCCGATTGCGTACCGTTTGCTTTCCCTTCGTCCGTTTTATAGAAGACGATTGTATGGACCTCATATTCGTAATACCCAGAACTTTTAAGTCTCAGTGCTTGTAAATTGATAATATGGATTGTAGATACACTTATGTAACTGCTATTATTTGGGAAGAGATTTTTAAGGATGCGTTCAATTCCGTTTTATACAATTTGGTTCTTATAATATTTCAAATTATAAGATTATAATGAAAACAAGTAAACCCCTTTATTTAATTATGTATTTTAATAATCAAACAAAATCGAATATATGGAATAACTAAATTAGTTAACTTCGTTTGCTTTGATCAGTAGGAAAATTAATATTTCTTAATCTTAATCTAAGTTTAATTTCCTGAAAGACCCGTCAACCCCAAACATGTCGGCAGCTGAATTAGGTTTTCCCGGTCTCTTGGACTCATCTGTTCCATACTTAGTATCTTCTTCAAGCCACGAACTATATTCCTCCACCTTCTTCATCCAATACCCTGTAAAAAGATTTTCAGTATTTTTCTATTTTTCTTTCAACTTTTCGAGAAAAAATTGGACAATATTATCTTGTAATAAATGCTTAGTTATACATAGCCAGTGTACAAGATTCAATAAGGAATTGAAAGGCTTTTCGTATTTAAATAAATAAATCACTATTAAGCCTAATAATTTCATGGATCATTTATACAAAAGTATTTTCGCAATCATTCTGATTTTTTACCTGTAATATCACTGATAGTGCCAGCCGTACCACCGTATTCTGCTGGCAAAACATCTTTAGGTATAAATTTGAACATTTCTTCATAATTTTCATTATGAATATAGAGCTGAAATATAAGATTTAAATATAAAACAAGTTTGAAAAAAAGTACACTTTCAATGACCTTTACACTTACTCTACTTTTATTCTTCTCGTTTAATAAACTCCTTATGGCATTAAATATCACATCAAATCCACCAGCCAAATTTATGTAGTGTGCACCTTTAAATCTGAGAGGGGCTGCATCCTAAAATAACTCGTAAATCAATATTATTCAGATGTATACCTAACCTATACCTACATTGGGAATGAAAATATCGTTTGAATCATTTATAATATACTAGCTGATCCGGAAAACGTTGTTTTGCCATATATGTGATTTCAATTTTCAATTAATAAATAAAAAATAACGGTTGATCATAGTAGGGTGAAAATTTAGGATTGTATGTATTTTTGTATGTTGTAAATATAAACTAAAAATTTTGTCTAAAAAATAAAAAATAAAATTTAGGGGTGGACTCCCTTAATATTTAGGGGATGAAAAATAGTTGGCCGATTCTCAGACCTACTCAATACGCTCACAAACTTTTATGAGAATAGGTCAAGCCGTTTCGGAGGAGTTCAAGTTCGAGCCCCGTGACACGAGAATTTTATATAATATTGTGAATCTAAACCATTCCCAGATCCCCTTGAAGACACACAAAAAAACTTTCATCAAAATCGGTCCAGTCGTTTGAGAAAAGTTCAGTGACAACACACTCACAGAAAAATTATATATATAAAGATAATAACGAAGCTATTCATGTTTACTTATACTATTATGTTGTCTCGTATCATTTAAATCATTAAAATATTTAGAATTATTTATTTTTATATATATATTTATTATATAGTACCTGTCCCAATGCCACCATTTTCTTCATAGTAACAGGAGTCATTTGGGTAAAATGTCCCATTGTTACCCCCTTCAAATCGAGTATGGTACGTCTTCCACAGACTACAGCATCATCATCTTCAGCTAATGAAATCTGTAAAATTTAGTGTCATTGGTATTGTTTATATTTACCAAAATAATGAATGTATAGAATGCATCAATTAAAGAACACACGACTATAGTAATCCAGTTTACTATATTAAGACTTTTACGATTACAAATTTGAACCCAAATGTGTGAAAGATATATTCAATTTCGTGTTAGAATGTTATTTTTAATCAATAAAATACCAATACGAAACCTTACCCTTTCAAAGACAGTAGAAACTGCCAGAATATCTAATATATTGTATTTATCAGCATCATAGGCCCCAGGCCGTACAATTGTTACTCGAGATCCATCAAAAGCTTTAGACTTGGGTAGAATAACAAATGACCTGCGATAATTTATACACGTGTTCATTATCAGTACATAACCATTGCAGTGGTTACATTATAAATACTTTTACAATGTAACCACTGCAATGTACCATTAGAGATGTCATTAGACAAAGAAAAAGAAGTGCTGATTGACGTAACATATTACGAGTAAAACATGAAACCCTACAGTACACATATAAAATCTAAACTACCATTTGAATTTATTTTCCAATGCGTGCAAGCAATCATTATAATTGTTTGCTATTAAGTTTACACAAGGCGCTTGAACTATTAACATTCGGGCTTATGGGGGTTATCTATTTTGTTAAAAGTAATATTACGACTGATGTTCACGTATGAATTATTTAAAAAATATATTTTCCTTGGTAATTTAATTTTAAAAAAAATTTGTTTTTAAAAATCAAACCTATTAAATATAGCTAGCTTACTGAGCGATATATAGTAAATAGTCTTAACGTTACCCGAGCTGTGCAATGTCTTTAAAAAGTTTATCTTTCGGGCTTATACGGAAAAATTCAGGAGCCAAAGTCCGCATTGAGTAGTATAAATCTATCTTCTCCTTAGTTCTCTCCAAACTGAATTTGCATCCACGTAAGAATTGTACAAGCCACTGATCATCTGGAAAAGTTAAGATCGGTAATGAATCGTTGGCTCTCAGGTATTTTCAAGTTAACGATTCAGTCAATTGGAATTCAGTCAGGAAGTCATTAGTTTAAAGTAATTTTGCTTCATTTATAATATTATTTACATACGGAAAGCTTGGAGTGAGAGCTTAGTACCAGAAAAATGTGGTATGTAGTCAATACTCAATGAATATACAATACGTTATGTCAGTAAACTGTGAATATCTTTGTAAAGCGTTACATAGGGGAATACATAAATTTGATATTTTATTTAAGTAATAACATAAAGTACCTATTTTTGCTCGTAAGTGTGGTTGCTTTGACAACCAATCCCTAATGTGTTGAATATCACTGGGCGTCCTCTTTGGATCTTCATTCAGTTCATTTAAAGCTTTCTCAGCTAATTCTGGGCTCAGCGGTCTAATCGACATGGTTATGACAATAATAAACACCAAAACGTCTTAACCGATCCGTAATTAAACAATAATTGCTACTTATCGACGTATCTATGAGATATTGAAAGCATAATCACAGATTATAGGTATTATCTTTACATGATTGATAAATCAATTGCATTACCTCCTTATGATCTTTTTGAGCTCTGTTGTCACTCGTAAATGTTTTTGTTTTCGTAAGTGTATCTTCTAATAGAAAATACTATGATAGATAATAAAATAAGATCAGAATTCGATTCATTAACTTCCGACTCAAAGGTATCCCTTTTTTTGAAATAAATTTATAAATCGCACTCATAAAAATACGCTTTCGTTTTTTTATAAATAAGTGTGTAGATGTCAAAAGTCTTATTACATTTGAAAATAATGTTGTTGATATTGATATTTATATATGTATGGTTATTATTAAGGCCCGTAAATTTTATAAAAACTGCTACATGAACATTTATCAATGTTTGCCTGCGTTATCGGGCAACATGATACAGTAAATTATTATTGTTAACGCCAATACCTGCCTGTATCGTAAGTATATTATCTTTATAGATTTTTTATAAATTCGCACAATCTGTTTTATTTAATGTTAGACATTTTCCATATAATAATCATTAATTCAGATTATGTTATAAACCTCTACTACTATTACTTACTATTTTATCCATTTATGCAAGTTATATGTTACAATAATTCCAGCCTATTATTAGAAACTAGGAAAGCTGTACACTCGCCTAGAAGATATACAAATAAAACATGCGTAGATTTTTCTGAGAGGGTGTTTCGACATCATCGCCTATTTGATTACGTTAGAGATTTATTTTTAAAATTAAGGTATGACTAAGTCGTTTTATTATAAAGTTTCATTTCAATATATTCAGTAGTTAAATTAATACATACAAACTTGCTAAATAGTATCTGAGACGCACCAGAAATGATTTTTGACTGTTTTTAAAACAATAAAATGTTTATCGGCCTTGTCCGCATACAGTTCGCATCGAAATGATGAAAACAAGTTACCAAGAATGACATGAGGATGTCCGTTTGTGAAAAATGTTTTATTTGACCAAACTTGATAGACGACGTCATGAAGACGACGAAAGTTCGCTGAGTATTACTAGTAAATTAGTTTGAAATTTTATCATTATACAATTTCACCAATTACAATTTTATTTCTTCGGAGGTAGAAGAACACACCTCCTAAGGAAATCTTAATTAATATACTAGAATATGTATAAAATTTTATTTTATTTCTTAATATCAAAATATTTACATCCACTAGCACTAAATAACATTACTCTGAAAACCCTGTTATCATTTTATATTTCCAAATAAATAAATAATAAATATAAGGAAACAGAGTTTCTTCTGACTTATAAGATCACAGCAATCGCATTAGTTATAACATGGCTAGGAAATAACTTATCTATCTCCTAAATTATAATACGATACAATATATAGAACAAATATGCAATAAAATTACAATATTATTCTAAAGAAATCATAATAATATTCTATCGTACAAACCACAAAAATTATCTCTTATTTACGTATGAAAAAGATATCTCCACAAATTCTAGGATTAGTCAGAATCCTATAGTTTTTCCTTGTATACACCTAAAACTGAGATACATTTCAGTTGTTGATCCTAAAAGTCCCGCCTATCGCCGTGACATATGCAAATCATAAAAAAATATGAGTCGCGAAAATTACAACGAAATTGTAAGAAATTATTTTGTTAAAAGTAATGAATCATTTGAGTATTCGTTTAATACCAGACATGTTATTTTTTTTTTAATTCTAGTCTCTATACTACTAATACAGAGTAATAAACCTTAAACAATCAGAAAACATTGAAAACATCTAAATTTCCAACGCAATGTTTATAACAAGCTTACGAAATTGCTTTTGGAAATTATTCAAATTAGTACCAACAGAGCAATTTAGTTTTTCAGAAATTAACGAATAATTTTAATTCATCTGGATCCAGCGACCTCACGGCTTTCCAGTCAGTTTCGGGGTATTCGTCGAAATTTGAAGTATCGCCTTCATACGACACGGCTGGTACAATGGGCGGCTGGAAAATACAAATATTAAAGATTTAGTTCATCATTTTTATGAAATTAGTTACGGTCAACTTGAAACTTTAATGTGTAACTATTATATATATATATAATATAGCAATAGAACTCTATATAGAAGGAAAGGTATATGGAGACTATATCTACCTTACTGAACCGTATTGACGAAAAAACCTTACAAGTCCATAAAACATAGATGTTGATTCACACTAAATTAAACCATATGTATGTCAAATTAAACGAAGTAATGTAACACTCATTAAAATCGTTACCCATTAATATAGTAGTCGTAGCTGAATTCAGCAGCTAAGACGACAGACGGTATGAAATGATCAATCTATTAAGAAAAGTTGTCCATATATCTAATGTTTCTTGAAAAAAAAACGTTTCATAGTTAATCATAAATATACCTGTAACTTCTTCAAGTAAACATCAGCCCAATCTAAATGTTTGAACCACCGATGCCGCTTCACATCCTCCGAGCCACACTGTAAGAAAAATGGAAACTAAAATTTATTATTCAACATTACTCGCCGTTATAAATATTTATGTATTATGAAAAATAGGATTTTAAACAAAAACGCTAGCGCACTTTGAAGTATCATAAAATAAAATTCTATTAATACAAATAAACAATTTAAAAATCGCGCACTGTTGCTATATTGTTCTGACGTCATACTATGAAAGTCGAGATTGAACTCCGGTCATAAAAGTACACAAATAAATCAAATCATCTCTATTGAAACGATAAACAATCGCTCCATACATCAATCACAGTAGCACTGAATTGATGCTAAAATTAGAGCAATTCTGGTATTTGGCTTAGGCGACGTTCTACGCAAATGACATGGTAAAGTTGTATTTTCATGGAGCGGATCTAAGCGATTAGCTTCTCTTAGCACGTTGACTGAATAAATTCAATTAAAGGGGTTTTACAATACCCTCAAGTGCAGGGCAATAGAACCTTGGTATGGCTATTAACTGTAATGTAATTTTTTAATAACATCGAAACTTATCGGATAAAAATAAAAGTTTTCATTTGCTGTGAAAATATATCCTATCCTTTCCTAACCTATCCTATCCTATTCCTGACACACGCCGTGTATTTTTGGTTCTATGGCGTGCCGGTTATTTAACTGTATGCGATTCCTTCACGAACGCATAAGATCGAGATTGAGATTCACGCGCGAATAGGCCAAGACTAGGCTTGTAGAAGTTACAAGCTAGCTACAATATACTCAGAGACAAGCTATATTATTGTATTCGTCTAGATTACTATACTGTTTTATTGTTATTTACATGTTTACATTCTATTCTTTAATTAAATAATATATGGTAAACTTCTTTTATTAGCATTATATATTACATGATAAAGTTTAGAAGACACTAGGCGTGTAGTGAAAACAGTCAAGACATACGAATAGCTCATTGATCTTTGATGTCGCCGATGACTTGACGGATGGCTTTCTAAATATCTTGGCGACGTCGCGGAAAAAGCTTAGAGAAATCGTGGGCTCACTCGAGTACATATAGGGAATGATAGAAAATACACCGGCACTTAAGGTCCAAGAAAAATGAAATGCAACGCTTTTTAGAAGGTTTTTTAAATGTAAGACTCAACTGGATTTATCTCCCGCTGTATGCATGGGTATATAATATAAATATGAATTAAAGAAAATAAAATTTTTTTTTTTCTGCCTAGGAAATAAAATATTATTTGTATATAATTTACGTCCTAGTAATACTAAACGGTTTGTTTGTTCAACTATTACTGCTTCGTCAATCATCTAAACAAAAAATTATTTTAAAGATAGTGAAAACTGTATATCAAATGTCACTAGAGCATTACCAAAGCTCCTGTATTCAATAGTTTCTGTACCGCGTCACAGTTTAAACATTATGAACAAATGAGCTGACGCAATTTGATTTCGTCAGTCAATTTATAAAGTACTGAAAACTTATTATATTATTCAAGAATCTCTATTCTGATACCTATGCGATATTCTGGAGACACGCCAAGTGTAAACCGATACGAATTAAATTGGTGTAAACTTGAAAGTGCTGTACTCACAATCAGTACGCAAATTACAACTAAAAAAAATTAAAAATCACTAGAAAAGCACCAAATCACTAGTTTTCCTATTTCTACAAGACTACTTTTAATAATACTCGATGTGTTTGAGAGTGAGGTTGAATTAAGCAAGTATAAATCAGTGAAATGTATGTTTGTAGTTTGTGATTGGTAGATCACTAGGCCATGATCAATATTTACTTCAATAAGATTATCGATGTTATGTAAAGAATCTATGAGTATTTTATAATATATCACAAAAGGGCATAGACGATATAGTATTGCAAAATTGGCATGCAAGGTTTAATTTCTATTACCTCAAATTTGTGAACGCTTTAGATACACATAATTTGACAATTATAATAAAATCCTTGTATACTCGCAGAAGGATACCTCTCTTATTTACTAGCAATGCAAGGAAAGATCACAACAAAATAAAATGGCAAGCCAATTTCCTATAGGGAATATATACCTTCATATTTCCGAGCCTTTTGGTCCTGTCTTGCACTAACAGTTTCTTTATTATATCCTTGGCAACTGGGTCGAGGTGGCGGGGCCAGTCAACTCTGCCATTGAGGATCTTTTCATATATTCCAAACGGGTTGTCATCGTAAAACGGGGGATAACCGACCAACATCTCATAAATAAGAACGCCTGCAAGATAATTGTTAAATCTCGTTTATAGTTTAAAGCTTATCCTATCTGCTAACCATCTTGCATCTCAAATATTCAACGTGGTCGAGCACTTTACAATAAAATTCTATTAAACAGATACGGAACATAAAATCAGTATGAATTGCGGTGCAAAAATCTAATGGGATTGTTTTCTCAAGATGTCACCATATATGATATTAATAAACATACTGTAGGACGTTAATAATAAATCCATGAAGGATAATAAATCTAGATGATTCCAGTCTAGACAATAACACGTGTCATATAATATAATTGCGGTAGCTCTATGTATTTGTGCCAAGGATTAAAGGAGTAACAAGCACAGATGATACTGTAAACTATTAATTATATTCAACTTGGCACCACTGTAGAGCCGTCACATGGAACTATATATAATAGAAACATGCAATGGTCATGATGTAAACAACATGGTGCGACTCCAATCCACGTTGTAAGAAAAAGAATTTAATTTAAAAATTGAATTCTCTTTTTTTTTATTGAAATACATTAAAACGTGACGTGAAACATGACTTGCAACTTTCAAAATTGAAGTTCCACGGTTTTGAATTTTTCACAAAATTAAGTTGTAATTTTTGAATAATTTACTTAATATAAGTAGTTTAGTTGGTGACAGGGAAATTTAAACTTACCTAAAGCCCACCAATCTACAGCTTTATTGTGCCCTTTGCTCTGTATAATTTCTGGGGCTAAATATTCTGGTGTTCCACATAAGGTCCACGTGCGATCCGTGAGCTTTTTCGCGAAGCCAAAGTCTGTTATCTTCAAATGTCCATCCTTAGCTAAAAGTAAGTTTTCGGGCTTTAAGTCTCGGTACACGATGTTACGGGCATGAAGATATTCTAAAGCTGATACTATCTCTGCTGCGTAGAAATTTGCTGAAAAAGAGAATTTTCATTTAAACAACCACGCTCATGATCTAAATTAAAAATAACAAGACGAGTTTTTAAAAGGATAAACATTGACGAAATACACCTTCATAGAGGTGTTTTAGAAATAGTTTTAACTTGTAGGTAAATTAAATTTAAATTATCAACTTGCTATATTACACAGCATGAAACAAAGCTAAAAATTTGGATATTGTTCTTGTAATTGGATAAGTCTTTTAATCTTATTTTCACATTTCCATAATCACTGTCCTGTCAGTCATCCTTAATAAACCTCAACTTATTTAGGTATCGATAACAAACAAATACATTTTTAACACATTTTATTTTATGATTATTAAACAAAATATGTGTCATAAGTACGGAAATGTAATTTTCACAATCCATTATATTTGCATGAGACTTCCCTGATATTATTTTTATAGCATTTGAGATCTTGTTGTTGATATTTGAATGAATTTTATTTTTATAATCAGGTTACTCAACCTGATTATAAAAATAAAATTTTGGAAATATAATATTGCCATATTGTTCATGTGACGACTTTTAAGTTTAAGCTTCATTAATGACCTAAAATGGATTCGTGGAGCATAATTGACCTGGTGTGACCCTAATTACTTTTCTACATTTTCATATTTTAAGAATAAATGTAAAAGTCCGTCCCCAATTAATATTATATGTTCGTTTTCGATCTTAATTTCAACTGTTTGATAACATTGCTGTAACATTGAAATGTATTTTAACTAACACTATTTACACAAAAAGAAAACACTTACGTTGCCAAAACTAAGTCGTTTAATTTTGTCAATCGTCTTGCACAGACGTTGCAATTATTCTTATGTGTTTACTAATGATTGAACCAACTAAATGTTAAAATGTAATATCACAATATAATCTCAAAGAATATTCTGGTTTCCTAAAAACATTTGTGTAAATTAATTTATTTATTTGCGTATTTGTACATCATATAAATTTTCATTAGAAGGTACGATTAACAATTTGGAATCTAAATTAATTTTCGCGTTGAATGAAACAGCCTAATGACTTATAAAAGTGAGTCAGTAGCGTGGGAGAAGTCTGCGTCATTCAAATTCTAACTGGGTATGATATCACCTTTTGGGACATATGGAAGCCTTCATACCTTATACAAAATCTAAACTGATATACCTACTCAAAAACCCAAGCTGCTCGAACTAATACGCTCAATTCCATAATCTACTCGAATTTAGCCACGAAAGAAATTCTGCGTTGGAATTATTTCATTGCTTAACATCTACCGAGCAATATTATATTTCTTATTTGCGTAAATAAAATTCCTGCGTCTTTCTCCGAATATCAGAGATTTATTATGATTAACATGCAACCTAGTGAAAACATCCGGACAGTACATAAATCACACAATAAACGCAGTATATTTATTTGGTTTATATTTGCCAACTGTTACGATTAAACGTTAATTATTTTATTGATGTAATTGTCCTTAATTTCATAAGTAAATTTATTGAGGGCACAGTAAATAAAGAACGAATATGTGTGTCAACGAGAGAACTCCGGGTTAGTGCGCGTGCGCAAATTCGAGCGAGGCGTCAATACGTCTGCCGCTTTCGCCACCTAATCACGCAAATAAACCGAACATCAGATAAATTGTATCCCAGTATTGTTCCACTTAGTCTTCGCAAAACTTTATGCGTCTAACGATCAGTGTCGGTTTTCAACACGAGCCAGCGTTCAGACACCCGCGTCATTGACCGACTATTTTTGCTCTTGTCCTTTCCTCCAGAAATAAGCACTTGCGTATCTCCAGATTAATAGTACTTGTTTTCCTAAATCACAACTTTTCTGTTTCACAAATCTTAAATACGAATGATCTACGTCAGACGTGATTTCTGGCAAACGCATTTTATATTCTATGTACTTAAAGTCGTGATTTTTATACTAAAGTATTTACGTCACCATATTGTTTGTATGATTTTCTCGATAAGAGATGTTATCGTAGCCGTCCGTCTCGCAACATAATGTTTTCTTATACAAGAGCGATATTAAATATTATACAACTTACCTATATTGTTACTAAATCGACCAGCATTTCTTAAATACGAAAAAAGCTCTCCTCCACACACGTAGTCGAACAGCATGTATATGCACGACTCGTCATGTGTCCACCACCGTCTAAAACAAAAACATTAAAGAATGTTGTAATGTCCTACTAAAACTCTTTACGTAAAAACTAAAATGTGGTTATAGTTCACTGGTACCTAGGAATACGATAAAAATTATAAAAGTATAAAATTGTAATATGAAAAAATTTTTAATGATTATAAACATAGATTTGCGAAATTGGTAAAGATCATTCCTTTCTTTTCTAGTTTTAAACAAACAAAGCTTGAACACCAGCTTTTATCTATTACGATTTTGTACGTCTAGTACGATGGATATAGTACGGTCTTGTACGATATATACCGTTAACCGACCCTGTATAAAATGTGTTCTATATTAATAAATAATAATATATTTACGTCACTTATTTAGGAAATTACTACATGATATGACCCATACGTTGTTTCTTATTAATGAAAAGAATATTTATTAAGAATGAGCTCTACTTAGATGTAATTATATTTGAACAATTCATATTCAATTAAGTTGCTAGCTAGTATAATTAAATCTGACTGGCGAAACTCTTTTAAAATTTTTTTAAGTTTTCTTTGTAAAGTCTTGAAAAGTATTGTAAGTAAAATATACAGATTCTGTTTAGTTAGCAATGGCAGATAGCGTAGAAGGGACGTGACAAATGCATTTTACATGACTAATTAATTAGTTCTTAGGTTGTAACTTGTAATAAGAACAATTGTAATTGCTGTAATCTATGATTTATAGAGTTGGCAAACATTGCTACGCTCACTGAGCAAAAAGAACAAATTTATTTGTAATTAAATTAATATGTAAATTACATAATAATAGTCCAAGAGCGAATAAGAGCGAGACAGTATATTAGTTAGACCTTACATGGAAAAAAATAATTTTCATTTTTTGTCATATTTTAAGTTTTAATACTTAGTTTAGACCAACAACAAAGAATGTAAAAAAATATATACAATCCTTCCTGCTTCAAACCAATTCAGTATTAAATATACGAACTAATTTCACGTCGTATGTGTCAAATATGAATTGGGATTTAGTAGATATTATAATTTATAATACAAAACTAGAGGTCCTAATTATAGAAAAAAGCAAGAAAAGCTTCTAATGCCACATATAGTAAGATGACTTCAAATAAGATTCTATAATAGTCATTACCTAATAAGGTCGTACTTCAACTTATAACAGCTTGAATACGAAATTTCTAATATACCGGAAGAAAATCATAAATAATTTTATTATGTGAAAGTAAACATTTATATTGATATGAAAACTAGTTTAAACTAATATTATAGCCTTATTTATTGATTCAATATAAGGAATAATAGCTTCTGTTAGTAGTAGAACTATTTTTTGATTTCAACAATATCAGCTGCATACCTACATTTGTTAGATAAGCAATTATCACAGCATGGATTAAAAAAATTAATAAAAGTCATCAATCATTGAATCGTTAATTCTTTCTTGATCAAAAGTACCAGCATTAATTAAACGAAATTTTGTTATTAAGAAGTAATTATATGTAAAAACTTTAGTTTTTCAACGATGCTCTGCTTTTTTTACTATGATTACAAAATACTTTATGTATTTACTTAGAATTATTGATATACAAAACCTTTTCACATATTTGCTTTTTATTTGGTAGTAAAGAGATAGGACAACAATAAAAAATCCTCATTTTTACATGAAACACAACGAATATACTCACAGGTTGACCACAAAAGGGTGATTTATTTCAGATAATATATTCTTCTCGTTCATAACATGATCCACTTGTTTCAAACGTATGACATCAGCCATAGACAATATCTTCATTGCCAGGTATTCGTCCGCTGCTTTATCTCTACAGAGGCATACGCGACCAAATGTCCCGGTACCTAAAACAAATATGTATAGTTATATAAAAAATACAACATACCCCTCATTACCACAATACACGATACCTATGCTGTAACAAATATTGATTGTGAGATACGAAAACTTCACGAAATTATCTTTTTGTTTTCTCCGTAACATAAACTATGAAATACTTTCAAAATAACTTTTGAGTTGAGACGTTCTTAGCTCATATTAAGCGGTAATTATTGCATACTCTTTTAAAAAGTTAAATGAAGAACAATGTTGCCTTATTTGCCTTATCCATCTGCCTTAGTTAAGTCTACCTAGCCAAAGGAGGACTCTCAACTCTTACGTTCATATCACAGCTGTGAGATGAGCCGGAATGACGAAGGAATATTGAAATCGTTGACTCACAAAACCAGTTGGGATTTCCTAATATGAACATAAATAATAAATAGTTTTAATCTAATCTCTTAATAGATAAGAACTTGCGAATAGTCAACACCCATTTTTATGGCATGACAACAGAGACACGAAGTCATTTGTTTATTTCCATACCTATTAAATAGAATTATAATTAATACAGAGGGTTACGGACGTCCCAAACGTCATTATAATAATTCAAATATTCATTGAAATCGTATAATAATAAATTAACGTGTAAAAATACGCGATTAAATAAATAAAACATTTTTACTAGTGAGTCAGTTGGAGATTCCCCATTTGCTATACTGGCCAATGTAAACTTTATATTGCGTGCAGGCATTTCCTACGCCAATAACAGATTATTATATCTATCAGGTTTGTATGTGTATGTCAATGAACAAAGGAAATAAATTACTAATAAAAAACACCTTCCGTTTCGTCCGTCTTCGTTTAATTCGGTTAAATGAAATGCGATCACAAATGTACGTCTAATAATCTAAATCTAAAAGGGTAAATGACGTAATAATAAATAGTATAATAATGACTATATATATATTATTAGGTACAATGTTTCTGTAATTCTTTTATGTCCGATATATTTGTTTTCTAATAACACAAATACAACTAAATTCTCTGTTGCTGTTTGCCTCTGCTGCTTGTAATTGTATAACATTTTCTCAGGTTATTGATAAACTTTGCCTCGAATAAATGAAACACGTGCTCCTTATGACGTTCCACTCTAACTTTCGCAAGATACAACACACGATCTTATTTCCAACACTCTTGCGCAAGTCCGGTCGAACATATCTAATTTAAGGGAATAATTTGTTTTTATAAAACGTGTATTGATTCTAGAAGGTCGAACAGTTAAAAGCTTAGGTCGTGACCTAGCACTACAATAATATGAAATATTATTTATAAATATGAAACACATTTAAACCCGCTAGATATCTACTGCGTAACAAAGGCTATATATATACTTTATAATATCTGTGTTGGTAAATAGTAAAAATAGTTTTTTAATTATCAATACCAATTACTATGAAGTAAGGTCTTACTAAGAAAACACATTAGCATACAAAGCAATTCACACAACTCGATTAATTGCAAATTCTCTTTGTTACATAATCGGAAACAACCTTAAGCAAGTAACATTATCGGAAACTTAAACGGAACAATCGTTACTATGTTTTGTCTCTGTCATGTATGGCGCTTAAGAGAAAGACCAAAAGAGTTATGAGCATAACAATTTCCTCAGGAGTCGTCCGACCACTTTCACTTATCATAACGCACACAATTCTCACAATATTAATTCTGTGGAGTCATAGGCTGTCACGGCCATAAAACAATTTTGTTTTAGTAGCTGCAACCAATCCACCTTGCTGCACATGCTATGGTACGAATCATGCATAAAAAATATAGTTTTTATTCGTGGTAAACACGAAGAATCATGGTTTATTAAATCATATGTTTATAGTATAATAAAGTTTATGATGTATTCTTCATATTTTATTTCTTTTTTTTTACTGAATTTCAAATTAGAACAATAGGAATCAAAGCTTCTAACATTTCTTGGATAATCGCAATAAAAAAAACTACATTGAAATTTGGCAAGAAAATGTTTATAAATAGTTTAAAACGACCTTGTACTTAACCGAGTGTATTGAGGCAGCACAACCTTCAATCGGTCGTGGCCATTCTTTCGTTTTTTGTTCAAATGAAACATATTCACTTGACAGCAGATCGCAATAGTTAGTTAATGTTAAATTGTCATGCGATTTTTAAAATGCTGTATTATTAACAAAAACACGGACTCGTATATAACCACTTAGACATAATTGAGAAACTAAATGAGAACATGTAAATTATTAAATATATAACTATTTAAAAAATCAATGCGCTCGACATTTTGTACACAACAATTAATAAACGTTGCCAAATATCAATTAAAAGTGATGACTTTATTCTTTATGTCCTCATAAACATCGTTATAGACTGTAAAAATTATATGTTGATGAGTAACATGTATATTTTAGTAGTGTTTAGTGTCAAATTAAGTGCTTTTTGGAACTGTCCTTGATCCAGTTTCATTCTAAAATAGGGACCTATGTGTCGCAACGCGCGTAGTTTCTGTGGTTTAATATTATGTTGTAAGCCTGTAAGGGAACGCGCCAAGAAACTTTTGTTCATAAAAATCTTTAGTGTTATTGAAACTAACATTGTCGTTATCATTAATTAACAAACTATTCCAATACTAAACAAATTCGTATAGATATATAGGATTCCCAGAAAATAGTTACTGGATAATTATTTAACATAGAATCCCAAAATAAAAACAAAATCTCATATTTTAAAAATACGCAAATCTTTTTTATTTGATATTACAATATATCTAATGACTGAAGGAATGAACACGAAAGCTTTTTAAAGTTGTATGACGCAGTTCTTACTCATCATCTTTCTAATATACAGAAATAATTTTTCCAGTGACGCTGTTTCACGGCTGTCTTTCATGTCGTGTAAGCTTGTTAGCTTCAGCCCCTTCAAATTTAATTTCAACGATGTATTAAAAAATGTCCCGTTGGATGGACATTAATTATCGAGCGAAATTAATAAAAATAGTAATGACAGTGATTAGTTAATTAGAAACAAGCATTTATAATTTATAATATCATGGTGCAAATAAACTTAATATTAGTCTCTGCCTATCAATGGGAAAATTCTTATTGAAACCTTGTAGAAACGTTCAATTAATGCAAACCAAATCTTTTGTCAAAAATGAAGGAAGTTGGCAAGGTGGTTTTCCTTACCCCCTGACAAAAATAATGATGAGCTAGTATTTTTACCCAAATATTAAAATTGACAATTACCGCCGTGTCAAGCCCATACTGAGCTAGTGTTTTAACAAGAGCACTATGATTTATTAATGTCACGGTTAAATTAATGTGTTTATTTAAATTAATTAACACGCGAGGTCAACGAATACTTAGTCAAATTGAAATTCATAATGAAAGTTTCAATATCAACATGCAACTAAAAACCTGATTTCACTCAAAACTCTGCTTGCTCAGAAAGAACTATAAAAAGAAATCTTCTAACTGTTTGTTGCTTGTAAGTTCTAAAAATATATGCACCATGTATTGGAAAGATTACAAGTTGCCCCACCTGCTGGTAATGTCACTCCAGCGGTAATTTATAGCCACGATATTGAACTGCATCTCATGAACAATGGTCAATGTCTTTGTATGCTATTGCTTAAAAATATTCTAATATTATTTAAAACTTAGGATAAACATACAAACTACGAGGCATCTAAATTTCTTTTAATGGAATTTTATACGATTCTTTATCGAAAGTAAAATAAAAAAAATGCCTATATTCTGGCGGCAATTCGTTGTAATTTTAAATTTTATTTTTACTTTTTAAATACTAGCATTATAAAGGTTTATGGCAGTTTTATTTGAATGCATGATTTGAAGTTATGTTAGAACTCCAGCCATTGAATTCATGGTTTATTTTAGTTGTCTAGAGTGTATTTATCATTCAAATATTTAAAACCCACAGTAAGAAATAACGTCATTATTATATTCATAAAAAATAATGTGATATAATTTTCATTTATACCGCCAATTCACAGTCGTAAATTAAATTTGACGTCATTTTTTATTCTTACTTTTTTCCGTTTTCATAGGGTGGATACCACTTACCAATTTTTATTACCTTAAGTAATAATAACTATCAGTTTTTCAGTTTTGTTTAAAACAGACTTACGAGAATCGTTTATATGAAAACACAGACATATGTCTGCCCATTGTTTTTGTCCTCTAGGCCAGAAATGTAAAATCGGAAGAGGTTAGCTCGGTGGCTTATGTGCTATTTTAAACAAGCTTTCAGACGGCGCTCGATTCTTTATCGGCAGTAATAATAATATTAAATTGATTGCGTATATAACACGTTGTAAAAGCCATTCAATGTTTTCATACACGAATAAAATATGACCACTGACGCAAAACAAAATTATACATAGATACAACTACTCGTCAAAGTCAAAGTGAAGTTCGTTTATTGTATAGAATAACATAAACAAACGAATTCATTATATCTTAAAATATAGTTAATGCGTTTATTCGGCAGTAACCGTAGCGAAACATTTTAGCATTAACTGCTGTTAATAAAAAAATACTTGCATTAAACATAAGAATAAAAGTATTTTGAAATGAGGTAATACTGCGGTAAATCTATATGCTCATAAATGTTACAAGCCGTAGTTCCAGTCTGATATGACAGTTTATTGACTTGACAAAGCTCCTAATGAGATTTTCCGAGAAGCGTGGGTTCTCGCGGTGAAAATCGCAAGTGGGCCATTTCACCGGAAGGAGGACTCGGCCTCCTCTTAAAATTGCTTCTTATTTTTGTTTATACTTTAAAAATGGAATATGGGAGCGTTTGGTAACGGATTATTATATATCAATCTCGAACATCTATTAATTCCTTGACCTGTTTACGTAGCTCTGTTGAGGCAATTCAGGTTAAAAGCCAACAAGATCAACATCATCGGCTCAGATGCCAAACGGAAATATTTAGATAATGCTTATAAAATTATAGTTAAATATTTTTAGGTAATCACTTTGCCAATACTAATTGTAAATTTACATTTTCCTGGGCATTGTACCGCTTGTCTTAAGAAATATATTTCTAAATATGTTGTTTATTGAGATAGCGATCAGAAAGGAAATCATATATTAGCAACCGTGTTATGTTCAACACACAAAATCTCACAACTTTCGAGTTTCCACTAAACAACTTTTAAAATCTATTTCCGAAATGCCTAATGGTTTGGTGGCACACCTATGGAGTATAAGTTTGTTTATATTATGTGTTTATATAACGTGTATAACAAAAGTGAATGTATTTTTATATTGCCTATACATTTTAAACTTTAAAGCGTGGTCTTTTTTTAACACGATGATCTGCAACAAAAACACGCTATTGCAAGTATCTAACGTACTTTTAAAATATTGGCTATACAAATGAGGGAATATGTAAAACCCTCATTCATTTACGCGCATTTATTTATCTACAACGATATAAATATAAATTATGTACACACTTATAGTTTGAATGATTCTGGTAGCGGCGTCGGCACAACCGGCTGCCAACTTTTTATATTATGGGAGAAAGTGTTCACGTTATTTGTAATCTCATCAAGTAGGTAAATCGGACGTGTTCTTATATAACAGCCAACTGGATAGTGTTTGAGAATTATATAGCCCTCGGTCAATCAATGATTCATTATCGTAATATATTTGCATCCAATACAACTACGCTGATTAACACAAAAGCACAGACAATAATGAACTGGTAATTATGGTAATTTATTCAAGCTATCACAAAAATGTACATTTTTTTTAAATCTTGTAAGATTCATTCATGTATATAACATAAAGGTGTCTCAAATTATAAAATTGTATAATTCCTTATAACATTTAACAAACGTTTAACTTTTTTACATAAGTTCTTTATTATGTCTGAGACATAACTCTAAAGTGACTTTGTTCTATATTATAAATGTTCCATATACATAAAGAAAGGCATGCTCGTACTTGTTAATGTCAAAAGGAATATACCGAACGTTACAGATAACATTTCAATAATGTGATAAGAGAAAATCGGTCAAGGCTCATTTGATACGTTGTTGCAAAGTTCTATATATTTTAAGGCTGCATATAAGCCAAGTATTTGTGTTTTAGAAATAATAAATGTATTAGCAAAATGGAAAGTTATGGATATATACGATATATTTTTTTAATAATAAAGAACTTCATAATAATGTAATACTTCATTCAGTTTCAATATTTGTTTGTGATAAAATGAATAGTATTTGTCTATTATGAGCATAATTAATTTACATTAATTAAAATACGAAAATAAATTTAAAAAATCATAACTAAGTCAACTAGAATTATTTGTTACTGTCAGTCGTTTGTTTTACCTTCCTCTTTAAACTCTAAACAAATTTGATTAATGCTTATTACAAATATTTAACTTCGGTTTAGATAAAATTTATATAGGTAGAATAATATAATTAAATATAAAGAACGATAAAAAATAACAAAACTTATTTACATTTTAAAAACAGACTACAATATCCAACCGAATCAAAACAGATGTCAGGCGTCTGTGGAATGCCCAAACAAGAATGTCTGTCACAGGTCTGTGTCTTGATTAACAGTGTACTTATATCCAACTCATGTGTTACTATAGAGTTTTGTCTTATTCCACATTCTAGGAAACCTCTTCATTTTTTAAGAAATCTTTGGCGAAACTCGTCATTATGCAAATGTTCACCGTGGTCTGCATATGTAACGCAGGTCGACTTCTCAGCGCGTAAACTATGATATTACATTGTTTGAACAATCACTTTCATCTCTTTTCACTTCGTCGTATTTGAAACCTTTCTTATTAACCCAAAATTTCTGTTTTACCTAAATTCAAATCGAAATGGTTATTTTCGCTAATTATATTCATTGATATTTTTATTGTAATTAAATAGTTGTAAGTGCTTGCTTTAATTACATCTCATAGCATAATATACAGGCATCAGCGATTTTTTTCCAGCATTTTGTTTCGTGATTTATACATATACGAGTAGTATACCTACTCGTATACCTACCCATAATTATACTTTTACCATAAAACGGTAAGTAACCTACATTCGCCTTAAATCGAGCGTGACAGTTATTATTTACATAGAACGATTCGTTTGCGTGTATACTGCGGGTTTATTAGCATTTTTATGTAGATAAATACAAAACACGAAACAATGGTATTTGCATTGAAAACAATACAGGTAATTTAAAGTGACAGTGTTATTATTTTCTTCATAACAAACATAAAGGGAGATTATATAAATAACGAAGAAATGATGCACCTGCTATGTTTTAAACCGATACACTCCCGACATGGAATATTAAATGCACCGTATGATATAAAAGTTTCTTTATTTAAACAGACTACTGTTGATTATTTATAATTTTAACTGTTTAAAGACTTAGTGAGAAAAGATGTTAGAAGCGTGGATTCTAACTCCAGGAAAATGTTTTTATGTTATTAAGTTTAAAATTGTGTAAAATCTATTGCATTACCTTTGTAACTGGAGCAGCAAGAGGATAATAGCTAAACCAGATACATCAAGAGACGTTTTGCGCTCTGTTTCACCTTAGCACTTGAAAATATAATTTTGTTCCAGTCTAAAGTAACATATTGTGGAGTTTCTGTTTTGGCCTTAATTCGCGAGCTACATAACGATCTCATATTTCCATCGCATTTTGTGTAAGTACTCAGATATAATATCTTTTATGGATATTCAAATGAAACTTGTAAAATACCTATTAACTCTATTCAGATTGTTCCCTAAGTCTTGAGAGATACCGCAGCATCTGCTCTCATTTAGTTATTCTTGTATCGTAAATAAAACAAATTGATACTCCAATAATCAATGGCAACGTTGCTTTGCTTGTATAATAAACTCAATAAATTGAATAAAAATATTATAGATTTAAGATATCTACATCATTGGCTGTAAATTTTAACGCTGAAATTATTTAATGCTCAATATACTACATACCTGTTACTATAATTTAGGAATCTAACACTTCAATATATAACAAAGATAATAAGACAAACAAACAAAATACAACAATTTTCTTTAGTGGCATTCTAAAAGTAATTGTAAATTTTGTCCTTAAAATTAATTAGGTCAGAGCCCCTTTATATTGTGGCGGTATTATCACGATAATATCTAGATCAAGGTGCGAAATATTTCATGCACAACTTGTGACTGAAGTTATTAACGAACTAGTTTATTTTAAACATTATGCCTACTAATAAATTATATTATTTGTTACTCATTTGAATTTTAATAGAATATTTCAAAAAGGCGTATTATAACCATTTCTGTGTCTACACCGGTGCCTTTATATAATCTTATCTTTGCCTAGACCTTTTTATAAACTTAACTATCATTAGAAATGCAAGTTATCCTTAACATAAGAATGCTTAAATACAGAGAAATGAAAAAGAGATTGTCAACAGCTGTTTTAATCTCTTTTTCTTAGTTTATTATTTTATTTTCTCTTAAGACTTTTAGGCATTTGGCTAATAACATGTAAAATAGACATTCAATAACGAAAGTTAAATAAATGAAGCAATTTTTATATTCAGGTCTTTAAAATACTGATTACAAAGTGACTCTGTAAATACAGTATTAAAAGTTTCGATTGTTCCCAGAATTTTAAACATTAATTTAAAATCAAACCTAAGACTAGACCTAAGCCCTAAATGTTGACGTCGAATATCCTAATCAGCAATTTTAATAAATCCTAATCACTAATTATATTAAAACCATACCAATAGTTTTCAGAATTTGTAGGTCATCTAACTCATACTCCTTTTCTTCTTCTGAATACTCCGACTCCGTCGTAGTAGATTCTTGTTCTTCAGTAGAAGACTCTACAGAGAGAGAGCGTACATCCGAACTCAAGTCTGAACTACAGTCTCGAACCAATTTGGCACTGGCCATCATCATTTTTAATGTTTTATTTACTCAAGTCTATTAAAAAAATATCACATAAGGCAAACGAGATATTATTGCTAAAACCTCATTATTTTATAAATTTAAATTTGTTGCGTTAAAACTTTTTCGTAAAATATAAATCACGTCTGCGTTACGTTCACTCGACGACGCGGTATGTTTCTCACTGCCGCTCTGAGTTCGAGAGTTCGTCTGCAATAACGCGAGTATCAACGCTTGTTCCAAAACAAATATATATCGCAGTATTTATAAAAATTACTTCAGCGATCTCGAGAGGGAAGTAATTAACTTTATGTTGTTGAAGTGCTCGAGTTTTAGTGTTTTTAAAATGTTAATTATTTGGCAATTATTATAACGTGTTTCAGTGGCTGTATAAATTATTAAATCACATCGAAGGTATATTATATTTTCATGATCGCCCTATAGAAAGCCTATTTAGTTTTTAAGGATAATAGTTACATGACTATATTACACTAACGCCTACCAATTTAAAACTATTGCTTTGCCGAGCTTAAGTTTGACTCTCATCCAGCTCATGACTAATGGAAATTATAGATTAACCACTATTCACACTATATAATATCTATAGTGCTATCCCTTGCAAGTTTTACGACTTTAAGACTAGCCATGTCGACGCCACCATTTTATTTCACAGACACGCAAGAGTGCCACAAAGTTTAGTTATTTTAGGAGGAAAATGATAAACCTTATTTTTGGTAAAAACTTTACTAGGCAACAAGCAATAACCACTATTACATAAATATATTAATATCACTGATATCCGATATACGGTTCATTACAATATATTCTTATTAAAATAAGACAATATAAATTGCTTAACAACTAATCTTAAATATAGGTAATCCTAACATGTTTTAGCTCAAACTGTTGAACGAAAACGACGTTTTCATCCTTATTTATTATTATTACAATGACTATACCGTTTTTTGTATTTTCTAAACACTTCAATGCAGTAGCTATACTTTTATAAAATTGGCGTCTGTCCAAGGTTCGTTTTATCGTGAAAAATTCAATTTATTTTTTAAAACTGAATACAAAATGTATAACAACATCCCTGCCAAGAATTATAAAGTGAAAAACATATTCTGTTAGTTATTAGATAAAATGTATATTACATATATGTTGTTATTTTGTTACGATATCTTTATAATGGAACCCCATGAATTGGTATTTACAATAATATGAATAAAGTCTATATTTTGCAAATTATTAGAAAACGAATCATGTTGTTTTTACTTGACTATTGGAGCGCCTTAACATAAACAATATTAGACATACGGGAAGAAATAACTCATTCTTATCAGAAGCAAAAGCGAATCTTTCTATTACTTTATACCATCTATAGTATAATATTTTTTATAGCTTTTCCCCTCAGATTCACCCGCATTCATTCGTACACAGCCCAAATTTGAGCCCCCTCAAAACTACTCTTCTATTTCATTAAAGTTTCATTCAGTAGTTTTTGCGTCAAGAGTAATAAATATCTATACACCAAACTTCGCGCTTATAACATTATTATTATTATATTATTCGTATTATTAGACAGCCCAATAGTTATAACAAGCAATATAATTCTCCCTTAAAGAAATGGCACCTCTAACAATAATTTACAAAAAAAAAACAATTAATGATTCTCTCGCTATATTTTGTGCCCATTTTATCTTCATCATATAGAAGAGATAAACGTTTGATTATAAAAAGTTTTAAGGCATTTTTAATACAAACCGAACAAAATTTACGTTAAGTTATAACAAATTACTCGGTTCATTCAGCCTCTTGTTTATAATCTACTGACAATAATATTTACAAAATAAATTAACATTATCATACATACTGTACACAAGCGATATGAGGAGTAAATATTTCAAGATCAACATGTATCGAGTTTGGAGAATACATTTTCTATCCTATTTAAATATTTTGATGGAATGCCCGTCTCATCTCCGCAGACATCAACAATGGAGCAAATTTAAAAATGGCTGATTGGGATTAACTTTGTAAGAAGACTCAGAACATAAACATTCTCAAAGACACCAAATAGTATGCAACTTTATGGGGAAATTTTATATACTTTCTACATACCACAATTTAGAGATTTACTTTTGCCTTCCAAACATGAACTACCCATTACATTAGATTAAAGTTAGTACGGTTACCATGGTTACCATTCTTTGTATATAACAATGGTTACAAAAATGTTATAAATCCTGAGTTCGAAATAGGTTATAGATATTATGATTGTGTATTTGAATAAGAACTCGGCGTATTTGATATCTCTATTACATGTATTATGTAGTCGATAAAATAATAAAATTCAATTCGATGAACCTATACCATTATAGAAAACAGAACTTATTACTTATTAATCTATATCTAATAATTTCTTCATCTTTGGACAATTAGGTACCAATAAAATTTCCAATCAGATATTAAAATTGAATGCTGGTATTTTTCATAAATGTTTTCAATAGTTTAATTCTAAACATGAATTAAAAAGCGAACATTATAATAATATTTTAATATCAACTTTATCGGTTAATATTTTTCTGTTATCGGCTAAATATTATTGCTAATTAAATATGTCACTTAGTCATTTCATAGAGCAGTTAAAATGTGTTCATAGTACTCGCGTGTACCATGAACAATAAATCAAATATTTAAGGTTATTTATCTCCCGTCATCTTAAAATATCAGACTAAGAACAGCATCGATCACGTGCTGGTAACGAAGATGATACCGCCATGCGTCGCTATGGCCAGTCGCTTGTGGTATTTAGGGATGGGACAGAAGGCAACAGAGGTGACATCTGCTAGAGGGTACCGTTCGGCGTTACGAGGCTTCGGCTTGTTGATATTTTGGCTCTTTTCATGCTGTTTAAAGAAATTTAACTATATATGGGACACAAATCATATACAGTTTGCTTGTCCAAGGGCAAGCTATGATATAACTAATACAACTAACAAATTTTGACTAAGCCGGGAATCGAACCCGGGACCCCATGGTTCAGCAATATTTCAATGAAAATTTTGTTAGGATTAAATTTTTTTGATCGGACTGACATTTGACATAGATACAATATGACAAAGATGAAAGAATGTATGTTCAATATGAAGTTTCATTTATAGTATAAATGCAATAAGAAACATAATTTTACTTATTAGACAGAGGTTAGAAAATAATAATTTTGTCAACAGGTAAGGGTTGATATATATAAATTTTACAGAATTGACAATAAAATGCTCACCTTTTTTAAATTAGTTGCTAAATCGAATTTGATTCCATACATTTTGATAGTTTCTTCGTAAGTATCCGGCTCGAGCCGACCTTTACTAGAACTTTCTGTTTCCGTCGTTTTATCGAGAGCCATTATGTCTATCTTCGCCTTAATTTGAATCTAAACAAAAATTTAATAAATCATTTAATAAAATAGTTTTATATACTCGTAGTGCCTATACTATAACTATTGTCACGATTGTGATTTTTAATATCTTCTGTTATTAAGCATATATAAGTAATAATAAAATAAAAAATTAAAATAATAAAATATTAATAAGTTTATATCGGCAAAGAAATTACACTTGTCCGGACTGATTACAGTGTGATTACACTTTCAGGCACGAGAAAAAAAAATTTAAAAATATCCTATATAAATCGTTGTGCTCGATTTTCGAGTAGAGAAGGCTTGATAAAAGCAATGATACTCACATCTCTCCTGTCGTTATACAGCGGATGCAAAAGCATGGTCTTGATAAGTGGCGGGAAGTAGGCAGCGAGCCGGCCACACACCAGACAGCCACACGCCGTGCTCATGGAGCCCACGCGGCGCCCGTGACCCCACCACTCGACCTCGTTCACTGCTTGGTTTACTGAAATATAAATTGTTATTAATATAATATTGGAATGGATGTTCCAAAAGCTCAATCTCCACTTGAATATTATAGAAAAAAAGTTTTTGAAGGTTGTTCCAAACGGCAAAATTTTCTAACAATGGAACAACTCCATATTACAATACGTACTAACACAGGATAGAACTACCGTGGTCACAGTCTACCGTGACCACGCACGCTGTAAAGCACGCGAAACGTCGGGAAAATTAAAAATAATATAATATACATACTTAAATCTTGTAAAATACATAACTTCATCCGTTAACAGTGGTTTTCTTTAAAAGGAGAGAACTATCTTCAATTAAAATAAATTTGTAATTTAAATTCCAAAAAAATGTGACATTCCAAAGTGTTGTATATATCGGCGCAAAACAGCATATCGGGGCAAATCGGCAACATTGCTGCGCGTATTCGGGTCGCCCCTCTATGGTCGCCCCCCTACTACTACCACCCCACTACACTTGTTATAAAAAGACGAGCGCTACAACAGAATGGACATTCGCTTATTTGCGTGCGGATAGTGAAGAACTATTATTGTGTTACGCTTTACGTAATAAAAGTGATTATTTGATAAAGGAAGTGTTTTTATTGTGTGTGTGTTGTCAAAAAATGGAATCTTCGAATATCAATGAAGAAAATGACGTCACTATTTTTAAAAACTTTACTTCGGCGTCTACATCGTCATAATAATGAGTATTACTCGACGTTTATATCACTGAAGGAAATGTATCCCAGGTGTGAAAAAAAGTAATTATGAATGCTCACTGATGTCCGAGTTGCCCGCCAGCACCGCGGAGGGCCAATGCGGCGTGAGCAGGAGACGCTCGGCCGTGAGAGGCACGTGGTGGCGGCCCGAAGCCAGGGACGCCTTCACGCCGCAAGGCGACGCGCTCACCGTTCCGCATACGCTGCCCCCGGACACGAATGCCTTCACGTCTGTGTGCATGATAATAAAACTAAATCGACCAGTATGGTATCACAATTTAACCCACGTCTACCGTGACCACGCACGCTGTAAGTAGGTCGGACAAATTTAAAATAATGTAAAATATATTTAAATTTTGCAAAAAAAAATCTTTTTTTTTTCTTTAAATGAGTAACAGTTACGTTAATAAAATTTATTAGACAATATTACATATTATTATTAATACTTGTCCTTATACAAAAAGATTATAAAAAACATTTATCAAGCCCAATTAGTGACCCTCCATCACTTGTCAAAATTGCTTTGAAGGTTGTGTCCTAGCTATAACTTGTTAATTCCAAAGTAAAAATTAACTTAAAAATAATAGTATGTATGATAATACTTACAAAATTTTTAGATTATATCCATCCTTAGTCTTTACAAATACGACCGTTGAACTGATTAAAAAATGAGTAATCATTTGGTATTTTGTACTACGATTGCTAATTACTACTATTTACTATTAGTAGTGTTTGTGATACTTTAACATTATATCACAAGATGGTGAGATATACAAATCTAATATTATTTACTTTGTCAATCAATATTTGTAAAAAAAATATTCACCTGTTACACACACATTATGCGATCGTTCGTCATGAAATGGATAAAACACTCTGACACCATCTTCCTCATACGATAGCAAAGGCGAATCGCATTCCAAATTATACATCGCTATCATGCCATTCGAGTACCCGACTAATATTATTGCGTGTCCCTTTTGCTGAAAATAATACAAAAATATATCTACTTTATGTTATCATTTATTTATAGCAATTTTATAATAACACAGTAAAAAATGGTGGTAAATTAAAAGAAAAGAAAAATCATACAAAAAACATATCGAAGTCAATTGATTGCTTTTCAGGACAAAATCCTAATAGACCAATCTACAAGCAATACTCCGCGAAAAACCCACAACCACTCCGTACGTTTCGCCTCCAACACCAGCATCACAGGATATTGCCTATAACAACAGTGTTCGATGAGGTAGATTGCTCTGATTAGCGTGTACTATGGACTACGCAAAGTAACGCCTGATTCTAATTATGCTTTTCAGGAGTCAAGAATTTTGTCCCTCCTTTATTGTATATAACATGTAAAGTGTGATGTGGTTTAAAGTGAACTGTATTTCCAATAAATGTTTAAATCACTGTTTTTAAAATCTGGGAAAAGAACTAGAATTCCTAAAATATGTAATGAAACTTACCGTGGACCAAGTTATAGCTGTGGCCTGGGCTTTTTTATTGTCATCTCGAAACAATCTCAACTCGGCCACTGGTTTTAATTTATACACCAAATTATCACTGAAATTATTCCCAAGTTATCACACAAACAGAGAAAAAATAAATTATAAGTTCCACCAATGTTATCCAAACATTATGTCAAATTGCGTTTACGTGATATTTATACTTGAGATCAAACAGTGTAAAAAAATTGACTCTTAATGCATTTTAATATATACTAATAAAAAATTATGGTTCTTAATTTATTTTTACTTATATTCATTTTAGGGCTCATAAAAAAATACATGTTTGGGATTGACTAGTACTACTCACGTATCAACAATAGATGGATGCGGTACTGAGTAAACATATGCTGTTCCATTGGAACAGGCGACAGCCATAAGACCCAGCCTTACGAAGGTGTTGTCAGGGTTTTCAGGCAGAAGCTCACAGGCGCCTGATGGACACCAGTCCATTCCCCAAACTGTGCCAAAATCATGGGCCACGCCAAACACGAATGATGGCAACCTAGAGATTTATTCAATTAGGAGATAGAAATGATAAACCGAGCAATTGCGAGTCTGACTCGCCGGAAAGGATTGCAAACCACTATTTTAGGAAAGTAACGTTTTTTATATGGGAATCCCCTTATATATTTATTTTTTTTTAATGAGTTAATCTAGTTACTAAGCGTAATTAATATTAGTCTCAGAAACACAGAAACATAGCCATTCTCTTTAATCAGAGTAGAATACCGATCACTTATCTGTTCCCTCTAATAGACTGTGATACTTATATATAAATATCTCACGTAAGCCCAAAAACTTACGCATGCATATCCTTAAAGTCCCAGATTTGGATGAGGCCGGAGTGCGCCGATAGCTCGAAGGCGTCAATCCTCGGCGCGTCGGGGCCGCTGAAGCAATTCACAGCCAGGTACGGGTGGGGCTGCTCGGGCTTACTCGGCACCCACGAAACACTATTCACGCTGGCCCCGACGAACAAACTGACACCTGCTATATTAACATACAAATTTCGATTTAATATTTAAATGCATTTGCACACCAAATTTAATGTTTTAATGGAATGTTTTATTTCCATTATTAATTTGGCGGTGTATAACTAATTATGTTGATTTCCTTTAATGAATTTGACAGTACATCAGGATTATAGTGTACATTATGGTACCGCAATTGTAGTCTTAAGAGAGCGGAGGACGGTAATCATCAATACACACGTGAATGGGTTTGCGCCCCTGTACGACAAAATTGGGAATTTAAAAGTTTTCTTTTATTACAGACAAAACAAAAATTATATATGAGTGTGTATTATTAATTAAACACGTTAAATTTTAATAAAAAGAAAATCTATTTTTAAATATTTATCTATTCAGAATTTATAGGTTGCATGAAATCAGCAAGCAAGGGAACATTAATTTATTTTTTCTATTGAACACAACATTTTTTTTTAAATAAAAACTTTTTAAAAACAGAGCAACTCAACTCATCCAAAAAAAAACAAAAAAAATTACAAAAAATTTAACTCACTAGTGAGAAATATATTTTTTTTAATTCTACTTTTTAGTCACAGTTGATTATGGTGTCATTCTGTGCTGTTTAGGTGACCATGGAGCCACATTATGAGCAAGTGTGTTAAAAATTTATTTTATAGTGATTGCGATATAAATAAATCAGTTCAATTGCAATGTTATAAAATATTTTCTTGCATAATTAAGGTCTTGTTTAATTATCTAGCGCAGTTAAAGTGACTAATTGAAATAAAATACTGAAATGAGATTATTTGTTTATACCTTTATCGGCTTTCGCTTCGAACACTTTATACGTCGAATTGTTTTTCGAACAGAATTGAACTTGACACGACTCGGCCAAGGGCGGCATGTATTTTGGTAAATCAGCGTCTGGTACCAATTCGTATTCACAGCTTAGCCATTGCGGAAATAAAGTGCTTGCCTTTAAATTTGCATTGGAACTGAAAATAAATGTATTTTTTTATTAAATTTTTAATCATTTCACAGATATAAAAATTAGTTGATGACATTCAATTGTGATTTTTTTGGGACAGGTGGTTTCCGCCAAAAAAAAAAATTTTTTTTTTTTTTTTGCTCCCCCCCCTTTTTAACCCCCTTCTTCTATAGATATTAGCCAATTTATAAATAAAAATCTACATTGCCAAAAACTTGAAACACATTAAGTTTTGGGGGGGGGAAATTAATAAATTTTAGATAAGTTTCAATAAGAAAATAATGAATACATACAAGTCCCTATAACTTTTCGCTATGTAGGTAGACGGATCTTTAACATCAAATGGTATTCTGTCGTGGTGGCTCGTTGAAAATGCTGTAAAATAATCATACAAATATTTGGATCACCATTGAACATGTACATTCTAATACCTAAAACATGTAAACAGTTATTTTAATTATTTATGATAATTCTACTTTAATAGAGAATATCCTCGACTATTATTAATTCGTATGTTTTTAATTATACTAGATTTCTAGACTTAAACACTTCTTGTCAGATCTCCCTATTAAAAGACTCAACAAGCAAATGAATACTTACTTGAAGATGTTGATTTTCTATTCCTAATCCTATTCTCTGTATCCGAGAGATCCTCATCCACTTCAGTCTCTGGCTGATCTTCGGTCTCGGAAACCCCAGACTCTTCGGACTCACTGCTAGAAGACTCTTCAGGGCATTTGTACTCGCCTTCATCTTCAACATCTTCTTCATTGTCTTTCCCCTATAAATTATTTAAGAAACTAATTTTTAATCTGAACAATTTTAACTTACTTGATTCTTAATCTGTAAGATTTAGAAAAGGACTGAGGAATTAAAATGTTGAAGGAAATCATGTATTACATACCGTTACATCAGTGATATTCTTGATGACATTTTGAGCTCTGAAATATTAAAAAATTTTATTAAGATAATTATTTCAACTAATTAAAATATCCTATTTGGTTGGCTAAATCTCGATATGTTCAATAGTTTGAGGCACGTATACTTGAAGATTTCCAAACGATTTCTCTAGTATCACAAGTAAAACAGCTTTTTATTTGAATTTAGAGAAATTTGTCATAGATTAGAATACAGGTCTAAATAAACTTTTTTGCATACTTCTGAGCCGCTCGACGTTTTCCACTGACTTCCGGTACTGTTTCAGCGACTTCCGGTCCTTTATCTGCAAACTTCTTTCTGGCCTCTTCCAAACGATGTATCGCCATATGTGTGTGTTTGTATACACCTAGATACTTGGTATTGCAAATCTCGCATACACTTTTATACATTTCCATTTCCTGTAATAAATAGTCGAAATATAAACACAATATTGAAATTAATTTTTAAAACCTATATTCATCCGTCAATTCACTCAGATGACTGCCAATCAGATACACTGAGCAATGTCTATAGTTTAGTAACATAAAGTCACAGCGTTTTAACTATAAAAATTAACATACCTGAATATATTTTCAGATTTAAGTTATTGTTTATGAGTAACAAGAGATCAAATGACAAAAAACTTCACCGAATATGACAAAAATTAGGTCATGCTCTTCTAAACCAAGGAATTTGAAGAAATACTTACACGTTCCGATCGCCCGCATTGTACGACGTGAGCGAAGAAGCCGGCGACTGACGCTCTGGTCAGTCCGCACTTGTTACACACTAACGAACTGTGGCTTTTCTGGTATTCTTTTAGATATTTTTCCACTGACGATGTAGTCTTCACGTCCTAAAATAATATATTATTTTACGTTAATATAATGTTAATGTAATATTGTCGGATGTTATGTTAATATTGTAAAATAAGTCCACCTGTATATAATATAATGTAAGTGGACATATTTTTTTATACAAATTCGTTTTACTTTCTTTAGGGGGGTTTATAATATCCGAAACAATATAATTTATTTAATTTCAATGTATGCATAGGAACCATGCCACGGAAGTTTTAATCGATTACGGAATGAACTAATGAAAACATACTATATATATATATATACGTCACTCAAACTCAATCATTATTTCTATATGAATTTTGATATAATTGATAATGCTCAAATAGAGATTTTGAGTTGAGATAGTTATTCGAATTCTGGCCTCTCACTTCGTGTATGTGCCCACACGTGAAAGTTTAAAATGCAATTTATAGATTAAAATATAATCTCACAATTGGTATATCTCCGACCATCCAGGCCACGTTGTAGTGTTCCTTCATAGCGTGAGATTTAAATTTATTCACTGGACCAGTTTCGTGGCATATTGCGCACTCGTAGGTTTCTGAAATTAAGGTTAAAACATATTTTGACAATAAATATTAAGAATCTATTAATAAAAATATATACATAGTCTTATCGTGTTGTGTACATTTTAAATTAACTTAAAACGATCTTTGTTCACGTAGTTTCACTAAATCACTCATAGTATAAAACAAAGTCGCTTTCTCTGTCCCTTTGTATGTTTAAATCTTTGAAACTACGCAACGGATTTTGATGCGTTTTTTTTTTAATAGATAGAGTGATTCAAGAGGAAGGTTTATATGTATAATAACATCCATTAAATAGTAGAGAAGTTCTGTTGTATTTTTGAGGTTTAAAAAATTACATTTTTTCCGCTTACATTGCAAACGCAGGCTGAACCTTACAAGTTTTATCAAAATAATGTACTAAGTATTAAGTGTACACATTGAAAAGGTCTACAGAAAAGTCCGTAATGGTATATATCTATCTGTTACGGATAACCCACAATAACTTTTTTGTCATTTACTTTTTACGAAAAATAATGGCTATCGAAGCGATTTTAAACAATACAGCATTAATTAATCCTTAACCAATTAAATACTTTTAATACATTGTTCATTTAATATAGATCTATATGGCCCTTACAATCTATTACACCGTATGATAAATAAGAGGAGAAGAAGAATAAGAGAAGACAGAAGTGAAGAAGAGAGAAAAAGAAAAGAGAAGAGGTGGAGAAGAAGAAGTGGAGAAGAATGTGAAGAGAAGGAGAAGAAGTAGAAGAAGAGAGTAGAAGAAGCAAAGAGAAGAGGAGAAGTAGAGAAGATGAATAGGAGAAGAGAAGAAGAAGCGGAGAAGTGCGGAGGAGAGTGAGAATAAGAATTGGAGAAGAAGGGGAGGAAGAGGGGAGAAGAAGATAAGAAGAGGAAGAGTGTAGACGAGAAGATGAAGAGGTGAAGATGAGAAGAATAAGAATAAGTACGGAAGGTGAAGTGGAGAAGAAGTAGAGAAGAAAATTAAGAGAAGAAGAAGTAAGAAGAAAAGGAGTAGAAGAATAAGAGAAGACGAAGAAGTAAGAAGAACAATAACAGAAAATAAAGGAGAAGATGAAGTGGAGAACAAATTAAGATTAAGAGGTGGAGAAGAAGAGGAAAAGAATAAGAGGAGAAGATAAATAAGAGAAGAAGATCCTCTTCTTCTTCTCCTCTTATTCTTACAAATACCTTGAATACATTGTTCATTTAATATAGATCTATATGGCCCTTTACACCATGATTTAAGTGAATATTTTCGAAGATATTACAGATTTTACACACACTTTGAATTTAGCAGCGATCGGACGCGTTTATTTTTCTGTAGTGTATTTAGTAACAGCATTGCACCTGTGCGAAGCCGGGGCGGGTCGCTACTTATTATTATTAATTCGTAATTAATATTTTAAAATTATTATTATTATTATTTAAAAAAAAATATGCTCCAGTCATATAAATTATCGAGTATTCATTTTTTCATTTAAAGAAAAACACTTTGTTAATTCATTATCTCGATAAATAAAAGCAAACTCCAATTTCAATCGTAGTTCCTAAGAACTCAAACTCTTCCGCTTTATTAATGTGGAGTGGATGAAATTTTTTGAAGTAATACCTCGGTTTTGCTGATTTTCTAGAACAGTCTCCACATCTATATCACCATGACACATAGCTACATGACCTCTATAGGTCTTCACGTACTTCTTTTTTATGTTACATTTGGCGCACGTCAAGCCGTCAAAAGCTTTAGACAGATCATATAGATACGCATTTACAGCCTGCTCGTCGTTCGTATCCTGAAATATTTACAATTTATTTGGTTATTTAGAGAAGTATATTTTTGATTCCAATCAATATGCACACATCTATAAAAAAAAAATACGATAACATATTAATTTCATAACATTCAAAGTTATAAAACAACTAAAAGCAATGTATAATAAAATATCCACAAACGTAAATCTTTGCATTCTCATTGCCATAATAAATAAAAATGACACAGCTATAAGTGCTTTAATAACATGTTATTAATTATTAATTAATTATCAAAAAAAAATCCATGTCGGGCTATCCCTTACGCACAAGAATATTAAAGAAACTTACTAACGGCTTCTGACCTTCCTTCCAGGCAATGTAATTGTGTACGCGCATGTGAAACTCCCATTTCCTATTCTCCATCTCTTTCTTGCACACACCGCACTTAACTGTGGCGTCGGGACTCACGTCTTCGTGAAAACTCGTACTCATACTAGTATCTGATGTGTCCAGGTTTAAGTTTAAACTCTGTAATTGGCACAAGATAAGCGTTATCTTATACGAAATTTATTATACTTCAGTTTATTGATTGTTATACATTTATTTACAAGAAAAAAAAACTAAATAGTAGGAGAAGGTTTGCTTCGTCATATTATATTTTGTAAGTATTAATATTTAGTAAATATGCCGAAGCAAAATAAGAATATAAGTGGTAGGAAACAATTGCAGAATAAACTTTTCTAATAAATTTAGCAGATGAAGTGATCAATAACACTTACCGAATCACATACTGCAATGTGGGCTAGAAATGGTTTCACATATTTACGTTTGAGACCACATTTCTTACATGTGAGCTGGCCATGTACCTGGGAGAGATCATACAGATATTCTCGCAGGGCCATTGTATCCGTAAGATCCTGAAAAGTGAAAATTATCACCATTAAGCATAATAATGATATTAAATAATAGTTTTTAATCTATTTATACTATAGAAAATTTAACTTTCAAACAATTTCTCTGCCTTTTCGATAATTGTCATAACTGTATGTGCTCAAGATGAAATTATTACTTCAAAAAGGTAGGCCCCCTAACATACAAAATTCCCAATTCTGCCTTTTACCGTGAAAAGACAAAGGTAGCAACTAATTAATAAGTAGTTACACCTACCAATGGTTTTTCAGTATCTTTCCATGCCAAGTAATAATGTTCTTCACCAATATGCTGGAACCAAAGTTCTTTGTCTATCTCTCTCTTACACACACCACAAGTCACATTTTTGGTTTCTTCTATGACACTCTTCTCTACACTGGTGTCCATTTCACTTTCATTCAGAATGGAATCGTTGGTTTGTGATGAATCCTGAAAATACCATGTCATTTTAGTATTTCATAAATCGAAATTTGAATGGAAGCCCTATATATTTTAAGGCTTTTAAATAATATTTTGTTACAAAGTTAGAACACAAAGTATTTATATTTTAATTAAAACTATATCACACCACTGGTTTGTGAGTTCCAATGATATTTAAAGAAAATGTCAAAACTATAGTAAAACCATGATTCCACAGAGGATGCATTTGCAGGGGGGTCATAAATTTTGAATTTAATACATTATAGGCATCTGACCTGGCAGTTTTCATAACTGGGTAAAAAATCAAAATAATACTTACTCCCTGACATGTTTGTATGTGCTTCAAAAATATCCTCACACATTTCCGGCGCTTACCGCACTTGGAACAGAGGAGGCCATCATCAAAATATCTTGAGATATTATTGAAATGGCCTGTCGTCGCTCTTGTATTATTGAAATCCTGAAAAAATTATAGCCATTTGGCGATTCAGTTGGTACATCATTAACCAGGCCTGTAGAACAGAAGGTCCCCGATTCTATTCTCGGCACAGCCAATATTTATGCAAACATTGGTCATAAATTAATTTTTACCAGTTGAGTTAACACTAGCATAGCTATGTGGCTATCAACCATGAAATATAAAATTATTTTTACGGATCACAAGAAATACTCACTATAGGCGAATCACCAAATTTCCAAGCCAAATAATGATGCTCTTGCTCAATATGTTTCAGCCATTCACTTTCATTTTTCACCAAACCGCACACACCACATGTAACTGTGCTCGATTCATCAAAGTTTTGAAGAACCGTTTTAAGCTGGAGACAAATTTAATGTTCCATGATTCTGTTTAGTCATTATTTATAAACATCATCTGTATGATCATGTATATAAAAAAAAATGAAGTCTAATTGAAATATGGGTTTTGGGGTTGCTTACCCTTTTTTTTCTAATATAACGAAATCTCCTTTTGTCAGGAGTGTAGCCAGTTTTTGAGGTGCACTGCTTAAAATGTGTCTGGTATCCTTTCACGTATTTCCGTTTACAGCCACACTTTGTGCACACTAGGCATTCTATTTGTTTCAATATTGTATATAAATGATTGTGTACAGCTTCTGGGTCGTTGATATCCTGAAAATTTTACATAAAAACGTCATTACACAACATTATTGTTGAAATTATGCAATTGAACAGCGCTGTTGATTTTTACATTGATAACAAAATTTAGGAAAAAAAAGGAATTCGTTGTGGGAAGATGTTACATAAGGAAATGAAAATTTAAAAAAAGCGAACGCCGACGACTACAATCATGGTCACTTCATTAGTTAAATAAAGAATAATTTTATCACAAACATATGTAAATTTAAAAACCCAGTACCAGAATACCAGGATTTTGCGAAATTGACATGAACACAATTTAAATTTTTTTTAATAAATCACATACTTTTACTTTTTCTACTTAACAACCTTTAATGTGTCCTTTTTTTTTTTTTTATACTAATTAAAAAAAAAACTTACTAATGGAGTATCGCCTACTTCCCACGCTAGGTAATTGTGCTCCTGTTCAATGTGCTGTATCCAATCATCTTCGTAAACCTCTTCTTTGCACACCCCGCACTTTACAGAACTCAAGGAGTTGTCGAAATTATCGCCAACCTGTTAAAATATATGCTATATTAGCTACTAATCATGAGGCTGTTTTTATTACTAAAGTTTAATGAACAACTTGTTGCCCCAAATTTTTTTGAATTTATTCATCAAATATCATATAAAAAATAAGTACCTCCACATCACATTTTTTCATATGACTCAAATACGCCTTTACAAACTGCCGTCGACATCCACACTTTGAACACTTCAATCCATTGTATTGCTTAGATATCGCCGCCAAGTGTTTGCGGACTGCATCTTCGTCATTAAAATCCTGGAATATATTATACAGCAGTTTTTATATGAGCGAATTCACAAAGGGCTCGAAATTTTTTGTGTATATAATAGTTTTTTATAAAGTTTTTAAATAAAGAGCTTTTAGTATTCCACTAGTTAAAACTTGAACATAGTATTGACTGATGATGGTTGAGAATATATATGTATGAAAATGAATTACCACTGCTGTGTCTCCTTCTTTATAAGCGAGATAGTCGTGCGCAGAGCCAATATGATTGTACCAGTCGGACACCTCCATTTGACACACGGCACACGTCACGACTTCGAAATGCTTCGAAATCTCTACCTCAACCGAGGCCTGGAATGTTTAAGGTAAGTATAAGTGTAGATCCTCTCTTCTTAAGACACTTCAAAAAACCGAAGGAGACGGTTTGCATTTCGACGTGTTTTTTACATCTTCATTTTTTGGTACGAACTAGTAATCCTCATAGACGAATAGTACATAATTGCAACGGCCGGCAAGAGAGGCATTGATGACCATGGTTTGTATAGTTCTTTTCTCAAACGCATGAAAATTCTTGATGCTTTCGATAATTTTACATTTAACTAATAACAATAGTGTTTTACAGGCCAAAGTATTTTTTTCATTAAACAGCAAGCCAATTCGAAATTTAAATTAGACATTTGATAAGTTACCTCTTTAGTCGTCATGTTCGGAGTACTGATCGTTCTATTTTTAAACTACAAGATAAATATAATTTTACATAGTAATTTATTTGGCCGCTAAACACGTCAGATATTCGTTCTTCATACAACAATTGCCTGCCGCTGCTCGTATAGTAAAGCAAATTCGTATTATCTCGAGGAAGATTGTCAAAATAATGCTCATTTTCCCTAAGCAAGTTTGAAAACAGAACAGTGACTCTTCTTTCAAAGAATTGAATACTGTATTTTATGGATCAATGATAAAATTATTTTATATTTACCGGTTCTCCATCACAGCTGTTCACGTGGCTCAAGTATTTACTTATATCGCTTCGTTCTAGACCACATCTACCACAAACCAAAATGCCGAATTTTTGCAACATTTTTGATAGATGTTCCTTGACTTCTTTGGCTTTTGTGACATCCTAAAACAATTATAATATGATTTATCTGCTCGTTAGTTCATTTTTTACTAACTATATAGACGCTGATATGAAATCGATAAATTTATTTTTAAAATATTACAATTTTAAAGGTTTTATGATAGGACACAAAGGAATTCTACATAGATAGTTCGTATAACTATGTCGTCTAACTAATATAAAGTGCTTTAAATTTTCCCATCCTTTTTTTACTTATTAAACAATATACAAAATATTTGATCTTATCCAGCCGACTCCTTTTGCTTACCAAAGGTTCTTCGCCTTCCATCCAGGCCAAATAACTATGTTTTTTGGCGACATGTTCAAACCACTTGGAGTTTGGGATATTTTTGTGACACACAGCACATATAACTTCTACTTTTTCTCTTTTAGGCGGAATCTCCACAATAACCTGAAATTTTTTTTTCTTCTAATTAATCAAGCAACTAGTTACTTGACTAACTAAGCAATCAGACGTTAGACTATTACAAGATGATTAACCTAAAAATTATTAAAAAAATCAAAGAAGCTATTTATAAATAACATTTTTTTTTACAATAACCTGAATCTTGAAACAAATTGAATCGATGCTTATGCAACAGTCAATCATTCAGAATAGATTGTGTTTTACAAATGCATAGAAGTAAAATAAAAAACTTACTTCGTTATTAGCATCAGCGTCCGCATTTCTCACCTTTTTATTATCTGGACTACCCTCGTAACAGTCTCGCTCAGTTTTCTAAGAAGAAAAGACATATCATAAATAAAGACTTCAACATGTGAAAAGCTATGTAACAAGTTACAATTTTTCATAAACAAAATTAAAATGTAAATACTAACCCTCTTTCTTTGTTTTCGAGAGGTCTTTGATGGACCAGTCTCAGCCTCATCCCGCATTTTCGTAGATATATTTAGTTCTGTTTCACAAATTGTGTTTTCTTCTGAAGCCTAAAAATTTTAACAAATAAATACACTCACAAAATATAAATACACCGTATAAGCCTTATTGTATGCATAAATTTAAAGTATGTCCCATACATCTTCTATCCCTACTTATCACGATTTTTATTTGAAGTTAAATACTACTCTCTATTCTTAGCACCATGAGAGCTAAATTTGTATGTCCTTCAAAAGTCTATTTTTTTATTTAGTTAATACTTACATTGTTAAATTTATTATTTTTTTCTTTTATGATTTGGTCGTCACAATAAATTGGTACATCAATTTCAATTAATGTTGATTCCAATATATTCTCTCTCATTTTGCACTTATCATCATTTGGTGTTGGTTCTATTACTTCATCAATACAAATGTAATTACACTCACTCATATCATTTACAGCATCATTATATGATATTTCATTTTGTGAACTGTTTGTGTCATCATGATAATAAATACTAAAAATAGCATCCAGAGCAGATTTAGTATGTTTTTGTTCCCAAAAATGAATGTGCTCATAGTCTTCTCCCCCATAATAGTTATAGGAGCCGAAATCGGAACAAACACAAAACGTTTTCACTTTAGTCACTTCACCTTCATTAGTGACATTGATGTTATTTGATGTAATCTGCTCAACTGTATCTGGAACAATTTTATTTTCTGCCCTAGCTTTTGTTCTAGCTTTTATTGTATACATTTTAGGATTGTTTTCTCGTTTAAGTGTTAAATTATAATTCTTGTAACCTCCAGGCTTTTCTACACCTTCAATATTAGACTTACATTGCAAAGTTCGCTTAACATTAACATCTTTTTTATTTTGTAAATATTCTTTAAGAATCATTGCTACTCTAGTCACAGAATCATTCATATCTGAATTTTGTGCACCCCTGCAATTTATGTTATCTTTGTAAGTGATGCTTTCATTCTTTTTTTGGGTATAAGCTTTTAAATTATATTGACTTTTTAAAATACTTTTTTCATCATTATCTATTACTATTTTTTTATGTTGAGGAGTCTTCTCACTACTATGAACAATACTGGATATGTTGCGTTGTTTACACTTCTCTTTATAACATTCATTTTCTTGAGTGGAAATCTCAGAAGTTTCTATACTGATATTATTTATGTTTTCTTCTATATTGATGTTCCCAATTTCTTTTTCAGCATCAGATAAGAAATCAAAACCTACATTATCTCGGCCATCAGTAACAATTAGATTGTTATTATTTACTGTAACAGAATCATTTGCTACTGACATAAAACTTGTAATAGAAACAAGTTCTTCTGTTCTGTTCTGGTGTGCCATGTTTATAGTGCTAACTTGATTTGAAGGAAGTATTTCTGAATCTAACTGAGATGAAATAATTATTGCATCATTTTTATTTACATACTCAGAACTGTTTATTTCTAATTCAGATGCAGTACTTGTTAGTACATCCTCTCTTAAAGATGAATTAATTGAATTTGAGTTTGAGAAGGTTGGGCTAAGAAATAATGACTTTTTCATTAAATTTGCAGTTTTCATAATAGAACTTTCATTTAAATCAATTTTTGACACATCATATGAAACATTTGAAGTGACACTCTCTCCATATAGTTCTACTACATGGTTTGATGGTCCACCTGCAATATTTTAAAGAACATACATAATATCTGTGCAGTCTCTAGCTTCAAGGGTTTACAAAACCACTCACACAAAAAATTTATACTTTATATTTAAATAATATACAGTGCTAAGAAATATTATGCTAAAGAATCCTATGACTCCTTTCAACCTTAATTTAAACAGCAAAACACCATACTTATAAAATTAAGAAAACTTGAGTTAGCAGAAATATACAGCCGTGGCAGATGCATCAGCATTATTTATTCTATATTATATATTCATTCTTTCCCATGGCAGTAGAAGAATAATGAGAAAAATTTATAAAATTATACTTCTGTATTTTATATGCCATAATAGATGGCAACAAATTTTTTGTTAAATCAGTTGTTATCAACTTTTATGTAACACATAATAAATGCATACCATAAGGATTAGACGGCTTCAAAAGGTACATAAAAATAATACTATTTAGATAAAAAAGACAAAATATCTACCTTCAGAACTTGATTTCGGAACATTTAGAAATTTGCCTATGTCTCCAAGAGAAATACCAAATTTATCCAATAAAGCTCTTGGTGGCAATACTAACACCTCTGGAGTCTCATTATCAATTTTTGGATTTGCTTGACAGTTTTCCATGTTTTTAGAATTCATATCTAAATACTTTACATTCCTGTAAAATTACATTCCCATTTCTAAAAATATGCAATCAATATTTATTGTAAATATGTAATTCGTAAATGTAACAGTTCGAAAAAAATAAAATATACAAATCTTAAGAGGATAGTCTTGGGAATCGAACTTCGATTATTTAAGACGTACAAACCACGTGGTACAGTAAAAAGCTAAAATTACGTTTCGCAGTCAGCTAAAAATGTGGTTCTTAAACGTCCAAAGGAATAAATATAATAAAAAAAATAATAGAACAAATAAAATAACTTACTATTAAGGTCTATTTCTTGATTAATTGACACTACTTTATCAGGTCTAAAATAAACTTCCATACCTATTACATATATTTTAATTAAAAGTAACACTTTGCAAAAATATTAATACTGCACAATATGCACTAATAGTACACAATTTACTAATTTAATTTATCCTTAGAATTAAAAACCTCTATTTACTAAAGGTAAGTTCATCCCCCATGGCCTTGTAGTATTTAAATGGTAAATCTAATATGTATAATCCGTTGTCAATGTCATATGTCAGACTTCAATAAATTACGTTGATTTTTTTTTTTAATTTATATCATGACCGTGCCTACAAGTCTTTCAGTCGAAATCTTAAAACATTGAAGAAACAAATGTAAGGGTTTCCAGCCTTAAGAAAGTAAAAAACATTTTAATTTACAGGAACCCATTCATATTATTAAATGACTAGCTGGTGCCCGCGACTTCATTATGCGTGAAAGTGATAACCAAGAACCTGAACATTCTCATTTGAAGCTCACTTTAAAAACCAATAACGATTTTTTATATAACTTTCAGACAGCAGAGTCCTTAACTAAGCAATACTGAATTAGGCGCTATTAATACAATATCTCTTTTATTACCACGGGAGCCCGTTACTTTCAAGTGATGTGGAGCAATAAAGGGTATCAACCAGTTTTACTCAAGTATAAGCATAAGTTGTTGTGTAACTATAGGGTTTTTCCTATATCAACAAATAATTATTTTCAAAAACAATACATTTATTTTTGACCGTTAACGATATATTTTCTCGTGCCACACAAAACCTGAAAGTACAACTAAATGAAAACCGACTCAAAAAGTCACCTAGTAGGTAAATAATTGAGTAAGTTTTAAAGGATAAAAATGTTAAAAAGAAAATAATAGAGAAAATTAATTAAAATAAAACAGGAAATAAGTGGTAAGTACAAGGAACACAAATTAACCAATACAGGATGCCAAAACGTTACTGGCAGATTAAAAACAATGAATTAGGACAGTGTATGGCAACATGCACATTGGTTTTTACAGGACTTATAACGTTGATACCAATTTACGTTAGTTTAGAAATCTAGGTTTAATGTCGGCGACACTGATCATAACTGACAATTTCTTAATGGAATGTTTTGCATTTTTTGTACTGGCAGACATTTTATTGATATTAAAGATAATGTTTATAATCAATGTTCAATACATTTGATGCTAGAAAACTGGGATAATATATTAAATTAACATTAGCAATCAGGAGCGGAGGTAAGAAATTACTACATAAAATCATCAGAATCGTTGCCATCATAATTTGTAGTCATGTTTTCAGGTTTCATTAATGTTGAATAACTTTTGAGCTCTGCTTCTTCTTTCTTCCGTTTTTCTTCTTCTTTTTCCTTTTCTTTCTTTTCTCTCAAAACTTTCTTTTTATCTTCTCTTTCTAATCTATCTCTTGTTTCCCTTTCTTGTCTAAGATCAGGAAAAGCTTCTTTCTTAGTCTTGTTAAGTCTATTAATTATATCATTACATCTTTTAGCCACTCTAACTTTTCTAACATCTTTATCTTTGTAAAACGCCACTTGACCGACCTATTTAAAAATTATTTGTAAAATTAATTATTCACAATATTTATGTGATCTGCATTAGCTTTGACAATCTAATATACTAATTGCTTAACAGAAACTCTAATTAAGTTGATGTGCAGATCTAGCATTAAATTATTTTGTAATTATTGTTTAATTGAACATAATGAGTAAATTACCTGATATTAAGTGCTACTACCAAGCATAACAACACATGTGGCTAGGTAATTTGTAATAGAAGCCTTTGGGGGATTTGGTTAGGTAGGAACGACTTGTCTTGGTTTGCAATTACTTTAATTATCAGTTGATACCACATAGAGGTTGCATTTCTTAAAGCTGTATAGTTACTCAATGTTTTTTTATCTGTATATTCAAATATATAAGACCTTACTTACCTCCATACTAGGGGTTTTCTTCAAATTAGACCACATTGTATACACAATATCTATGTCATTCATTTTATTTCCCATAATTGAATTAGCCTTAACTAGTTGACATGCATCATCAAGTACAGAATTGGGAATATCATCTATAGTTTGACCCTGAAAGTAAACACTTTTACATCCTTTAAATAATGTTGTTGATTCTGATGTGAAGCTGTCTAAAGTAACCTATTTAGACTTCTCTGTTAGTATAACTGAATTGAATTATTTAAATATAGGCCTGACAAGTTTTAGGTTGTGATCATTTGATATTTTCTGAATAGAATGGGCATGTTTGGCAGGACTAAACTAAATATTTTTCAGCTTTGCATATCAGAATCGACACCAATGTAAAGGGATTTCTTACTTACAGCCGATAACCTGAGATACACGTGTGCTGAAGAGACTTTGTCAACATGAAACCAAACATCTTCTGGCCAACCCCATTTAATTAAATCTTCGTCTAAAATAAAACTACTCAGTTAAGTGGTTTATTTATAAGATAATATACACATCAATAAAATTTAATATTCTTACTTTCATGTTTGTCGGCTCCCATAAACAAAGTAACTGGTGGTGAAACCACATTACTTGTAAAATAGAATACCATTTCTTCTATACTTTACGTTGTCTACCACAAGATATTTTTTTGGAAACTTTCATATATAAATGTAACGAAGTTTATAAAAAATAAACAAATACATGCACGGAAAATTGTCAAATCTCTTCCTGTGATCACTATTACCACAGACTTACTATAATACTATTTCAGCTTTTTTATTTCAACCACAGATAAATTAAAATTTTCAATACATCTTGACTTTTCGCGAGTAGTAGTACAGAATAAAATCAACACGACAATAGGCTATTTCACTGATAAAAAAAATATATATACCTCAAATATATCCCTGTGAAACTTGCAACTTTTTCCTTAAAATAATATGTTAAAATTCAAATTACAAAATTCGCGCTAAAAAAGCTGTTTCTTTAATGAAGTTACCAAAATCGTATTGGTTCGGATATAAGTATAATTGCAGCTGAGTCCACATAGCGGTAAGCGCGATAGAATTTCAGATTCAGTATGGATGTCCAATAATAGAGTTCAGCTTCACATATCAAACTGAAATTTTGAAAAATAATTAGATACTTACACAGTCGATTAAATATTTTTCAGCTTTGCAATATAGTGCTATTTATTAATAAAGCGATTGTCGACTTGTTCTAAATTATTTTCCGCTTTGAGAGCAAACACTATTTTTGATATCACTAGCCGGTTAGGACCCACCGTTCGAAAAAAACCGAGGCGCTAGGCAAGTTGGCCGCCGCTTACCTTCGCAATAAATAATTTACTCAGCAACTAAATCATATTTTTACATTCTGTAAACGGCAACTTACTAATTGATAATTATACTATCAGCTAGATATGAAATCTAATATTTTAAAACAACAGTGAGTTTCTTATGTGATAAAAAATAAAAAACCTATTTTGTGGGCTAGATCTTACGTCAAAATTAGAAAATAAAATATAAACCAATGAACAAGGATCTAAGCTATCCAAAAATGTAAAAATATCTACATAATCATTTAGGATGAATGTGATACAACCATTTGAAAACAGACATAAGGAAGTTAAAAATCGACTAGGGCTGTTCGTTGAACTTTCGTGGTTTTTTCGATAAGGTAGCAATTAGTTTATGTAGGTCATGAACTTGGTTTAGGATAATTTGAATGTAATGAAATACAATAAATCAGATGTATATTTATAATTTTTTTACATGTACATGTATGTATATATATTACCTAGGTATCAACAAGAAAAAGTAATGAATAAAAATATCAAATATCTCGTCCGACATGTCTTCGTAATTGGCGTGGATAGCTTCACGACGTCTCAGGGCGACTCTTCTTTTACTCTCCAAGTCGATCGATAACTATATGAAATAAAATATAAAGATATAATTTCACGCCATAAAATGTATCACATTGCTCCTATATACAAATAAAGTACATGCTACCAAATTTTCCATCTCTATTACTAATATAAATAACAATAACGGAATAAAAAAAAATCATTATAAATTTCATCATCAAAAAACATGATAAAATGTAGTTCCCTTTATCGATATAACGATCGACAGTTCTCGTTTCTATAACAATTACTGCCAATAATAAATTCAATACCGTATACGTGTAGAAATAAAACCCAAAATGGCTTGACAAGCAGTCGACGCGCCAACCGCCATTTTGTGTTTATTTTCTATGCAATTTGTTTTTCAATAAAAATCATAATAAACATTGTTACACTACTTGTACTGTTTATTTATAGTATTATATGGCTAGCTTTAGTCTTTATACTGCATAAAAATAAGACTTTATGGTATTTTGATAATAAAAACCGTTACAAACCTAACGGTTTTTCTCGGCATGAAAAATACTATTATTTCTATATATTTTTGGAAGTTATTTATATATAGTATTATTATAGTAAAAACATAGCATATTCACACAATCCCTTTCATATCAAATAACATAATAAAACACTCCACTTACCTTAGAAAAATCCAAATGTCGCACTTTGCTTACAAAAATACACCCCGTCTGTCGCTATCTTCCGCGCGCACCCTAAGGTGTCGCTGGGAACCCCGTTACGCCCGAAGGCTTGCGGGGGGGTTTCGAGGGCGCACCCAGCTCAACGGCTGGGTGGTCGTTATGTTCGGCCTGGGTCGGCCTGTGGACTGCAGTGGTGCTGCGGAGCGGCCCCGCTCAACGCAGCACGCGACTCTATGAAGTGTTCGGCCGGGAGGCGTCCTCCCGTCGGCAACTGGCGCGCGCCGGACTCGCGGTCAACCCCACCGGGTGAGACCCTCGGTTGCCCCGAGGGAGGCCCAGTGAAGGACCAGCGGACGAAGTCCTCCACGCGCGCCGTTTGTTGCCGACAGGGGCCATCCCGGCTCTCTGGTGGTGTCGGCTGCAGTCGGCTAGATCAGGCATCATCGTTGTCGGTTTCCGCGCGTATTAACTCGCGCGGAAAGGCTCGGCAATGGTCCGGAGGCCGAGTGTGGTGTGGGGCGAGGCGCTGGAGGTGCGGGAAACTAGAGGCATCTGCACGCTCGAATATGCGCCTCGTCAGCGCCGCGATGAATTCGTCCAGGGACTCCTGCCGCAGGTCCCTGGCGATGGTGGCGTTCCTGACGTAGCGCGGCGCGTCGACGATGCGTCGAAGCATGGTGCTCTACACAACCTGCAACAAATACACCCGCACGACAATGACACAATTTGCGACTGGCATCAGGTGTCAACGCCGACGCCTAACGGTCTTTTGTTTAGACCAATCAATAGAGAATATCGTATTCATTCTAAACAGGCAAACATCTTCATACAAAAGTTGTCTCTAAGTCTATCAAAATGGACTTAAATTGCTGTGCGAGCGCGAGTGCGTTAAGGTGCACAATAGAGACCTAATTTAGCCGGGAGGGTCTTTAAGGGCTAGATAACTATATCTTGGGGCATATTAATCAATTTTTATAAAACTAGCACAAAAAACGATAAGTATAAAAAAATCAAAATCACACAAAATATTAAACGATGTTGCCTTGCGTGCAACGTATTGCGAGGCGGAACCAGTCACAGAGCGTTCTTGTGGCTAAAGAAAATTTGAAAAATATTTGAATTTATTTTATTTTATTATATTATACTATAAATATTTTTAGATACAATACAGATAAATATGTTTTAATATGTAACGACAAAATAGGATAACCACATTTCATAACATATTTTGAATAATTTAAAATAGCCTATTGCGATATTTCTAAATCATTCATTCCTTATAATTGCGGTGGATGACGAAGATGACGTTTTAAGGCATCTTTTCCAACATTTTACTAGCGATAATAATGTTACGATTGTAATTAATTTGTATTAAAACCTATTTTTATATTTTATCATCCTCTATGTCACAATTAGCACATCGTAAGACTCGTAAGTTCTAAAAAAACTTTTGTAAAAAAAGTCAAGCTAGCCAACAAAGCAAGTCAATATTGTCATAAAAAAATTCTACACAATGTCTTACTAGAAATAAAAAAGAATCAAATGTGTCACCCCAAATCTTTTCATGTCAGTTAAGTTCTTCAAGAGACGTGTACATATCTCTTTAAGCATTATAATCCTGAAGTATCTTACGATTCCAATTACGGTGTGCATTAGACAATCAAATGGACCAAATCAATTTAAATAAATTTATATTTGCTCAATATCTTATATTTTTCTAAATAAATACAAAAAATTAGGATTTCTCATGAAATCCTAATTTATTTGTTTAGTTTTTAGCTACGAAATTTTCATTTACGTTCTTGTAAAAACTTTTTTAATATTAAACTTACATAATACAAAAAAAAGTGCGGCATTTAACCAGTATTTTTGTCTTGGTGGCAGCACTGAATTACGTAAATGGTAATATAGGTTACAGAGCACTAACAGTAACTAATTGCATTTCACAAGTCATAATTGACTAGTGAGAAGTATGTTTATCAATATTGACAATTAAATGTTTGACAATCACATTCATCATTTCAGGGAAACGATAGAAAAATCACTGAAATAAATATTTAACTATTTTTGTTTCATCAAAATGTGCACTATAAAGAATGCGGAAAATTTATAAAAAAGATTTCAGCTAGTTGTTAAAACACAAGCTGGTTGTTATACACAATACCGAACTGCTGAATATATATGTTAGTTTGTTTTCTCAGTAGTATTGATCGATATATTCAAGGTAAATAGTATAGATATCGAAATAGCAACATTTCCATTAAAAACCACAGGTATATCTCGTGATCAAATACCTTAATTATGGGCAGCCCAGAACGAGAACTTTGTCCACCACCATCTGAAGAAGATGAACTGACTCTGCCCAGAGCAAGTATTAACAAAATGATTAAGGAATTGGTACCTTCAGTGAGAGTGGCTTTTGAATCCAGAGAATTAATTTTAAATTGCTGCACTGAATTCATTCATCTAATAAGTTCTGAAGCTAATGAAGTATGTAACCAAAGCAATAAAAAAACAATCAATGCAGAACATGTCCTTACTGGTAAGAAATTATTATGTATATATAAATTCAAGAAGCTTTATCTAATAATATGGTATCACCAATTGGAGTCTTTTCATCAGTACTGGCAGTATCACTTTAGTTTAGCCTTCCCAAGACACTCACAAGTGCTGAGCCAGCATTTTACATGTCTAAACATTTTATTCTAGTGTAAGTTTTATTCTATTTATAAGATATATATTTTCAGCTCTAGATAAGCTAGGTTTCAGTGATTACACAGTAGAAGCTGAAGCTGTTTTAAAAGATTGTAAAGCAGTCGCTGCTAAACGAAGAAGACAGAGTACAAGGCTAGAAAATCTTGGAATTCCTGAAGAAGAACTATTGAGACAGCAACAAGAACTGTTTGCTAAGGTCTATTGCTCTTGTAGTTACATACTAACGTTATAAGAACTTGGCTTAATTTCTTAATTTAAAAAAATATAATTAAAAAATATTTTTTATTTCATCAATCAAAGCTGTAAAGAATAGATTTATTAAAATTAAAAATTAATAATTGGTTTGCATATTAATAGGCTCGTGAAGAACAAGCTAAGCAAGAACAACAGCAATGGCTGTTATTACAACAACAGGGACTTGTGGGTCCTGAGGGGACTCCACAAACATATATACCACCATTGGTTCCAAAACAAGATGATGAAGATGATGACTATTCATAGCTGAATTTAATGTTAAGAAAAACTCATTAAAATAAATACATTTATTTTATATTAGACCTTATTTATTTCATTTTAAAAACAGTATTAAACATTAAGCCTTTAATTGAAATAGATTAAAAATGCTTTGTCTATGTAGTGAACCAGTTTCATTTTTTTTGACAGAATATTATTTGTATTTGTAGGTTATCTAGGTAACCTTGTTGCTTAATTTTTTGACTATACTGATTGACTTTGTTTTTTTTTTTGAACAATATGTTTTCACACAGTAATCAGTAACGATAAAATTAAAAAATATGTTTTTAATAGGTATGACACATTGATAATGCAACAAACCATAATATTATCTATTAAAGTAAATTGTACTTTATACTCAATCTTATTAAAATGATCAGCAAATACCAACAAAAGAAAAAGAGAACAAAAAAGTCAAACCACTCTAGTTTCTCAAAAGCTAATCATTCAGGAAAACCACTGGAGGTAATCGAAACTTGTAAAATAATTGGAAATAATATTTCAATGTTCTGTTGTCCGCGCTAAGTAAGTAAAACTTAATAGAACTATATAGATAAATAGATAAAAGGTAACCACCGAAATATGTGATTAGTCTCATGATTACATTTAAACTTGGTTTCATTCTCTATATTTAACTAGTAAGCAATCTAATTTATTCTTTAGCTAGTTGATAGATTTTTACAGAATCTTAACATAGACGATTCGCAGCGATGCTCTCTAGTAATAAAAGACTCCGAATGGATAGACATAGCAAGAACTTCTACAAATAAAAACATACATTTTATAAATGACTGTAACACTCCTTCAGGAGAAAATATTGTGAGTTTCACTCAGAGTATAAACCACATATCCCTTAAAAGCACCCCTTCTCATTAGTATCGACATCATTGTCTCGATTTGCTAGGGATTTGCCTAGAAAATATGTATTTCCTTATGATGTTATTTTCTTTACACCTTAACGATATTATAAATTAATTAAAGGCACATCCTGAGATCAACCCTCAAATTCAGCCAATGACTCGAATGTTTCCGAAATTATTACAAGAACCGCCAGCAACCTTGGAAGCTATTGCCAACAAAACCATATCCACGACCGAAGTCACCAAGCACCTCGTTGGCCAAAAAGCAAATTTTGAATTTTTGAAAAAAGTCAACCGCTTGATACCACCGGAAAAGGTAGGAATTGGAAATATGATTTTAAGTCCTAATTCTATCGAAATTTAACTACAAAGCATAATTTAGTCTAACAGAATGTAAATTGATTTGTAAAAGGTTTTGTTTGATATTATATCCTAGGAATGGTTACCACAAATATCAGAATGTAGCAACACTACCGATTCCAGGGACTTTTCAGACATCGACAAATGCCCGCCCTCATCTTGTACAGGTACATATAATTTAATCTACCAAGAACGGAAACCATATTTACCGCATTCCAACATATAAATATATAAGTACATACTATTACTTCTGTTTGTTTTAAGGTAACCCAGTGGATATCGCATTTTACTCAAAATTTTCACAAAAAAATAAAAGGAGCAAACATTTAAAAAAATAAATTTTAATAAAAATATAATAAGTACTTACAACTGCGTTTTTTTTTCAAATAGCATTTCAATAATTATGCAAATTGATTTTTACAAACTTATTTTAAAATTATCTCTTAAGAGTATTACTCTACTAAGGAGACATACATAGAGGGAAAGTAGTTCAAAAAGTATTGTTAAACAATCAAAAGGTAATTTATATGTACAAATATCAACCATTGCTTCTTTGGTCACTTAATGTGTCCATAATTTATCACAAAGCATATGTAACAACATTTGTTTCAATTGTGTTCTTCTTTAAAAAAAAATTTTGTATAAGTTTTATCGTGTCAAGGCTCGCTGATCGTGATTGCTGATAAGGACTTTACATAAAATATTTTCTTTACACACAGTAAAGATTTTTAAATAAAGTACATAAAGCTTGCGTTAATAAACAGCAATATTGTGTTTTTTCATTTTCAAATGATGGCAGTGAATTATGCAAACAAAAAGAAGTCGGTCGTACATATTTTCTGGTAGAACAGACACCAGAAAAATTAAATTATTTGATCTTGACATGTGACAGATTACAACAATTTATTGCATACCATATTTAAATTAAAAAAATAGTAAAAACTAAGGTGGTAATTAACAACAAATAAAAATTACATAAAGTTATAAACCTGGAGTCAGGTTTTTAAAATTTAATTAAAAAGCTGCTAGTAACAGTCTATTCATAATTTTTTTAATTCAGCATTTCGTCATGTACTAAATACAATTTAATTATTTAAGTGTAATTATTTAACAGATACCCATATTAAGGTGATATATATTTTTTTAATATTTACAAAATATATTGTTAAAACAAAATCAACCTCCTATTAAGAAAAATGAATCAATTTAATAAATTAATGACTTTTACATTTAAATGTATTTTTATATAAACCCTACCCAAGCTTACTTAAATATAGAATAAAATTAGTCTACATATTTATTATATATTCACTGTTTAAATGTTTATGTACAACCATCATATAGAATATCTATAATTAATATATTATGTAATTATAATATAAAATTATGATAACATCAAATACACACAATATACAATCTGCAAGAATGTGTAACACTGTTTTCATGATATATATATACCAAAAGATGTCTTTATTGTCAAGCATTATAAAATGTCAATAGTATGCACTGTGCTTATAACAAATTAGCTAATTTATATCTTTACTATTTATAATTACATTTGCTATTCACGATTTGATTGAATCTGCTAATTGTATCTAAATAAATCTAATTAACATCAATTGTAAAGGAAGACATTAAAATAATAAATAGGAAGAACTAAATCACACACACTAGCATATTTCCAAGTATACTTAAAAAATGAAATAACTTATTCATATACTACTTAAAAATACTTATATGTATGTCCTATAAAAATACCTGTATAAAAATATGTAAATTATCCATATGTTTTATATAAAAGAATACCGCTGATAAGTACCAGGATTGCAGCGGAAAGTAATCGTCACGCGCGGCCTCTGTTCCGACAAATGGAACTGTCGCGTGTGAAGGCGCACCGTCATCGAACAGGTTTTAACGCAGCCAACTTTCGTCCCCGAGTTCGAGCTTCATGCCTGGATTTTGTATACTCAAAAAATAACACATTGGGTATCAGCGTTGTATCTCGTATCATCAATATTTCACAGACTTTACTGAAAATAAAATAGTAATAAGTAATAACAAAATCTTACAATAATAGTTCTATTGTTTTATGATATTATAAATCACAGTAAATATACTCTTTCACATATAGTGTGAGCCTCAATTATGACAACTGATAAAAGGCCTCTATTTTTCTATTGTCTTAATAATCAGGATTCTTAAAAGTATCACAAGGGATACATACTTAAATTCTACTAATATATAAACTAAAATAATGAACTACTATATAGTTAAATTCTGAAAGAACTGATTTTAATAATCTAAAATAGTTTTTAAAACATTCTTATGTATTTTGAAAAATACATAAGAATTTTCAACTAGAGATTTGATGTGGTTTTATGTAACAGATCTTAGCCAAAGGACATAATATTACTACATCAGATCATCAAAGGGAGTGTTATAATCATAATCCTAAGCCATAACATATTATCATTAAAATTATCATAGTAAAAAGTCAATCTTAACTGTAAGCATTCATAATTTTATAATAAAATACTCACAAGTTTGCCAATTGTGGAAACAGTGGTGTAAGAACCTTATGTACAACAGTAAACCATAACGTTGCAGTTATAAAGCCAACAATGCCACCATAGATCACCTGTCTGGATGTATGATATTCTAAGTAAACTCTTCCAATACTGATAATTAAAGATAACATAAAACAGCTGCCTACTATTATCACCTTCCATAGTATTGACAATATATTGTTGTTGTATATATGATGTAATCTGAAACATGCAATTTATGTAATAGTTTAGAATAAGTTTCATAGAGGCAGTGAAAATAATATTAAAGACATTTTTCATTGCTATAATGGTAAATATTCAGTTTAATAGAACAATTGCATAAATATTTTTCTATATTTACATTCATAAAGGATATAGAATAAACATGTGAAGACATCTTTTATGAAACTTTTTTTTTTTACTTACCTGAAAATGAAGAAATATAAAACATAGATACTAAAAAACCAAATAAATTGTGAATGTGATGATGGCATTCCATATTCATTATATAAATTTCCTCTGGATAAAGGACGTTTCTCACAAAAAATGTGTTTAAGTATTATATTGATTAGTTCATTCAGTAGAGTCCCTATAAAGAATGCAATCTGTAATAAAAATATGAAATCAATTAAGCTTTAAAGAAGTTGGCGATATAAAATATTTGAAAAAAAGAACGAATAAATATATTTACCGTGTGAAGATCTCTTCGAAATAAAATTAGAGCAACAAAGCCTGATCCAATTCCAAATGGTGCTAAACTAGTTATGGCAAAGAATTTTCCCCACAAATCACCTGAAACGACAAAAATCTTTAGCTTTCAATTCTTTCTTCAAATAGGTACTTCCAAACAGCTCATTAACCTTTTGGATACTCGACCAACGTTAGGGCTAATGGTTGCCATTCAATATCGTTTTCAAATTCAGCCATTGCTTTTATTTTATTTAAATAGAATTAGAATTTCTTGACGAGAATTATTCGAAAAGTAAACTTCATTTTTAAATAGAATTTAAATAAGTTCTTCAACCTCAAAAATGGTTATATACTTTAATATTAGCCCAAAGACTAGAGAGTAAAATAGAGAATAAAATACCGTAGTGATTATATGCTCTTTGAAAATACTTTATTTATTTATTTTTAACCACAAGGCACAGCACACAGCTTAATCGGTATTCCTCAGGAATTCAACATGACTTATGTTGATAAAATAGTTAAAATTCATAGATAAAATAGTTAAATTTATGTATGTCGTCAAAGGAATTGATGATCGATTCAGGAAATATAACCATATTTAGCCATCGTCTGCTCACGTACACTCATGATTATAAGACAGAATAATATTTTAAAATTAGGAAAATAATATAATTTGTAAAATGTTTTTGCAAAAAAACAGAAAGTGTATGAGCCCGCTTAGTCAGAGTTCATTCTCAATGAACGTTGTTTGTAGAGGCAACAACCTGAGGATGCTTCGGTGTCGAGGCGAAAAGTGCGTCGCGAGGATTTTTCGCGGAGTATTGCAAATAAATTGGTTTATTAGAATGTTATGATATGGAAATTTAAATTAACTATCAGGTTCTTCCTTATTCCGGATCACAAATACACATATTCTAGAGAAAGATCAATTAATTCTAAATTAGATCAATTAATCTATAACCGCTGTCTCTGGTTTCCGTCATCGTTTCAAGCCTGAAACCCAAGGGAAATTAGGCCTGAAATAAGTCTCCGAGACCGCAAGATCGGTAGAGAGTAGAATGAAATAGGATTAGCAAATTAAGTTAACTTTTTTTTGGGACGTATACTATGTGATAATGATACATTGAAGGATTGTTAGGTAATGGATCTTAGATGAATAAAGGGAGATTCGGTGAGCAACGTTAGACAGTAAAAGGAGGATAGATATAGCCATTAGGAAGCGAAGAAGAAGGCGATAGTGTCAAGAGGAGAAGATCCATCGTATGGTTTATGTGCCGCTTATTTGGTAGATCATCAGATGTGTGTGGCGAAATTGGCCTAGGACGCTTATTTTTAAAAGAATCAGGGGTCTCAGATTGAATGTCTATCAAGTGGATAAGGATTAAGGGGAGCTGGATCTATATTCAAAGTAGAATAAATATCTTAACTCCAACCAAAAATAAAAACTAATAAAAAATTAAAAAAAGTGATAAAAACGTCCTTCATTCGCTCATCCCACCTTGACCATCAACGTTAATGTTGCCAGTTTACCTAAATTGATCTGAGCTAGAGAATATAGCATGGAAAAAACCATTAGTCAATATCTATTATCTGTGGGCAAATCAAAAATTTCTTGATTCTTTTGGTATTTTTATGGTTCCTTGTTGTGTCGCCAAATAAATAAGTTGCAAGTGTTTTACTTCCGTAGAGCAGTGTAATTTTAAGAAAAATACACAAAAATGGCAGAATCAGAAATTGCCGATTTAGATCTTACAATAGATGACTTAGTGCCAAAAAGCCCAGAAAAGTAAGAATGTATCCTACACATTATTACTATATTTTCGTATATTTTCCGTATATCTCCCCCAATTTTGTCAAAGTCTTTATTTCTTCTTTTTATAGTTTTATATGAGACATTAATAAATAGGCATGTGTCTAAGAATTTAAAGGCCCTTGACATTTGACCTACATACTTATTATTGTATTTCTTTTGTTACTATTATTTATTGCCTTTTGATCAGTGCCCTCTTCACACTTTCAAAAATGAAATAATTATCAGATAATTTAGTTTTTTCTCCAATCCTACATTGTATGCCTTTGGTTTGATAACTGAGGATAAATTTATATTGAGACACTTTGTATATGATACTTTGTTCAGGTTGGCAGAGGAAAAAAAAGAAAGTGGAAACCATTTATACAAATTTAAAAACTATAAAGGAGCTCTAGCTATGTATGAAGATGCCATCAAGCTGTGCCCAGACAATGCCGCCTACTATGGCAACAGATCAGCTTGTTACATGATGCTTGGCATGTATAAGAAAGCTGCAGAAGATGCTCAGAAAGCAGTTGCACTTGATCCTACATTCACTAAAGGATATATCAGAATGGCAAAGTGTTGTATTGCTTTAGGTAGCTCTTGTTTTTGAATTATTATTTCTTTGATGAGCCAAATACATTCAGTAAATATTGTTTTTACAACAAATTTAAGTAAATAAATTCATAGATGAATTATTTTAGGTGATTTATCTGGGGCAGAACAAGCTATTAATCGTGCCACAGAATTGGGTGGTGCAGACTGTGCTTTAAATGAGAAACGTGCACTTGAATCACTTCGAAGATTACATGAAGATGCCCAGCATGCTATGGAAGCGAATGATTATAGACGTGTTGTGTTCTGTATGGACCGCTGTCTTGAATACAGTCCATCTAGTTCTAGGTATATATTTTATTAACCACAATGATAGTAATTTTTTTTTCTTGTTATGTATTATAATAATATAAAGTATTTATTTAAAATTTGAATAATCTAAGTCAAGGCATAGCGGGTTTTGACGACCCCTTTGGGGACCATGACTTGGTCATAGGTTTGGGCTATACAACCATGTGTAAAAATATCTCCTGATACATTTTATACATGTTTCTAAATTCTCTAAAGGTTCTCTCTCCCTGTCTTATAAATCAAATTATATTCCAGAGCAAAACTCATTAAAGCAGAGTGCTTAGCATTGCTGGGAAGATGTCTAGAAGCTCAAGAAATTGCCAATGACTCTTTGAGGTTTGATAGTTTTGATACAGAAGCCATTTATGTGCGTGGACTATGTTTGTACTTTGAGGTATGAACTTTTTGGATTTATATAGATTTAAATACAGTTCATATAATTTCTTGCTTCCTTCATAGGCTAGCAAGTACATAATATTATGAAAAACTTATAATGTGACAGTAAAACTGATTGATTAATATTAAAAATATTATAAGGAAATAAAGATTTCCAATTTCTGTTTTCACATGCATGTGGGGCCCACAAAAAGTTTCCAGAATTAATTTAAAAAATCTATAAAAGGTCAATAAATTTCCTCAAAATATTCCCCTTTTGCGTAAATGCAATTTTTCATTTGATTAAACAATTTTTGAACCCTGAGGAGCACAAAAGCTTTTCGAACGAATTTGTTTGCAGAAGTTCGAATGCAAGTTTCAAAACTTCTTCAAAAGTCGTCTTGCCGAGCAAAGCTCGTTGAATTGTCGTACAGTTAAAATCGTACAACATCATGCACCGAACATTATAATTAATTTTCTTAACGCAATTTTAAAAATGGCGATAAAATGTAACAACAATTGACAGTCAGATGAAACTTTTGTGTGACCTATGCAGACTATTTTGTATACCACCAGGTGCATGATTGTTTTCGTTATTAAGTGGTTTTTCTTATTAAGTGTTGGTAGACTAGTATTTTTTGGTTCTGGTGAAGAATAGGTATGTTATTTTGGAATTTATGAACCCATACAGGATAAAGATGAACAAGCATTCAAGCATTTCCAACAAGTATTGAGACTAGCTCCTGATCACAAAAAGGCATTTGAAACTTACAAAAAAGCAAAGCTCCTTAAACAGAAGAAAGAAGAAGGTAAATACTCTTTTGTTTTATTTTAAAATAAGGTTATATTAATTTCTCCCTAGATTACAAGCACAAAGTATTCGGAATGGGAGTGAACTATTATTCCTGCTCCTGTTTGTTGTTAAACTAAACATATTTAAAGATATGTATCTTATTGATATCATATATTATAGTGTTAACAGAATATATATAACACATTTCAGGTAATGAAGCATTCAAAATGGGTCAGTGGCAGCAAGCACTGAGTTTGTATAATAAAGCTCTCACTATTGACGAAAACAATCGTAAAGTTAATGCTAAACTGTATTTTAACAAGGCGACAGTTTGTGCCAAACTCAACCAGACGCAGGAAGCTGCAGATGCTTGCACAGCAGCTCTTGAATTAGATGAAAACTATGTAAAAGCCTTATTACGTCGAGCTAAATGCTACACAGAGCTTGGACAATTTGAGGAGGCAGTCAAAGACTATGAAAGATTGTACAAAATAGATAAAACTAAAGAAAACAAGCAGCTGTTGCATGAAGCAAAGATTGCGCTAAAAAAATCAAAACGCAAGGACTATTACAAAATTCTTGGCATTGAAAAGACAGCATCTGATGATGATATTAAAAAGGCGTACAGGTAATTCAGTATGTTTATTAGGACAATGTATTTTCGTAAAACCTGGCTGATCATTTAAATGCTAAGATTGTTCAATTCGGTGGGCTCGTTTGGAAATTTTGTGGGTACTTAAATTTCGACGATTCATTGTAGTTATTTAATCTTATCATATTTGTGGTTTCAAAATTTTAACTATTTATATTTTAAATTAAAAACTTATGATTACATTTACTGTTTTATGTTCTTTGTACTCATACTTTAATCTTGTAGTCAGGCAGAAGTAGTTTAGAAGATTTGGCTCATTTAGCTATGTATGGGCACTAAAGAACTAAGGGCCCTTTTTCGAAAATAAACAACAAAAAATATTATTCTTTTGAATACAATCAAAAATGTTTAAAAAAAAGTTGAATTTTAAGAGCCGACCATAATTCATATCCATGTCTGTATGTTTATGGATCTACAACCTACATATTAATGTGTAATATTGGGTATCTTGAATTAAATACATTTTTATTCAATTTTATTGTAGAAAACGTGCCTTAGTGCATCACCCTGACAGACACGCCAACGCTTCGGACAGTGAGCGCCGTGAGCAAGAAAAGAGATTCAAAGAAGTTGGCGAAGCTTACGGCGTTCTCAGCGACCCCAAGAAACGCGCCAGATATGACCATGGACAGGATTTGGATGATGACGGATCAGGCGTTGGAGGTTAGTGTTTTTGCCAGATTATAATATGCCATGAGCGTTAATGGTTGCTTCATTTCGAAGCGTTATGTATCGGTCATTATTGTTTACAACGTTAACTCACTTATACAATACAGAAAAGAAGACCAGGCGGTTTCAAGTATGCGGTAGAAATTGGAATACCTCCCCACCACTAAATTGCGTTTACAAGTTTAAATCAAGGATTAAGCATTTTCTCCTTCAAAACAGCTACTTTTCTCATATCTTATATATATAAAAAACAGAAAAAAATACTATTATTTTTTTCTGTTTTTTTTTATATTTATCCCAATTTTTCCCAATTTCTGTTTATTATATTTATACGTTCTTATTTTTAATATATTAACAAACCGATGATATATTATACCTATATATATATTTTCTTGTTTGCGGTATACGGAGCGACTGAAACCCTAGATCAAACCTATAAATCTGTCCTATCCCTTAATGAAACATTATATTCATTCTCTCCCCTTTTATATATTTATTAATGTTTTATCTTTCTTTTTTTTAAATTTGTTTTTTTTTTCATTATTATGTAGTTTCCACTTTATATTTTGATTAAGTTAGTTTTAAAATTAATAATTAATTAATATTTAAAAAAAGATTTCTATTCTATAAGGCCACATACAGGTGACATTATGATTGAATTGAAAATTGCAAATTGATCCTTAAATTTGATTTATTAGTGTGTACATACATCCGAGTATTTAGTAGGTATTGTATTTATATAAAATAACATTCTGTCATTTAATACGTTAATCATACGTTGTTTCAGATCTTGATCCCAATGTTGTGTACCAGACATTCTTCCGCGGTGGAGTAGATCCCCAATTCAACTTTGGTGGTCATGGTGGTTTTCCAAGTCATGGGTTTAGTTTCCAGTTTGGTTAAAATATCACCTGCCTTCATTCCAATATAATCGGCAAATATACTTTCAATTAAAAAATTAGCATATTAGAATGTTTAAAATTAGTATAGTTGAATATTCATTAAAACATTATCACATAATTTGAAGACATACTCATATATGATTTGTAAAAAAGTTGAGAATCCTTTGCCTAAATTAAATATTGAAAACCGATTGGATAATTTCTCAGGAAGGTCCTAATTTGAATCACATTAAAAATGCATCAATTATAAAACCGGACTAGACATTGATTTTACACTGACACTGGTCTCAATTGTAGGCTATTTTTAATAGAAGTGGACTGATTATATGTGATATTGTTTTTCTAGACTGCCATTATCATCAAAGATTGATACTATAAAACTAATTTTTGTTTTCATAATTACCAATGAGGTTAACATTAGGAAATAAATTTTTGCTTAAAATTTAAAAACGGGAAGGTCAGGGAACGGTGACAAACCTTTAAATTTGTGTTCTTTAAAACTTAATTCATTGAACATTTATCAGTAATTAAACAAGCTAAGAAATTAATTATTGTAAATTGGTCATGGAAAGATCATGCTACCAAAGTTCGACACAATATTGACTTTTTCTATCAATAGAATAGTGCTTCTGTTAATGTCAACTACATATATTTTAATAAAACTCACAAAAACATTCTGTTAATTTTATTGTATTTGAAGAACCCGGAATTAACCAAAAGGAATGCAATTTTTTATTAAGACCATTGATTATTTGTAAAATTTCATTACCGTCAATTTTCAAACAATAAAAATCAATAAAGACAGTTTGTTTTTAATTTTAATCACTCAAACGCCTCTCAGTTTTTAAAATTATTTCGAATCATGTTGTTAGTGTTATATCAGATGCAATGATAAAATGTATTAAAAAAAATATCTTCTTTTCAATTTACATATTACCTATTACACCGATATAAATTAGAACTATTATTAAAATCCTGTGTGAAGCAGTTCTTAGAGAAAATAACTCGTCTTAAAAAAATTCCGAAGTATTAAAATAATGGTAAGGTATTCAAATGAACTTCAATTTCAATATAAAAATATGTTGAAATTAAAAAAAAATCCTGAGATTTTACTGTACCCGGGAGTATTTTTTTTTTAACCTAGTTTTTGAAAAGCGATTACGTTTATTTTAATTGAAAAATCTATAGAATTGTATTAAAGTGATCTGAGAAGAAAAATTAAGTGTATATTTTTTAGTTCTTTTCTTTATTTTTATTAAAATGCATAGCTTTGTCGTTAGCGGGGCGTTTGTTTGTCGTGCGACTTCCAATGCCTTCAAATCTGAAAGTTTAGTTAAACGTGAGAAATTTCGTTTAGTACATATTCAAAGGCATAATTTTTTTATCAATTATATTCCAGATATATGATGTAACAAATAATATAGTTTCTATATTATGGATTGCAAAATAGTGAAATGTTGGTATACCAATGTAGAATTTTAATAGTTTTAAGATCTATAGCTCCCCAAATTGCATTAGTATTGTTTTCATTAGATTGCATATCAAATTCATACTTTCAGAAAAATCACACAGTATGAGGAATTAGATTAACAATACAAACAAAGGTACAGATCCCCTTACTTTTTCATTTTGAATGGCTTTTTCTGTTCAGGTTTCGGTGGCTGATGATTCGATTTAAATGTTAAAACATAACGTTTGACTATGTCTACGTTTACAGTTGTGTTTTCTGGATACATTCTTTTTTTCCACCCTTCTCTTTCTTCTACCCACATTCGCTGATATTCATAGGATAGCAACCATTGGATACGGGATGGTCCTTCCTACAAAAATATTTTATTGGTATTTTCCTAATTTATATATTTAAGACCCAAAAGCTTTAAAATCAGTACATCCTGCCATGTACCAAGTTTATTTAAATTTAAGACACCATTACAAAAAAAAATAAGACAAATACCATGAATTTCCATGGTTGTGGGTTGTATTTAGGAAAATCTGATGATATTATGTTATGAACCGGTCGACATTGCACCGCCTTTTCCCATTTAATTCCAGCCATGCGACCCATTTTTAACACCTTCAAGTAAATATATAGCTATTATAAAAATGTTTTAAAAAAAACAGACGATACAAATGACTTCGTTGTCACTTTTTGTCACCCTAAAATTTGAAAGTTTATCTAATATCTCTTGATTGAATTTGCTTGCTAGCCAGTTTTTTGGTTAACTTCAAAATAAACTTCAAATAAATACGTACAGCGTTGATGCTACTTAGTTGCTTTTGATTTTATTCCTTGAATTTAGATTAACAAATACTGTGACCACCAAACAACGATATTTTAAGTTTAAAAGAGAGAGGAGTCCATTCTAAATGATTGTTTTTTTTTTTATATTACACTAACTTTAAGAATACTTTACCAATGCCGCCTGGAGCCTTGGTAGTATTAAGGCCGTGAATAATTTTATAAATATATTAGTTATAACATAGGTATTTCATCTATCGTTTATTTAATTTTAAAAAGAAACTTACCTATCCTAATGTGTGTAGTTCCAATATTTTTAATATGTTGCTTTAAATATCAAGCAATATATTACTAGAAAATTGAACATTTTATTTTATTGACAGCTAATTTACCTACCGGATCAATTACAAGTGTATTTGATCCAGTAAACTTATGGAAATCCATAATTCAAGCTAGACATAAACATAGAACTTTGAAAACTTTAATGAACAAATGCTCCTTGCCTAGCCATATCATAGCAGCTCTATTACATCCAGGAAAAATAAACGTAGATATGAATCATCTGATAGTATATTCTTTTATATTAATGAAATTGTTAAATATAATTCTGGTTGGAGCTGAAAAAAAAAAAAATAAGATTCATATATACCTCAGGCAACAAACAGCCGGACATAGACCGCTGATGCGTGGGCAAGCGACCAAGAGGATGTGCTTCTAACTTGCCAATATGTTGTCTGCTAATAGATTTGTTCGCGTATATATGTAAGCACAATGAATTTAAACGAAATTTTCAGCATTTTAGATAGAAATTAGTTGGCATTTTCATGTCCTTTGAAATGAAAATTATATGTATTGAAAATATAGTGAAGTTTGTGGGACCTATGACATAAATTAAGTGTATGATTTATAGTTTGGAACACATTCATTAATATTAAAACAGCTATTTTGGGATTTTAAATTTTTATTAGATACAAATGCAAGTTGGAAGTGGAAACTTCTGCCTCTACAGCTGTACCTGAAATTAAAATGTTCACTTAAAACATATTCCACCAATTGCTTCATACAAATTTTATGGCTAATTTCTAAAATGTAACTTTTGTACTTTCATTTTAGTCCTTGCATGAAATTGAGTCTTTGCAAGGGTGGATAGAAACAAATAATATATCCTCCAATTCTTAGCATTATTCTCATTCAAAAGAAAAATGACTGCCTCAGAGGATTAAGCAATAAATTATTATTTAGTTTGGTTAAATAATTGAAAAACATTTTTCATTTGAATATTTTTCAAGAAATAATATAATATGTAATATAATTATTTACTATTCTCAGAAAGAAATTGAATAATAAATTGGTGGGACAATCATGTTTCATAAGTTAGTGGTGTTGTTTTAGATATATACAATCTTCTAAATTACAAATGAACTAAAGTTAAAAATTTCTATTCCTATATCTAGTGTAATCAAATACCATAAACTTTTATAACAACAATGTCTAACTTGAGTAATTATAATATAATCTTGACTAAGTTGTGTCATTACAGAATTATTGAATGGAATATTTTCTTTTATTCATTGAATGGAAATTTTAGTTACATCTTAAACCTCACGTGTGAAATTTATAACTAAATGCGAGGTTATTTGGCAGACGTGTTTAAGAAACAAAACAACGTGCTATGAAAGTTATTTCAATCTTGTTACAGAAGCTTATAAAAAAATCTCCAGTTATAGTAACAAATGCTTAAAAATATATTTTACATTTTAAGGTTATACATATTAATTTATATTGTGAAATTGTTGAGTATACCAAATTCGTATTACTACAAGTAATAGTACTCGTCGCACTTGATCACATTTAAATAAAACATTACATTTATATAAAATAGCCAGCTTACCTGTTTATTTAGACCTCGCACGCATCTTCCTACGTTTACGCTTTAGCCTCCGCATACGCTTCTTACGCCACTGAAATTAAAAGCACAAGGTGTTATCACAGTTTTCAGCAGTAAATAACGTAGACATTAACTGTAGAAAGGAATAAATACCTTTGCTCTCATATTGCTTGTTTAAATTTTAAGAAGATGTTATTAATAAACCGAGTACAGTTCTTAGGATTCAATTAATATTCACGGATACAAAAATGTGAGTACTCCGGTGCGATGTCGTGAATGAAAGAAATATAATTTTGTGTGAAAATGTCAACTCGGATCAGAATTATAAATGACGACGTTTGACAATTGACGTCTAGTGTCTATGTTTGACATTTTGGTCTTGTATACAGATAATAACACCATAGATCAATAACTAAGAAGAAGCGGTTTTGCAACGAAGTATTAATCAATTAGTAGTAACTACTAGTAGTAGTTCGCAGATTAGATGAAAACATGATAGGGGTAGGATTTGTAGTAATTAAGAAACAGAGAAAAATAATATCTAACTCTTGCTATAAATTGAATTACAAGATATAGAAAGCTCTTCCCAAGAAGAAATTTATAAAATCTATTATGACTTGGCACACAACTCAACATCCACAAGTTATTACAATTATAAATTTCAATGCACAATTAGGAATACCAAGGAAACATGAAGATACAATTGCCTACAGAAAAGCATGTATTTGAAAATGATGTGAAAAAAGAATACGCGGCGAAAATTTTGAATAAAACTATAAATACACTACTTAAGTCAAAGCCCAAAGAATAATGTGTCCATTATGTTTTGGGCTTTGTTTGTATAGTATTACTATTTAGTCTTTTATATATATATATATATATATATATATTGTAACCCTATTTTGGCTTTAGTTGTAACAATTAAATTCTATTCTATATGTTTCATAACGCTGTTTGGGTTAAGTAAATAAATAAATAAATGACCAATTATTAGCTCTAGCGACAAAATTTTAATGTATTTCTTAACTTTGGGCTAGATCTATTGAAGTATATTTATAATTCATTAATATAAATCAATACATATACAATTTAAACCATTGTATACCTCAACACATAAAACCTACAAGAGAATATTATCTAAAAGTACTTAATATGCTATATTTTTTATTATTAAGGTTAAAAAATAAAAATAGATATAGTAAAATAAAAAATACTATCAGAAGATGCCTTAACGCGCATTAATGAAACAAGAACTACAAAATAATAAAAAAATTAACAAACCCGATAAATAACCTCTTAAGCACCTTTATAAAGTTACGAGATAGGGACCATGTTATGAAACCCAACGAATTTATACAATAGGAGTCGAAAGAGACATTTATACATCGATTTGATCTAGATCAACTAAGAACATTTTTATACGAACACTGTCTTTCCTCCCAGCAAAACCAAAAAATGTTATAAAGCAATCAGCGATGTGAAATAAATTGACAAAAACTGTATAGATAAAAACATTCTCTAGTATCATAAAAGTCATTTCCCTTTGATTTATTCAAGAAGAACTGTCCTTCTTCAATAAAAATTTTGAATACAGGTTATGGCCTGAATCTAAAATTGAAGTTCTTGTAATTGATTAATATAAATCAATACTATCCAATAGACCATGTATACATCAAACTTAAAACCTACAGGAGAATATTATCTAAAAGTCTTTTTATGCGTACTATTTGCGTACTTTGGTAAAAGATGGAAATAGCCCATCAGTCCAATAAAAAAACTACAGCAGTGCCTTAACGCGCACTAATAAACAAGAACTACAAAAATCCGAGATAACAACCAGATATATAATTCTATTAATAAAGGTTCATGTAGTTCGAGAAGAACCAAACAATTTCATACGAGAAATAATCTAGAAATCAGAGCTTTTTCATACGACGAAAACCATTTGATTCTACAATTGTATGCCAGCACTTGGGAAGCACTGAAGTCACAGCACATTGAAGAAAATTATTTTATTATTCTCGAAATATTTACTCTAACTGCAACAGAATTAAGTTAGATAGGCTTAATTAAATAAAATAATTCGATCGAAGAAGACCCGATCTCACCAAGAAATATTTATAGCCGTCTTATAACACATAATGAGGGACTTATACTGGTAACGGAAGGCAAGGCATAAGCAAGCAAGGAAAGGTCTTAATTTTCTGAGATTCACCGATGACATTATCTTATTATAGGAATCTACATACTAAACTGATACATATGAAATTAATCTGAACAAGACAAAACGACAGCAATCTTTATAAATGATGTAGCTACAACTAGAATGTGTGGAGGTTATTAATTTCCCTACAGATTCATTTTTCTCACCTTGCTTTAATTGCGCAGCATTTTCTTAATTTTCCACCATATGGTCGGTGACGAATTGGGAGGGTAAATCCATTAAGTATATCAGATTTTCGTTAAACCAAGCCTCAGTTTTTCTTTGAATTACGAAATAACGATGTTTCCTTTCCTTGGTATCGAGGGGACCACAACAATAACAAGTGTCCACAATGTTATGTACGGTATTTTCTTTTCAAAATTTGATTTACAGCTAGACTTGTGATTCGCAGGTTTCCACAATCACATTCAACCGTGCAAACTGCACGGTGTTTTGTGTTATGTTCGATGAGTGTCTGATTGTCGATCTTGGTAGGATAGTTCGCAAATTTAAGTTTTGCTAGTAAGTATTTTTGCTGCGTAATACTTTCCGTACCACATAGGCGATGGGGTTCCCGCGAGCCAGGTTGTTTATAATCGTTGTCTTTAAATGTTTTGAAATAACAGTAACATGGGGCAGAACTATTTTTTATTTTAAATAGATAGAATTCAGACATAGACGATCTGTTTTGCATTAAGAAATGGATGAACTATTTTTTTAAATAAGTTTATAAGTGGCTGACTAAAAACAATATTGTCAATTGTACCCTATACTGTTTTTTTCGTGTTTTATGTAAATGTACTTAAGTTGAAAACCGACAACCTTTGCAATACTATATTTGGACGAATTGGTTTGCATTGTGGCTCGTAATTAATAAAGCATTAGGTATAATCTCACAACGCAGGTGGAACGATGGGCAACTGGTACATAGATATTTAAATTATGACGAAACCTCATTAAAACAATTAATTATTTTTGTTCACACTTATAATATCTAAAATACACTTCACACAAGTACTTGATTTTTATTTTCTAGTTGATTTTATTATACAAATTTCGTTAAAATTTTAACATCGGTCTGGCTAAATTTAACACTGCGTTAATTTTAATTATATGAAATCAGCATAGTAATAAGGAATTAACAAAAAATTTCAATATTGCTTATAAACTTATGCATTTAGAGTAGATCTATAACATAACCTTAATTATTATCAACATTATTTCATAAAGATTAAGAATAAAAATTATTAGTGCTTACATAACTAAACAATGCATGCTTTACATTTTATTATCTTACTATGATAAATAGCTTTTATATATTAATTAAAATTAAAAATAATTAATTTAGATAAGTAAAAGTATAGGAGTTGAAGCCCTAAACTTAATTTAGAATTTAATCAAATGTTTAATGTCATATGACTCAAAAGATGAATAACAAACTCTTAATTATAATTATACATTCTTATTATCTTTACTATTGAAATCATTTTGATTTTGATGAGCCATGTTGGGCATGTTTTTATATAAGTCAAACTGCCTTTGAGCTTTTAACCAGGCATGTTGCATATCCATTTGATGCCTAAATAAAGCCTGGGAAATAAGAGGTTGGGACAAATAATCTGCTTGGGAACTCATAGGAGTATTGGCATTCAAAGTAGATGTGATGGGTTGTCTGATACCTGGTATTTTACCTGGGGGGACTAAAGGTTTCAATGGTTTTAATCCTGGCTTGCCCATACTTTGTAAATCTTTATGTGTTTCACTTTTGGATGCAAACATGCTTGATAATTGAGATGTAATTGCTACAGAGTGGCTCTGTTCTGATATGTTGCTGGTATGTTTTTCCTCTGCTATGACTAATTTAGGTGAAGAACTTGGAGAGCGGGTTTGGGATCTTGGAGATGGCTGTATAGAGCTACTTGAAGGCTGGCTTCCTTGATAATTTGGAGATGGTACACCGGATGGTGTATTGGTGTGGGGCTGATTCGCTTGCTTTAATGTATTAATTTGTTTTGGTAACTCCTGTCTTATATTGGTATGGTTTTGAGTGATATTTGCAATAGATTTTTCTTGCTTTATTTGATTAGGGCTACTTCCGGAAGGTATTTTTAAAGGAGAGGCTGCATTTGTTGGTCTAGAAAGAGAAGGAAACAAATTCTGAGCCATGGTAATTGGAGCAGACTTAGGTGGCAAATTCTGTTTTTTGGCTAGATTTGCAATTGATTGCATTGTTTCAAATGCCTTGGTTTGTTGAGGACCCAATTGACTTTGAATAGTATGAGGTGTTGATAGGTCCAATGCAGTTGTTGATTTCACTTCACCTGAAGTAGGTCCATTAGTTCCAGTAGTAGAAGTTTTAGTATTAGGATTGCTTAATTTATTTGCTGCACTAAATGTCTTAGGGGTTGCTGGTACAAGTTTTGGTACCTGAGATTTATTTTTTGGAACTTTGTTTTTAGAATCACTTTGTAAAGATTGAAGTTGCTGCTCAAATGTCTGTTGAAAGGTTATTGGAGCTGATCCCAGATTAACACTTTGCTTAGCTAATTTTGTGTCAGCAATTGGTTTGAGATTAGGAATGGGACCTTTAGCTGATGTTTCATTTGATTTAACGGGCTTAACTTGATTATCTGATTTGGGTAAATTTGTCTTACTATCAAAGGGCCCATCTGATTTGTTAACTTTTTTTGTGTCTGTATCAAGTTTCTTTATTTCAATGTAATTATGGACTGGAGGGCTTGGTACTTTATGGCCAGTAAGATTATTAGCATTAGCAAGATTCTTATTGACAAAGCCTTTCTTTTGATCTGATACAGGAAGATCTGAAGGGCTTTTCTGATCTGTTAGAGTTATAGATAAGGATGAGGGAATGTTAATTTTACAAGAATCAAACAAAGATTTTAGATTATCTCCAGTATTTTGTACACCAGAAGAAGCTGATGTTTTAACTTGTGATAATATTTTACTTCTGTCTATTGTTGGATCACTATTATTTGCTAGTAGATCCATTCTCAATTTTCCAGAATTTTGTGCTTTGTTTCCAACTATAGGTGTACTTGGCTTTAAATCTGGTATTTTTTTTGTGACCATCTTTGGTGTATCAGGTGTTTTATTAGCAATAAGTGTGGGAGACTCTGTCTTAGATAATTGAATTTTTAAAGGAGATACAGTTTTAGGTAATGAATTTATATGTTCAGCTTTACGTTTGGGAGTCAAATTGACTTGAGCTTCAGAAATGGTTCTCTTATGTCCTGTGCTTTCTGGTTGTTTTTCTAATGAAATCGAATGCAATTTATTATCTCTTGATATTGTTGAAGCAAGAGCTCCTGTAGGAGTTTGAATTGATTTTGATAATTCTGTAGGTTTTCCTCTCTCTGTACTTACAGTATAATCAATAGTTTTTGGAACCTTTTCATCAGATTTACTAGATTTTGAGCTTAGACTATTAGACGAATGTGCTCCAGGGATTTTTGCCTTTTCCAGCTCTATTTTTACTTTTTTCAATTCTGGTAAGTTTATACTAGATTGAAATTTTCTTTTTAAACTGTCCTCTACTTTGGGGCTTGTAGAAAGTTTTGAAACATTTTCTGTTCCTGTTAAATTTTCTGGATTACTTTTAGGAGGTGATTTTGCATTGCTCTTAGCTGTGAGTTCAAAAGAATTAAGGAATTGAGATTTTTCATCCTCATCATCACTCTTTTTTGATGGAGAATTGCTTCTTTTATCCACATTTTCCTCTTTGTTTTGATTTTTTTCTAATTGATTTTTATTCTGAACTACTTCAGCACCCTTTTTAACACTGCTTTCATCTGGCATTGGACTTTCAGTACCAGATGAAGTCTCGGATGCATGATCATTTAAGTTAGCTGAAGCATTTTCTTGAACAGCAGGGAGAGACTTTTTATCCTGTATCTGAGTACTTTTTCTGTTGTTATCAAATAACCTATTTCTTATTGCAACATAATCAATGATTTGATAGAAAAACCTCATTGGTTCATTTCTCTTCCAATTATAAATATAAGCAATGTCCATTAATGTATAGTAGTCTGGTAATGGAACCCTTTTATATAATATATCAATGGCAAACTGTGTACTGTCAATATCAAACTTCATACTTAGAAATTTCTTCAGATGGCTAATATTTACAACTGCAGGACACTGTAAGTACCTCCTAGCTGTTGTAGGTAGCTGAGGCTCATTACTGTCTGATGATTTGCTTGAAATGCTGTCATTATCAGTAACATCTGAATATTCTAAAGAAAAGGAAATAACATCTTCAGGACTAAAAATAATTCTTTCAGTGTCTTCTCCTCTTTGCTCGGGAGTTGCAGATGCTGCAGGACCAGGTCGCGAGGCATAAAAAGCCTGACGACGTTCCATTTCTTTTTGAAAGAGACCAGGTACTAACTTGTACACTATATCTTGGAGGGCTTTATCTAGTTTTATATTAGGTTTGGCAGAATTAATCATCATTTCACAAACAGGACAATATTTTTTGACTTGAAGATGTTTTATAATACAAGATCGACAAAACGAGTGTAAACATTCAACAATCGTCGTGGCATCAATGTAATATCCGCGACACAGAGGACATGTAATGTGTTCATTAACTTCACCCAAAAGGGTTCTATGTGGAACCACACCAGTATTATTTTGTGTAGTCATTTTCACCACTTTTTTATCCGTCTGTTTATTAGAAGTCACCATTTTAACCACACATTAGTTCATTACTCAGCGTCACAAGATCTGACTTCACACTTACACAGTTTACAAAAAGGTTGCACCTTAAGAATGAGTGAATACAGCCTTTAATTTTACAACTTTGTCAACAAATTATGAAGTTAATCGATGATCTAAATCAAATATATTCATGAATTTTTTTTAACAAATAACAAACATGAACATAATCAGTAATCACCAGCGACACCACAGACTAGGAACTAGGAAGACCATAAAGGAACTTGTCATATCAGTATTTTTGTGGTGGCATCTATTGTCAAGTTCCAAAAACATTGTAATTGTCTACCATTGTAATTGTGTACTTCATTGTGGTAAACTATTTTTGTATATTTTTTGAAACTTTTAATAAAATACTGAGTGGATATTGGAGTTTTTTGAATTTGCACTATGCACATTTTTAATATTTATAGAATACGTTAAATATTCGCGTTGTTTGTATTTGACAATTGACGATTGTATTATTATAAACTCCTGGGCGCAGGAGTTTTCGCGCCAAAAGTGCCAATGGTGTCTGTTGATTTGTTACTTTTAGACATCAATAATTATATTTAAGTAACTGCCTAACTGTGAAAAAGTTTCCTATAATAATTAAATACTTAGTTAATAACAAACCACTTTACGAAAGGTCTATTCATGGTTAAATATATTGAATCTAAAGAATTACGATACGAGTATAAAAGTAACGTGTCTACACGTAGGCATTATTTTAAATACTACGTGTATTAACCTGTTGTAAGTGTGAGTATACATATTAAATTACAATTTGCGTTTAAAATTTAATATTTAATAAACTTTCATAAATTTACTAAATATTATCAGGTTGCAATGAAAGGTTCAAATATAATACTTCCTTTTTACTTTTTCTACTTGCTCGTAATGTTTTAATCGTGTCTAGTTAAGAATAGTGCTCAATTCATTTAAACGTTATGGATATATACACGTATATTGTCATAATAGGTATAAATATATAATAACCTTAAAATTATTCTTTAATATGTCTATAAATTGCATATTTGACCATATATATGGCATTATAATAGTGTGTAAAGTATCTGTTTAATGTTTATTTCAGAATAATCATAAATGGCTAGTGTACAGTCAGCAATTCCATTTCGACAGCGCAAGAGGACTGGTATAATAGAAGTTAGTAGGAAATCAAACCTAGAAAATCAAAATATTACAAATGTCAAACCCCAAAAACGATGCCTTTCCAAAACAATAATTGATAATGGTAATTAAATAAGTACATCATATAAATATCAGGTGCCAATATATGCCTATAAATATTTGCTATGCCTGGAAGTCTTATAATAACTCTTAATGATACACCAATAATAATAAAAAAGTAGTAACAAAATAATTTGAGTCCTAATTTGTTTCTAAATCTTTATAAGTCTCTTACTAGGTTAACAGCCTCTACATCAGTGTATTTCACTGGGCTACTTGCTGTTCAGATAGAGATTTTATTTAATATTAATTTCAGACTGTACGCCAAACAAAGTTGGTAGATTGAACAGTATTACTAATGAATTGAAGCAAAGTTTGGAGGATGACACATTAACTGAGTATGTATATGACTAAATTTAATAAATACTAATCAATGTATGCTAGTTTTTTACTCAATCAAGAATTTAATATATTTATAGCTCTTACTATTTGTAAATTCATTGTTGTGAAAAGTAGAGAAGAAAAAACTTAATCAATACTTATGTTTGTAAATTCCAGAAAACCAAGTTTACCTTTGAAGAGACTTACTAGCAGAGAGAAAGAAATAGGATTTCTTGAAGACTTTTTGGTAGATCACCTTGACAATGAGAAATCTGCATCTTTATATATATCAGGACAGCCTGGTACTGGGAAGACAGCCTCTTTGTCATATATTTTACAATTAGATAAGGTAAGAAGAAAAAACTTTCTTATCTATCACATATAGTTATTTACCTAAATTTTGTATATAGGTAAATAACTTTCATTATATTCTACCTATAAATATTGTATTTATAATATAAAATAATTATTTTAGGGAAATTAAATTTGCATGTTATTTTGTTTATTAAGTGTGACATGGACATAGTAGTTTTTTTAACACAAGAGTATTGTGCAATGTTGTTCTTATACCAAATGGTATAATTATCTTTTATACAATGACACATGGCAATTCAAATGCTGCAATAACACCAATTTAATTACTATCAGTACTTGTTATATTACCTAATTTTTCAATGTACATGAATAATAATTCTCTAATATATTTCTCCAATAAATTTGGGCGATGACCATATTAAATCAAATTCTTACGATTTTATAAAAAGAAATGATTATTTCAGGTTAAGCAGGGGTTCCAACAAGTATATGTGAACTGTACTATGATGAAATCGGCTTCAAGTATTTACATAAGGATTTGTAATGAGCTAGGTATTAAGACTTCGGGGACTTCAGAGAAAGCTTGTTTAACAGCAATAGAGAAATATTTTAGCAAGAAACATAAAATGATGTAAGTCAAGAATAATTTTTTTAAGACTAATTGTATGTGGAAGGCTAGAATAAAGTTTTTAATTTTCTCAGTAACTAAACAATAGTCCTTTAAGCCTTATATGTCAAATATTTGCATAAAATTATGGACAGACAATTTGCCATGGAGTATAGACTATAATATGGTAATGGCTTTTCACCTATATTGCAATTAACATTTTGAAATTGTTTTCAGCAATCTTACTCTTAAATATTTCTATAAACTGGACGAACCTGTTTAATGTTATATTAACGTAATTCATTTTTCTATATTACAGCCTTCTAGTATTAGATGAAATAGATCAACTAGACAGTAAGCGTCAATCTGTATTGTATACAATATTTGAATGGCCCGCTCAGGACTATGGAATAGTGCTAATAGGTATTGCCAATGCCCTAGATTTGACTGAGAGAACTTTGCCTAGGCTACAGGCAAGGTGCTCTTTAAGGCCTCAAACATTGCACTTTGCACCATACACAAAAGAACAGATTATAAATATTTTCACCGAAGTCTTAGCTAGTGAAGATTGGACTAATGTGTTTTCTGGACCAGCTTTGCAGTTGTTGGCAGGTAGGTGCTGAAGGTTTTTGTTTTAGAGCTCGCTATGAAGGTCGAACACCTATCGAATTTTATTTCACGACTCACCTTGCAGTAGCAAAGGGTGAAAATGAGAACCCTGGCCGACTGTCATATGAACCATGTCAGTTAGGAAGTGTAAATTTTCAGATGTTGTATTTCTGTTGCCGCTATAAAAACAAATGTACTATATTATTTAAAAATATTTAAGAATATAATATTTAAATGGTGGTTTTGGTGGTATTTTAGTGTTGAAATAGATGTAAATTAATATTGTCTTTTATTGACATAACTATTACTTTTTTAAAGAAAAACACTTTATTAACGGATTAAGCTATTAATTATTATTAATCCGTTAATAAAGTGTTTTTCTTTAGATTTAAACTGTATATACAACTAAAATAATTTATTGCAGCTAAAATAGCAGCTGTATCAGGAGACATGAGACGAGCTTTAGACATAGGCCGACGAGTTGTAGAACTCGCCAGACGAAGTAAATTTGGAGAAAACAAATCTGTGGACGCCATGTTAAGTGACACCACGGTTACTGTAGAGCTAAAGCAAGTGTTGCAAGTGCTTAATGACGTGTATGGAGGTTCGGGACAAATTAACACAGAGATTGAAGAAGGGATGCCGATGCAGCAGAAATTGATACTCTGTAGCCTACTTCTCATGTTGAAGGGCAAGAGTAAGCAGATTCTACTTGGAAAGCTGCACGATGTTTATAAAAAGTGAGTATTTTATTCTGTAACGTTTCGGTTCACGCTTATTATTCGCGAAATTCTATGGATATATTTCATGTTTAAATTAGAGTTTTCAAGTATTGTGATATTGCTATCTAAATGTGAATTAAACTACGATTTGAAGTAAAAGTAAAATAGTGTGAAATGGTTACGACATTGGTTGCCTTATCTATCTATCTAACCTTAACATTTCGTAAAGTCATAGAATGCAGTTTGCTTAAAAGTTGCCTGTCAGTAGAAGTAATTGTAATACCTTAAGAAAAAATATCTAGAAGCAGTTAATGGGTGTAGCACATTCCACATATATGTTTAACCCATAGGTTTCTATTTAACAAAATCTTATTTTATATGAAGTCACAGACTAGGTCTCTAACATAGTTTTCACTTAAAACCTCGGTTTGTAATAAGTTGTCTTAGTGGACATATTTTAACCAACTCCAGGCCATACCTACTCCACTCTATTTAAATCCATATATGATACTGGTATTGGTGTGTATTTTTGTACAAAAATTAAGGAAAGATACAATGACAATATTATTCGAAAAATCTGTACTTACGCACATATGGTATAAAACAAATTATTTTCTAAAATAAAGTACAATACAGTTATTGCACGGTTCTGTCCTGGTATTGTATTGAGATATATCCTTGATAGATTTTCGTTTTTTTAGGGTTGCCACATCAAGAAACATAGCTCCATTGGATTTAAGTGAGCTATGCAGTGCTTGCGGATTGTTGGAATCGCGGGGCGCTCTACGAATCATCGGAACGGGAGGGGCCAGGTCCCGGAAACTCATGCTCAATTGGGACGAGGGTGAATTAACGGCTGCTCTCGCTGATAAGCCTCTAATGGCAGCCATTTTGGCGGATAGTGCTCATTGTATACGCTAGTTGCGTATACGTGTACGTTGTGTACGTAATGCCTTTTACGATTCCCCCAGTCCCAGTCCATCTTAAAGTTTATTAAATATAATGTTATTAAAATCCATTGACCACTCTTCTGAATTGATAAATATCATATTTGAGATTATAATTTAAGATTTTTTTACATTGTAATCGTTAATAGTTGTAATCTCTGAACTTTAGTAGAAACGGTGAAATGACTAACTAAGATAAGATTTTTTTTATCCAATCTAACCGTTTAATTCAACAACTCCATTAAATAAATTCCAGTTGACATTTTAAAGTTAGCATAAGTACGTAATATTATTTATCCACTACCTTAAACCATTGATTTGATTTGAACATTTTTTTACCAAGTTGACAAAGATTAAAATTTTAGGGAAAAAAATTGTAAGAAAAATGATGTTGACTTCTTACTTGACTTGACTATACTATTGTACATAGTCGCAGTTTTCTAAAGTAATTGTGTAATTATATATAGATATAACGTTTTTAACGTAAAAAAAAAACAGGATATCTGACAACAGTATGCCAATATTCGCATTTAAATCCGTTAAAGAAGCTTTTAAACTCAATAGTGTTTAGAAATCTCAATGCAACGGTGAAAGGAAGAAATGACGACAACGTTCAGATGAAAGTTAAATTTTTAATTGCGGACTTTTATGCCAAATTTAGATTAGTTCTTATTTAAGTTGATTATGTATTAATAGCATATAATTGTTTATGATAATGTGTGACCTCATTTGTCTCGTTTTTATTGAAGCAACGCTTATTTGTAAATTTGTTTTATACTATGACATTGTTTTTTTTAAATCTACTAATAGGTATGGATTTGTTTTGGAAAAAGTTTCATTTAACAATTTCAAATCATAGTAAATACTTTAAAATCATAATATTCGTTTTAAAAATGTTCAGTTTATTATTATGAATGGAGTTTTGTTTTGTATACGTCTATAATCATTACTGGTCACGAATTTGAATTTATATTCGTTGTTGCTAAATTATTTTTGTAACTTTAATTAACTTTCTTCTTGCAGTTGTTTGTTATTTATACTGATATTATTGAGAACAATTGTGTAATAATTCTTAGTTAATGTTACATTTTGATATAAACTTTGTGACTTGTTAATTACCTTTTATTTTATTCAATACTTTATAAGCGAAAATGTAGTCAACTTTTGTGTTTGTAATAACTCTTAATGTTTTCTCTATTTATGTAATAATTTTCTTCTCAATAAATAGTTTCTCTTTTACATATTTTTCATTCGTTAACCACTCCTTATTAGTGTCATAGCTTTTTGCTTATTATACCTGGCAATTTAGAATTTTTTAGCGTTTCTTTTATGTGTAAGAAAGAGAGCGAGTAAAGTCTAAGGAAAAACATACAAATAAATAAAATAAAAATATTTTTAAATCGTTTATTTCTACACATACAATATAAGTTATATTATCCTATTTTGTGCATTCATATTTCTACAGTTAATTTTGAGTCAGTATCAAAAATCCAAAAGTGAAATTTAACTATCGTAATAAATAATTTAAAATAGGGTTAGGTTTTGTACAATGCCGCCACGGCTCATTTATCTCATAGGCGTAAACCGGGGTTACGTGATTTCACGAAGTTAAGGAGTTCTTCGCTGTCCTCGCAGACGAAAGGTTTCACGTGGTGACATGCCACATCGTGCCATTTGATGCCGTCGTTGTAGAAGTTGTTTAGGATCGCTAAACATGATTCGTCATTGCCCTGTAGAAGACACAAGTTTAATATGTTGTCGTATAAAATATTTCGACACAAAACACAACCTAACAAACGTTAATTTAATTAAAATTTTTGTACTAAAGTCATTAAATTCAATAATTGTACAATTGTAGTTACTCATGAATTTTATGGTGTTAATTATACTGAGCATACGAATACTTTATTAAATATATTCTTGTATTGTTTATTTATAACAATAAGTAAAAACCCCGGCTCAAAACATTTTTTTGTAAATACTAGGTTATTTTGATTAAAAACTAACAATTAACTAGGTAGCTCAAACTGTTTTATTCATGTATCATGTACTTAACTTATGAATGCCAAATTAAGTGATAGAGTATGAGTTGATTTTTAATAAGGGCCGACATTTAAATAAAATAACCAGTAACTGATTAAAATATAGCCCCATCAATAATTCTAGAACTTACTTGTGCAGCCTCGCGGTTGTCAGGTTGTTGTTGTCCATACCCGCCGGTGTAGGACCAATCTCCTGTGTTTCTTTGAGTGGTGGGACCAATCTTGGCTCCGGAACCTGACCAGAACCATCCATTTACATTCGGGGGCTGGAGGTCCGGTCGATCACAGCCCGCAAAATTACATTTACGACCAGATGTCCAAATGTATCGCACGTTGCCCGCCGCGATCCTCTGCTTTATGAATTCATTTTCCTAGAACAATAAAGTATGTAAACATATAAATAAGTATGTAAAGTTATATATAAAAAATACCCAATAGGACAAAGAAAAAACAAAACGAAATTTACGGATAAAGAATGATGTTTTTTCCTTAAATATTCTTTATACATTCTAGACTAAAACATAGATAATTAGCTTTATAATAAGTTCTTTCATAGGTAGATTTAAAATTTACCTAACCACTGTTTCGGATCAATAGCTATAACACCTTATTTGACCAATGTTATCTAGGTACCAGGTTAAATGTGAAATCAGTTACAAGTGATTAGTGGAAGTCCACCTCCGTCGTATGTTTCCGGCTCAAGTAAAACGGTCGAGGTATGTATGCCATGTGCTACTTGTCTGCGCCTTATGAGTAGGTATGTCAAGTATCGCAGCCGGCCATTGCACCCCTTTCACGGACGCTTCCACGCTCTAAAAACCGATCAATCCAATGCATTGTATTTGTATGCATCAGACCCATTTATCAACACCAACTACTTATATGTACTGTTCGGTTAAACAAAACTGCCGAGTTGACTTACCGGATTCTACCGAAATTCGTCCAAATTGGAACACCTAGTAGCTAGTGTTACGTTTTTAGAAAAAAATCTTATTAATTTACATTAAGTACTTCATGTGAATGTATCAAATTAGGAGTAATTGTATACGCAAACGTGCTTCCTTATAGGAAGATGCATTAACAATAGTATTACGTGCATTGACATCAGGTTAACCGCGACAGGAAATGTTTGGAGAAAATTTTGTACTTATCTCTCTTCTTCTTTAACTTATTACGTAGGATATAAATGCAATTAAATTGATGACAATTTAATTGCATCTGTACTTCGTTGTGAACGTCTCCACAAAAAATATCATACTCGAGAATTATAGTAGGTGAGGTCTTGATTAGAGACTTGAATATGTACCGTGGTTCTTCATAAAAACCAGGGATACCGGAAAAACCATTTCCGATATCCCCAAAACACACACAAAATTTACTTAAATTAATATTGCTGAAAATAAAAAGTTAAAGTAATTGAATTTTAACACTATTACATTTCTTTGTTTGCAAACATCCCATGTTAATATTATCTAGACTCGTAGACATACTATATAATAAGTTAAAAGCCTAATGTAACATACCTAATGTAACCTATTGTATAGGTTGCCTATCATTGCATTATGCATAGATACTTATAAATATTGTTACGCAAGGAAGTATCAAACTGATTGGTATATGCAAACTGCAATCAAAATCGATACCGGTATGTTTTTGTTTCGTAACAGACAATTGCGATTGCCTAATTTTATTATAGAATTCTATTTCATAGACGAGAAAGTGAACATCACGATTCACGACTGGTGTGACCCTATGATGTAAACTAGCTAAAGACGGCAATCCTGAGGCCATCTCACAATTATTGTATAGGTATACCATATAATTTGAGCCGCTCAGCATTCGTTTTCTAGTTCAGTTTTTTCTATTTTTACAGTAAAATAGCTGAGCATTCTTTAACCAGACCTAACTACGTAAATATATTTTTTTTGTCAGAAATCAAGCCAGCCGGTTTAGAGCGATGTGCATTAACCTTTAAGCTGCGGGTGGTTTCAGTATTTTTGTGTATAATTATTAATAGCTAGATCAGATTGGCTATCATTTGAAACTGCCTTGGCTGACACTCTAACACTTAATTTACTTTTTACTTATAAAGTATAGGTAAGGTTGGTAAGTAATAGGATATAAGTATATACGCGTTTAAGAGTTATTTGGGATTTGCTTATCACAATTAGCAAGAAATTTAAACACAAATGAATGACAACTAAAAATATTCCAGGACCATATGACAGTGGTGTTATAAAAAATATCAACTGCGACATTTCACTTATCAATGAACCCAAGGGAGATGTAAGGAGAAAAATTTATTACCTGAGGGGTCTCCAATGAGACAGCGTCCATACAATGACGACGGCAGATGTTTCTAGCGTCTAACCAGTCCACTTCCAAATTGCGTGTGGGTGCGTGTTCCCAACTGAAGAAGTAGGAATGGAGGACTCCACGACCGTCCCTGTATGTAGAGTGACGGACCCCTAAAAAAGAAAAATTATTTGACGACATTTTTTGGGATGTGTTTTCATTTTATATACACATTTAAGAAGCGTACATCTAATAAAATTCGTTTGAATTTCATACACTATATAACTGTTCCCGACTTGGTTTGAGTTTGGTTTGGTAGAACCAAAAATATATGCAGATATGTCGCCAATGCTGAGTAGTATACCATTTGATATTTAGTTATTAGGCAACTTATATTAAAAATTGCTGGAGCCCGTTTGTTTAAGTGTAAGTTTTCACACCCATTCAGGTAGAAAAGCAGGTGCCAGATCGTATAACGAATTTACTTTACAAACGCGGTCACAAGATGTTTCGTAACTACATAGAAAGTGACGTTACGACCTTTCTCAATGCTTCGTATAGAATATGACTTTTTGCAAATAACTTTCGTTGTAGCATTTGGGTTCACACCGGAAATGAGGTAAATATTTGTGTTTTATGTAATAGTGAATGGTTGAATATGAATTTTAGTGATGTGCTATTCACGTAATTATTACCATCAGAATGTCATTAATGTAAATTTACACACATTAGTGCCTCAGTTACACTGATTTTGCAAGAATCTGAAATATGTATTTCTCTTTCTCATGAAAGTACTATAATTAAATGTGCAAAAATACAGATTTCACCCAAAACAAGGAATTACATTATATATCCTGTCCTCCCGCCCGGACAGCGCAAGGGGGTGGACGGGTTTTTTGCCGCCAAT